>CM046031.1:16101740-16416214 GCA_025215565.1 Flaveria ramosissima | reverse complement strand
TACCAGCTTCAATTCATCCTGTTCATGTGCTGAAACAGGGGAAGAGGTAGCCTCACCAGATGTTCTAGTCTCCACATTTACAACTAGGAGACTAAACTTGATAATCCCTATGCTGTTTGGATATCAACTACATTTTGATCCTCTCCCTCAGCTGTTGAGGTTTTCCCAGTAGTAACAGGTTTCTGGGGAGGGGTAGAGGAATGTAGCTGAGTCAGCACTTGTGCAATGACTGTTATTGGGCTTGTAGGGGCGGTATCAGTGGGAGATGGGGTGAAAAGGTTTGCACCTGGGGAGAGTGGTGCTCTTCAATGGTAATCTTCTCAAGTGAGATAGATTCCAACAATGTGGTTTCCCCCAATATTGGTTGCATCAGGATCCTGTTGAGAGAATACGTGAGCGGTTTCATCTGGTGGAGTCATTTGAAACTACAAGGGGATTAAGGCTTGTAGTCTCATCCTGCTGCTTTGTGCCGAAGGGGCATCATCAGGGGACTCAACTCCTCCCTGAGTAGCCTTTTTGGTTTTCTTTGGTTTGGGTTTGGAGGGGACTTTAGATTTGGAGGTGGAGGCTGTGGTTCCCTCTGCTTGGGTTTGAGCAGTTTGGCAGCCTCTTTGAGTTGTGGGTTTGAGTTGTGCCTGGAGTATACCTCTGGTAAACCGCAGAGCAGGACTCCAACGCCAACAAGGCCATCAGATTTTAATTGATTCAAATGATTGCCATAAGAAACCTTGGATATAAAATCCATCTATTTGCCACAGGTTTCAATGCCAAATCTTTAAGTTCCAAAAAGATAATATCAGAAAAATTTAGATTTTGATGCTCAAGGATAGAATATAATACCTGTTGCCATCTGGATGACATTTGATCCCACGAGGATGTTTTTGGGAGCCAGGCAGACATTGATCATGTGAAATATGAGTCGCTCAGCATCATGGAGTGCTTCTTCACGATGGGTAGCACTTAGGTCACTTTCATAACCATGATTAGCAAAAGAAAGATCAATGGTGCCTTTTGGGTACTTGGTGGGATAGTGGCATCATTTAGGTCTAGGGTTTGACGAATGATCTTAGGAGTGATGATCACCCGTTTCTGGTTAACAAAAGACTGGAGAGTGATGGTGGCATCATTCTCATCAGTATGAACGGTAACGTTCGTCCAGACTGGCACAGGGTATCAGGGTATGGTTGGATTGAGGAGAAGGCTATGCGGTATTGGGAATCAACCATCAAGTCGATAGCAGCATCAAACTTGTTCCAGAAAAGTGATTTGGTAAGATGAGCAACACAGTTTGTGTCGAGGTTTGGATTTGCATGGTCGCCATTAATGGAAGATGAACGTTTGGAAAGTGGGTTATGAAAAGGTTGAAGTTAGGGTTAGGTATATATATATATAGTTATGAAACGGCTGAGGGAAACAACTGAAAGTGTTGGTGTTGGTCATCAGGTGTTAGAAAACGACTGAAGACATGGTTTTAACTTTCAGATGTTGTAAACACTGAAGACTTGGTGTTGGTCATCAGTAGTTGTAAAACTACTGAAGACTTGGTTTTGGCTTCAGTTGTTTGGAAATGAAACAGTAGTTGTCGTCAATTCACAAAGTTCAGCTGTTTCAATGACCTTGACACTTACTCATCAGATCATCTGATTTTCAGATGTTTCATTGGTCATCAGTACTTATTTAAAGACATCAGTAGTTTGAACTACATCAGTATTTTTGAACAAATAAGATACTTCAGTACTTTTAAGTAATTAAGTCTTCAGTAGTTGTAAACTACTGAAGATAAAATGACTTATCAGCACTTATTTTTGACAAAAGTATACTAATGCTCATGAGTATTTATGAACTAAGAGCATCAGTAGTTGTCAAATTATTCTAGTTGCAGCATACCAAGCCTGAGTACAAGATTATGAAATGTTGCACTATCCAAAGGCTTAGTAATATATCTGCAAGCTCATCAGCACTAGGCACAAACTTTGGATCAATCAGACCTTTTCATAGCAATCCCTAATGAAATGATGTCTGATCTCAATATGTTTGGTCCTAGAATGCTGGACAGGATTCTTAACAATACAAAGAGCTGAAGAACTATCCATTAATAATGGAGTCTTAGTCTCTGTAATGTCATAATCCAATAACCGATTTTGAAGCCAAAGTACCTGAGATGTACAGCTTGCAGCTGCAATGTACTCTGCTTCAGCTGTTGATGTAGCAACTGATGTTTGTTTCTTACTCTGCCAAGAGACCAAACAGTTGCCTAGAAATTGGCATCCACCAGAAGTTGATTTTCTGGTTAACTTACACCCTGCATAGTCACTATCAAAAAGGCAACCAATTTACAAGAGTGCCCAGTGGAATACCATAGTCCTAGTGATTTAGTTCCCTGCAATATCTAAAGATCCTCTTTACTGCAATCATACGGGAATCCTTAGGAGCAGCCTGAAATCTAGCACAGACACAAATTGTAAACATAATATCTGGTCTAGAAGCTGTTAGTACATCAAGGAACCAATCATACATCTAAAGAGTTTCATCAACTGCTTTACCTTTTTTATCAGCATCCAGTTGTATGTTGCTGCACATGGGAGTAGAACAGGATTTACAGTTTTGTAAATCAAACTTGGTTAACAAATCTTTTGTGTACTTTGACTGATGAATGAAAGTTCCATCAGTCAGTTGTTTGATCTGTAAACCCATAAAGAACTGTAATTCTCCCATGCACTCATTTCAAACTTTTGTTGCATCAATTTTGTGAATGCATCACACAACTGTGAATCAGATGATGCAAAAATAATATCATCAACATAATTTGAACAAGGAGCTTATGCATGCCAGCTTTCTTTATGAACAAAGTTTTATCTATGGAGCCTCTAGTGAAATTATTTTGAAGAAGAAAATTAGATAATGTTTCATACCAGGCTCTGGGTGCTTGTTTCAACCCATAAAGAGCCTTATCAAGCTTATACACCCAATCAGGGTGTTTATGATCTTCAAAACCTGGTGGTTGACACACATAAACTTCTTCTTTTATTTTACCATATAAAAATGCACTTTGACATCCATTTGAAAAACTTTAAGGTTATGAAAAGCAGCATAAGCTAAAAACAATCGAATTGCCTCCAGTCTGGCTACAGGGGCAAAGGTTTCATCATAATCAATACCTTCTTCTTGTGAAAACCCCTGTACAACCAGTCTGCCTTGTTCTTGACAATTTGGCCTTTTTCATCAGTTTTATTCCTAAACACCCATTTAGTGCCTATTGCACACTTACCTGGGGGTAGAGGAACCAGTTCTCACACTTGCTGTTTTTGAAATTGAAGAAGCTCAAGCTGCATGGCTTCAACCCATCCATTGTCCCTTAAAGCAACATGATAATTCTTTGGCTCTTGCTGACTGATGAAGAGAGCATAGAGACAGAAATTGGACAATTGACTTCTTGTTGAAACACCAGCAGTTATGTCACCAATGATCTGGGACATGGGATGATTCTTCAATTCTTGATATGCAATAATATATGTGCAAGTGTTTGTAGAAGATTCAGCAGCAACAGATGTTGATGTAGACTCTTGAAACCTAGACTGAGATGGCAGTTCAAATGAAGTAGAGGATTCAGAGATTTCATCAGCATTTGTTGTGGATGGAGCTGCTGAGGCTACAGGAACATCAAGTGTAGTAGAACCAGGCAGATGATCACTACAACTTGCATTTGTATCTTCAGTTGGAGAGGATGGAACTTCAGAGACCATAACAGGTGGAGGCTGATATGGAACATATTGCAGTATGTCCAAGTCAAACATCTCAACAGGGTTTTGGGGAATCTTGTCTTTTCGGGGATTCATTGAACTTGACATGCAAAGTCTCTTCAACAATCTTTGTTTTGCAATTGAACACTCTGTATGCCTTGCAAGTAGATGAATACCCAACAAAATACCCTGCATCCACCTTGGAATCAAACTTCTGAAGGATACTTTTTGTGTTAACAATATAACAAGGACACCCAAATGCTCTAAAGAATGAAATCAAAGGAGCCAAATGATGTAAGAGCTCATAAGGAGTCTTCATCAACCTCTGATTCACTAATACTCTATTCTGAACATAGCAAGCTGTATTGACAGCTTCAGCCCAAAAGGTTAGTGGCAAACCAGAGTCAGCCAACATTGTCCTTGCAGCTTCAATCAGGGTCCTGTTCTTTTCTCTCCACCACTCCATTTTGCTGTGGAGTTCTTTGAATACTATATTGTCTTTTGATTCCCTTAGACAAATAGAATTCATCAAGAGTGTGATTCCTAAACTCCGTCCCATTATCACTTCTCACACACTTAACTGGAAGTGAATGCTGCTTCTCCACATGTAACACAAAATAGATGATACTTTGAGCTGCTTCATCCTTGGAGTGCAAGAAGAAAGTCCATACATATCTAGAGTAATCATCCACAATTACCAGGCAGTACTTTTTCTTTGCCATGCTCATTACTCTCACAGGACCAAAAAGATCCATGTGCAGTAATTGCAAGCATGCAGTGGACTTAGGTTCTTCTATAGAAGGGAATGAAGCTTTGTGTTGCTTTCCTTTTAAGCAAGCTGGGCAGGTGTCATCACACTTGAACTCTTTCAATGGCAAGCCTCTCACTAATCCATGATGAATGAGCTGATTCATGTTCTTGAAATTCACATGACCCAGCCTTCTATGCCATTGTTAAGATTCTTGAGGAGAGGCTTTGGAGAACAAACATGGATGGCCTTTTAGATCTATTTTCTTTGATAGATCTAAAGCATATACTCTTCCAATCCTGTTGGCCTTCAGGAGAGTATACTCATCCAATATTTTGTCAATCTTGTGCAAAACTGTGGAAGACAGAATCCGACAGTTTTGACTTGTGAAAAGTGCAACATGCCCTTTATCACACATTTGACTGACACTCAAAAGGTTGTATTTGAGGTTCTCCACATGGTTGACATCATCAAATCTTATCTCCCCATTTGAGGCAAAACCCTTCCCAATGATGTAACCCTTGGCATCATTTCCAAATGAAACAAATCCCTTCTTCCTTTGGGAATAGTCATGAAGAAGAGAGCTGCTCCCTGTCATATGCATGGATCCTCCACTGTCCACATACCAGATGCTTCTTTGGCATGATGAAGAACCCTGCATTTATCACAAACATTAGTTAGCCTTTGAGACCCAAACCTTTTTGGTTTTGGGTCTGTTTTCATCAACAAATGTTAAACTAACAGGTTGTGCATGATTAACAGCTTTTGAAGATGTAGATGATGCTGAAAAGGATTCCTTGGATTTTTGCTTGGGTATCCTTTTCAGTGGTTTAGTCACAGAAACATCTAATTGGTTAACTCTCCCCAATAGATGTTGAACCATCATCACAAGTTGTGTCTGATTTGTTGACAGAGTTTTCAACTCAGTTGACACATCAGTACTTGTGGATGATTTGTTCTTGTTATTCTCTACACCCTTATTTTGAAAAGACACAGACTTAGTCTGAGTTTTTAATATTCCATGAGAAATATTTGCAGCTGTTGTTTGAAAAACCCCTTCTTTCTTAGTGACATTTTGAGAAAGCTTAGGTTTATCAGAATGAGATGATTGTGGTACAAACTTGGTTTGAAATTCGTTTTTCATTTTATGCATTTCCTGCTTAATGATTTTCTTTTTATTGAATTTTAAACCCTTGTTATACCAGCATTCATCAGTCAGATGATTGAACAAACCACATATTTCACATGGCTTTCTTTTCATCTTTTTTGATCAACTGCTGAAGTTGATGAAACTACTGAAGATTTGTTCTTCAGTACTTTCTTCCTTTCAGTATTTTGGGAAGTACTGAAGGATTTTCAACAACTGAAGATTTCTTCTTCAGTGGTTTGCTATCAGTATTTTTTAGAATTCTGATAGATTCTTCAGCAGTTGTCAAGGATTGCTTATTTTCTTCTGATTTAAAATGCTCTTCAGGTGTTGTGTTTTGCCCTTCAGTACTTTGAGTACCTTGTGGAACAACACCTGAATTTCTCAGCCTCTTCTTGATCAAGTGTTTCGAAGTAGTGGGATCATCAGTTATTTGATTAACTGAGATACTCACACTATCTTCATCCTCAGATTTTGAATTTTCAATAGAGGATGAAACACCTGATGATGTGGTTTGGGAATGACACTCAACCTCAGATTGTACTTCTAACTTAGGAGTAAAATCTGTGGGAGGTATGGTATGATTATACCCAATCCCAAACTTCACATTGGAAGCAGTTTGCTTACTGAGAAGCATTTCAAACCCCTTGCAGGATGTTACCCATCGTTCACAATCAACTTGGGTAGCTGCAAGTGTTTCCTTGAGATTCTTGTGATTTTCTAGAATGACCTCTACCTTAGCCTTTTCATCAGTAATTTGACATTTAAGCTTATAAATCTCTTCATCCTTCTCTTTTAACACAGACTCAAACTCAGATTTTCTTTTAGAAATTGCCTTTTCTAGGTCAAGATTTTGATTAATTAAAGCTACATTGGCTTCCCTAATAGAAACAAAAGCAGCTATGCATGATTCAGAACATATCTTGGCCTTAGCCTCAGAAGATACATGTGGTACCTGTGATGATGAAGGATTGTCATCAGTAGATTCCATGGCCATTAAAGCAAGGTTTCCAAAAGGATTGTCACCACCATGTTGACCAGCACCAGCAAATTGCTCAGAATAACCAGAGACATCATCTGGTAGGCTGCTCCAGTCAACAACCTCAGGGGTGAAAAAGCTCTGATGAGATTGAGGTTGAGATTGCTGATTTGTTTGAGAAGGCTGAGGATCAGGTAGAGCATGTGGTTGTTGAGCCATTGGTACTGAAACTTGACCAGACTGAGGCATGTAAAAGCATGGATAAGGATATGGCATGGGGATTTGAGGGACAAAGTATGCAGGAGATGATTGATGTTGTGAATGATGTTCAGAACTGGTAGGATGTTGCCCTTTAGATTGTGAATTATTACTTGGAAAAGTCACAAAGGGTGCAGATGAGTTAGATCCAGATGATCTACACTCTCTAGCAAAATGTCCAAGTCTGTGACACTTGTGACATCTCAACTTACTCTTGTCAAAACCAACCTTGGTTTTGCCAGAGAGACCAGGAAATTTCCTACCTGTTCTCTTATAAAACTTTTGAGATCTGATATTAATCAATGCCATTTGGCTCAAAATATCCATCTCTTCAAGATCATCATTAGCAATTCCTTTCAAATCATCCATCATGAAACACAAATTATCAACATTAAAATTTGAGTTTCCCTCAACTCCAACAAAAGCATGATTTCCACTGTTTGAAGAGAAATCAATATGCTCATCATATGAACTTTCAGATGAAGCATATTCAGACTCATGACCAACCAGAGCAGTATTACCTACCTGGTACAAAGTCATCAGTGAGCTTTCCAGATGAAGATAATTTCCTTTTCTGTTCTATCTCTCTCTCAAATGTTAAGAGTTTCCCATGAAGTTGGGTGAGAGATAGAGTATCCAGATTTGCACTAGAGCGTAGGACAATGGTGTAAGTGTCCCATCTCTCAGGCAGGGATCTGAGGAATCTATTATTCATCTGGCTGTTTGTGTATTCATGTTGAACCATTTTAAGCTCAGAAATTAAACATGAAAACCGCTCAAACTGTTGAGTCAGTGTCTCACCCTTCCTATGAGAGAATGTCTCATATTGCTGGGCAAGGATTTCTCTGTTGTTTGCTAAGACCTCATCGGTTCCTCCAAATTGTTCCTTCAGAGCAACCCAGAGATCATAAGCAGTTTCATGATGCATGAGCCCAGAATAGATTTCATTAGGCAGTGCCATGGCCAGAATTCCATGGGCTTTAGCATCAATCTCAAACAGTTTTAAATCCTCATCAGAATATTGTTCCTTCTTTTTAGGAACCATCTCCTTGGTTTCAGGATTAGTCACCATAGGCTTGTATGGTCCATGAACCACAGACTTCCAACAACCTGAACTGTTAAGAGACAGGTGATGGAGCATTCGGCGTTGCCATATGTTATACTCACTCCTAACAAGCATAGGAGGCTTAGTTGAGGAGCCAGTATTGTGAGGATCATTCATTGAAGTAGTCATTTTCACTAATTCAATTGAATCCAAGAAAATTAAAATCGGTCTACTTTGAAAACTCAACAACACACTTAGAAAACACAATTAGAATCTCAATAAAA
The DNA here is from genome assembly GCA_025215565.1 of Flaveria ramosissima. Lineage (NCBI taxonomy): Eukaryota > Viridiplantae > Streptophyta > Magnoliopsida > Asterales > Asteraceae > Flaveria > Flaveria ramosissima. Next base: position 16,408,013 of record CM046031.1, on the reverse strand, counting down.
GAACCGGAAGCACAGAAAATCAATCTCTATAATCAATTCTTGCAAAACTACTAATTCGATCAACCTTAGCTATCCAAAGAACAGTTTCAATGATCAATTGTTAGATCGATCAATGATTAACCTGCTCTGATACCATTTGATAGGATCGGATCAATTAGGTTTAAATTATGCAGCGGAATATCACGAATTGAGATCGAATTCAAGCAAGAAAGGTAATGAATATGCAAGACAATCAATCACAATTATAGAGAGAATATTTCTGTTAATGGAATGTTTTCATTCACGCGTAATGCTTCGGTTAAGAATACAGCTAGGTCAACATCCCTTATATAGAGGAATGTGACGTCTGCTGATGTCACTTGACAGTGACATCTAACAGAATTTACAAAAACAACTGAAATATGCAAACTACTGAGATGTTCTCAACAGCTGATTACATCTCAGTGAATGCTAAGTACAATTACATGAAACTACTGACTAATAACTACTGAAACAATAAACTACTGAAATATAAAGTTACAAGTACTGAAAAGTAAAACCATCACAACTACTGAAGTTAACTACTTCAGCTGTTGTGACAACTGCTGATCACTCTGGTCTTCAGTCTTTGTCTTCAGCACTTCATCTTCAGACTTTGTCTTCAGTTCTTTGCTTTCAGACTTTGTCTTCAGTTCTTTGCTTTGAGACTTTGTCTTCAGACCTTTGTAATCAGCTGATGTCTTCAGCTGTTGTAATCTTCTTCAGCAGTTGTAATGTCTGTGGGACTTAGAGGTTTTTCTGATCAGGCTCATTGGTTCTTTTGGTCCAACAATGGAATATTTGGAAAAAGTGGCTAATTGCTAAAGACGACGGTCTTGGCTTATTTTTCTAACATAAACTACAAGGAAAGCAATAAAGATTCCCTATACAATACTTCAAGCTAGAAGGGATATGCTAGCTTGAGGACTCGTTTAAGGTCAGATTGTCAAGACCGTATTTTGCTTTCAAGAACCGTACTTCATCTTTTACCCGAAGATACACAAAACTTTCCTTTCTCAAGGATCGTTCGGCTTGAAGCCTAATAGCACCCAACTGGATTAATTATGTGTATTCGTATTGAGATTCAGTTTGATTCTTTTTGCATTTTCCATTATGGGACCAATTTCCACAATTCGGGCATCTTTCATATCTTTTTGCCCGTCTCTTTATAGCACTTTTTGAAATCCCACAAAATGGCGGAACTTGTTCCTTTTTTCGTCATTTCTTTCTTGCGTCAAACGTGAGATTGAAAATTTGTTCGCGGATTCCCAGGGGAAGTCCCGGTTTTGCGTGATGAAGGCAACAAAGCAAATTGAAATCAAAAGAATGCATTCCAGTTCTTTAAGGTCTGCCGGTAAAAGACAAATTTTTTTTTATAAGCCAAAAACGTGTCTTTAACGAAAACGGGTTTTGTTGAAGGCTTTTTGGTTAAGTGACTTGGTGACTCGGGTGATTGAAAGATAAAAACGTTTAAGCTCAACGGGGCTAACTAGGGTTGACGTTCGGGTAAGGAAATTAAAGACAATGGTTGGGGCTTGAATGGTTAAGGTTTCCTAGTGCCTAACTCATTTTTATGCAACAAATACTAATTAAGGTCTTGAAATGTATACCCAAAGCAAGTTCTAATCACACGTATCATATGGCACCCTCAATTTGTGACATCTCTTAATTTTATTAACTTAGAAGTAAACTTTATTAAGTCTTAAAAGGACCTTTTATGTCAATTTTGGGACTTTGGGGACTTATTATTAATTTGGTGATTAACAAATTAATTAAATGAATAATAGAAATCATAATAATAATAATAATACTTCTAATAACTAAGAAAAATAATAATAATATTAATAATAACAACTTGTAAAATTAGTTAAACTTAAAAGAGAAGTCTAGGGGGCTTAATTGTTCATTTAGAAACTTAAAATTTAAGTCCTTACATAAAATAACAAATCTTCAAAACCACAGGGACTGAAATTGTAATCTATATATAAAAAAATCCCAAACCGTCTTTCCCCCCTGGTCGGCCCTTTTTCCGGTCACCTCCGGCTACCAACTCCGGCGACGCTCTAGTCATCAAAAATCGACCCGTTACACTCGAATTAACCACTCATTGACCTTCACGCGTCGATTTCGAACTCGAACCCGTGTTTAATTGTGTTTACTCGGCCAATAACGCAAGAAACCCAAAAACCGAAAGTACTTTCAAAAGATTAAAGTCATTCAAGTTGTAACCGAAGGAATCAAACATTAATAAGCCAAGAAAAACTCCCGATTAGATGATTGTATGCCGTGAAAGCACTCAATTTCAATTCAAACACACGCACACCTCCTCACCGATCATCACCCTTCATCGCCCCTGCCACACAATCGAAGTCGAACTTCCGAGCCCTTTTGTACAAAATTGGTTGAGGGTTTTTACTTAGAATCACCATCCGAAGCTTCCTGAAAAGTTAATTTGATTATGAATAACGTTTGCACCATGAATCAAACATCACATCGTCGCGACTCGTTCTTAAACTTGAGATCATCAAATCGAACTCAAACATGTAAGTTTCATATATCAATATGCTCGATTTTACATGGGGATCAAAAGCCCCATGATAATCGACGTTAACAACAGCGGATTCATGTTCAATCTGATCCAAATCGATTCTAGGATTCTTATGAATTGGGTGATTCTGTAGCTATTGTATTTAAACTTTAAAATTGAGTTTTTATCAGATATGGGGCTTATAGCCCACTGGTAACTTACATGGAAAACACACATGGGGTCCCGGGTTCGAACCCGGGCACCCGCATGTTATTTTATCTTTTTTTTATTATTTATTTCTAGTTTAATTTCTTTTAAATTCCATAAACTCTTAATATACTACTTCATCAAAACAAAATTATTACTATTAATTAAATTTATTCCGGAAGTTATTTATTTAATTTATGAAATTTATTTAACAAATAATATTCTAATTTTGTAGTTTCAAACTTATAAAAACTATGACTAGAGTTACTTAAAAATTTGTATTTTATTAGTTTATAATGATTGTCTTTAAATCGAATAAGTTATGTTAGAACTTCTTTGAATAATTGATTATCTAATTCATTGTTTTGATTGAATCATTAATTAAGTTATTATTAAATTTAAAAATAAAACTTATGATTTTAAATTTAATTACTTTAAAGAATAACAAAGATTATAAAAAGTATTAGTAATTATTTTATGTAATTTAAATGTTATAACCCTATTTGGTTCAAATGTGGATTATTCTAAACCGTTATAAATCTATATGTACAAGTATTCAAATAGTTATTTAATGATTAATTATTCATTTATTCATTTAATCATGTTATATATAATTAGTTAATAACATTATTTCTTAAACTTTATTTAAGTTTGTGAGACTTATAAGATAACATAAATTCTATATTATTTCTTTATTATTGTTTTAAAGCTTTGATATTATAAGACTTTTACAAAGATTATTTAAAACGTTTAAAAACCTTATAAAATGATAGTTTTAAGGTCATTTAAAGTAAATATTAATTAATTACTTTTATCAAATTCTGAATAATTAATTATTGAATTATTCATCTCTTTTCACATATCATATTTAATCATTATTAATTCGATAAGTTAAATCATTGAATTTTTATTTATAATTGCTTGATTTATTTATTAAAAATCCCCAAATCTCAATGGAAACCCTAGTTCGCATTAAAACGTTAATCTTATTATTTAAACTTAAACTTGTAAAATATATATATTTAGGTAACTTGTGAAGGACTACGTTGGAGCGTTGCTTATCATATTTCTTATTAATCGTCATTCTTTACTTATTTGATCAAGTGAGTATTTCATACCCCTTTTGCTTATTTTCACACTTTGGGGTGAAACATGTTAACTTATACTATTGCACTTGTAAACTTATTTGAGACTTGTAAACCTATGGCAATTCATCTTGTAAAGTTGTGGTTAGTTGAACTTTTGTGGTTACCATGTTATGGCGTTATATGTACAATCATTAACTATTGCTAGCCCAGCGAAGTCATAGATCTATGGGTAAGACAAGCCTGCTTGGTTGATCCAAGTACACTTAGCTGATCGTATATACTTTAAACGTTTGAGACTTGTAAAACTTTGTCGAGGTTTGATTGTTGCATTGTTCATAACATCCCTAATCACTTTATTCACTAACTTATGACTTGAATTGCCATCTTTTATATACTTATGTATTGAAAACTATGGAATGCTCACCAACATTTTTATGTTGACCTTTTATTTTTAACATGTTTCAGGAATACCTCAAGTATGATATCTACACTTTGAAGCTTGCACATCTAGGAATGGACCTAGATAAATAAATAAAATAAGAATGACATGTTACATTTTATGTTATGCTTTTATTCTTTTTGAGACTTATGTTTGTAATGTGACAATTGAAACTTATGTTTAAATTATATTTGGATTATTAATAGCGTTATGTGGCTGTGAACGATCTTAACTCTCACTCCTCGACGTTTCCGCCGTCAAGGTTGGGGTGTGACAGATTGGTATCAGAGCCCATAACTATAGGGATTTAGGTTATTAGAAATGGTGACCTAGACTATAGTTGCATGAACCTCATAGAAAGATCTTATACATTTGTGCTTACATGTTGTTTGCATGCTACATAATGCTATGCCTTTTGTGCAACATGATGTCTTAGCATAGGATTGCCTTATGTATGCTTAAACTTAGTTACTTGTCTCCCTAAACTTAACTTTGACTCTTTGACCCTCCCCGACAAATGAACTTCCTAAACTTATTCTCAACGACATGTGGAGTCTACACTTATCATCGTGGGTTTAGTTCCTTAGACTCTATGTCTATTCTATGAAAATCTCATCAAGGTTTTGATTTCATAAACCAAAGAAATTTGTGTGACACATAGACACCTGTATTCTGGATTTCCTGGCAAAAGGCCTTCGGGCTAAGGCAAGCATATCGTATAAATCTCATTGTGAGACCAGTTATGCTTACCTGGGGATTTTTGGGATGAGTGATAAACTATGGTCAACATACACAAGTCTCTATGGCAAATGGGTCAATTTACCTTGACGTGTCAACGATTCCAAATGGTAATGCGTTACCAAATGGAACCATCCTCTTTGTATCTTAAAAATCTTTGATTCCTTGAACTGGTATCTCTTCATTCTTATCATACATAATGTTCCTGTTAATATTGAACCTAACCTACATTTCAACTCTTACGTTTAAACACCGTCATACATTGAGCGTTTCATGTAACTATTTCTATATCTTGACCAACATGAACATGGATACCCAAAGATATTGGGAATCTAAACCGAATGGTCCTCAAAAACTTTAAACCGTTACTTATGGTTCTCAAATCTTCTTAAGGATGTGTCCCATAACTAAGAACATGCAATGCATTAGGTGGAATTCCTACATCTCGAGATACTTTGTCTAGGCAAAGTGTAAATGGTGATTTGACTCGATCATTGAATCCATTTACTTGACTCGAAACCCTTGAGATGAGTGATCACTTATAAGTACGCGTGTCTTCAATAAGGCTATGGTTGACCTCATATCTTGAGAAGTCCATGTATTCCTTTCGATTGTGAATCGAATGTTCACATCTCATTGTGGTGTTGAATAATTTTCTGCCCTTGATTTCGTCTTCCCGATTGAAACCATCCAAGATATGAACACCACAACAACTTCTGTTATCTTGAACTTTGATCTTAAGCTTGTAAGCATGATTGTTCCTTTTGTTACATTAATGTAACTTGAAATTTTCCGAATTTCTAGTTGATATTATTTTCCTTTCGTCGTTAAGTCAAACTCCGTACCGTCTGCACCGTGAGAGATGCAAGTGTTTGCAAGTCAACCTATGACTAAGAACACCCGTATCTCCTAAATGATTCTAACTCATCAAAACAGGGGTGATTCCCTTACTTTGATGATTCTCTAATCGTTTCGATAAATGGTTTCCAATTGTGATTTATAAAATTTCATCCTCTGGATCGGGGTGATTTCCTTATCCCGAGGATTGACTTCAATCATTTTCTTTGGAATGGCATTTCACAAATGACATGATCTCACCAAAATAGGATTGAAACCCGTACTTTGGTGACAAATGTCAATCTTTGATTGTTTTCTTGATATTATGAAATTCAATCATCAAGATAGGCGTGAATTCCATACCTTGATGATAATATCATCTTTGTGAATTGTATTTGTTCAAATGAGACAACTTCATCAAAGTAGGAGTGAATTCTGGATTTTGATGAAGAAGTTCATCTTGTTATATTTTGTTTTTGTAAAACTTCACCGTTAAGATAGGAGTGATTTCCTTACCTTAATGGTGAGTTACCTCGTCTTATTTCTGTGGATCCTCAACAAGGAGTTGGGATCGAATTTTTTTTTGATTGGTAAGTTAGTGGTCATACCTTGGGAATACACCATCAAGTTAGGAGTGAAAACCACACCTTGATGACTATTCTCATTTCTTGATCTCCAACTTACCAAGGTTTTAATCAGGTGACAAGAAACATGTAGTAACTTGAAGGGTGAACCAATGTTAGTGTTTCGACCTATCAAGCCAAAGCATGATTTCTGAACTTGAAAGGAGACCCAATCGCTCTAGGTTAATTTTGATTCTGAGCTTGGAGCATTTAAATTCTTAAATCGATTTATTTCTCTTTATCTTCATGTTTTGACTCGATCTAGCTACATTGAACCATTTATTTCTTACTTATCAACTGTCATTTTGAGTTATCATCAACACATGATTGTGTGATGGTAGCCTTCTTAAACAATCTTTCTACTAAATAAAAAACATTATCAACTTGTGGTTATGTCTTTCTAGTCATACGAATGTTCTCGACTGTACTTATGGGTTTGATGAATTACGTATGCAATCTATATTTGGAAATTTGTTACCTTGCAAGACATGGTTACAAATGCATGTCTTATTGTTTGCGTTACTTCTTGAATCACTTTTGAACCCTTAACCTTGGAAAATCTTTAAAACTCTATCTTGGTTTCGACTAACGAGATTCGTTATTACTTACATTGTAACGTGGAGGTTCATAAACCTTCGTAACTTGTAGTCAAGGGTTTGGCATAAAAGAAAAGACATAACTTGGTATGTGTCCAAATGTCTTACCTTCATATATGACAAAGCCTAACATCCGTGTTCCTATGAATATCCTGTTTAACTTTTCATCACTAAGTGCCTCTTATCTTAGATGCCATGATGACAAATGGTGCATTATAGACCGATTAACAAATTTCATATTGACTCATGTGGGTTAACGGGTCGAGAAATTGGCTCGTATCTATCCCAAATAGTCGTATACCGTGGTATGTCGTTAAACATCGATCATTAATTTGGATGATCAATTCATTTTCTACTTTTAATAATGTTCCTAACCATCGTCGTGAACTTATTCCAAAATCTTCGCATATCGTATTATTCTTAGACCGATGATTGGTCAAAGGAGAGATACATATTCACAAGATATGCGTTAAGATCGTTTCATATAGTGACGTTTGGGATTCTTAAATCCTGTCGGTTAACCTTTCTTATCATTGTTGGTCCTTATTGATTTATAGACATCAAATTACTACGAAATTATATTCTAGAAGTTGTGACTTATGAATCTAAGGTACCACGGTAACTCGTCATCATCTTTCAACGTTTCATATGCCAATTTCAAAACATCTCATCTGTAATCAAACGTCTATCACTGGCCGTTGTACACTTACCTTTCATTATAATACCTTTGTTCATCTAAGTTCATTTTATAATTTCGGGACGAAATTCTTTTAAGTTGGGGAGACTGTGACATCTCTTAATTTTATTAACTTAGAAGTAAACTTTATTAAGTCTTAAAAGGACCTTTTATGTCAATTTTGGGACTTTGGGGACTTATCATTAATTTGGTGATTAACAAATTAATTAAATGAATAATAGAAATCATAATAATAATAATAATACTTCTAATAACTAAGAAAAATAATAATAATATTAATAATAACAACTTGTAAAATTAGTTAAACTTAAAAGAGAAGTCTAGGGGGCTTAATTGTTCATTTAGAAACTTAAAATTTAAGTCCTTACATAAAATAACAAATCTTCAAAACCACAGGGACTGAAATTGTAATCTATATATAAAAAAATCCCAAACCGTCTTTCCCCCCCCCTGGTCGGCCCTTTTTCCGGTCACCTCCGGCTACCAACTCCGGCGACGCTCTAGTCATCAAAAATCGACCCGTTACACTCGAATTAACCACTCGTTGACCTTCACGTCGGTTTCGAACTCGAACCCGTGTTTAATTGTGTTTACTCGGCCAATAACGCAAGAAACCCAAAAACCGAAAGTACTTTCAAAAGATTAAAGTCATTCAACTTGTAACCGAAGGAATCAAACATTAATAAGCCAAGAAAAACTCCCGATTAGATGATTGTATGCCGTGAAAGCACTCAATTTCAATTCAAACACACGCACACCTCCTCACCGATCATCACCCTTCATCGCCCCTGCCACACAATCGAAGTCAAACTTCCGAGCCCTTTTGTACAAAATTGGTTGAGGGTTTTTACTTAGAATCACCATCCGAAGCTTCCTGAAAAGTTAATTTGATTATGAATAACGTTTGCACCATGAATCAACCATCATATCGTCGCGACTCGTTCTTAAACTTGAGATCATCAAATCGAACTCAAACATGTAAGTTTCATATATCAATATGCTCGATTTTACATGGGGTCAAAAGCCCCATGATAATCGACGTTAACAACAGCGGATTCATGTTGAATCTGATCCAAATCGATTCTAGGGTTCTTATGAATTGGGTGATTCTGTAGCTATTGTATTTAAACTTTAAAATTGAGTTTTTATCAGATATGGGGCTTATAGCCCACTGGTAACTTACATGGAAAACACACATGGGTCCCGGGTTCGAACCCGGGCACCCGCATGTTATTTTTATCTTTTTTTTATTATTTATTTCTAGTTTAATTTTCTTTTAAATTCCATAAACTCTTAATATACTACTTCATCAAAACAAAATTATTACTATTAATTAAATTTATTCCGGAAGTTATTTATTTAATGTATGAAATTTATTTAACAAATAATATTCTAATTTTGTAGTTTCAAACTTATAAAAACTATGACTAGAGTTACTTAAAAATTTGTATTTTATTAGTTTATAATGATTGTCTTTAAATCGAATAAGTTATGTTAGAACTTCTTTGAATAATTGATTATCTAATTCATTGTTTTGATTGAATCATTAATTAAGTTATTACTAAATTTAAAATAAAACTTATGATTTTAAATTTAATTACTTTAAAGAATAACAAAATTATAAAAAGTATTAGTAATTATTTTATGTAATTTAAATGTTATAACCCTATTTGGTTCAAATGTGGATTATTCTAAACCGTTATAAATCTATATGTACAAGTATTGAAATAGTTATTTAATGATTAATTATTCATTTATTCATTTAATCATGTTATATATAATTAGTTAATAACATTATTTCTTAAACTTTATTTAAGTTTGTGAGACTTATAAGATAACATAAATTCTATATTATTTCTTTATTATTGTTTTAAAGCTTTGATATTATAAGACTTTTACAAAGATTATTTAAAACGTTTAAAAACCTTATAAAATGATAGTTTTAAGGTCATTTAAAGTAAATATTAATTAATTACTTTTATCAAATTCTGAATAATTAATTATTGAATTATTCATCTCTTTTCACATATCATATTTAATCATTATTAATTCGATAAGTTAAATCATTGAATTTTTATTTATAATTGCTTGATTTATTTATTAAAAATCCCCAAATCTCAATGGAAACCCTAGTTCGCATTAAAACGTTAATCTTATTATTTAAACTTAAACTTGTAAAATATATATATTTAGGTAACTTGTGAAGGACTACGTTGGAGCGTTGCTTATCATATTTCTTATTAATCGTCATTCTTTACTTATTTGATCAAGTGAGTATTTCATACCCCTTTTGCTTATTTTCACACTTTGGGGTGAAACATGTTAACTTATACTATTGCACTTGTAAACTTATTTGAGACTTGTAAACCTATGGCCATTCATCTTGTAAAGTTGTGGTTAGTTGAACTTTTGTGGTTACCATGTTATGGCGTTATATGTACAATCATTAACTATTGCTAGCCCAGCGAAGTCATAGATCTATGGGTAAGACAAGCCTGCTTGGTTGATCCAAGTACACTTAGCTGATCGTATATACTTTTAACGTTTAGACTTGTAAAACTTTGTCGAGGTTTGATTGTTGCATTGTTCATAACATCCCTAATCACTTTATTCACTAACTTATGACTTGAATTGCCATCTTTTATATACTTATGTATTGAAAACTATGGAATGCTCACCAACATTTTTATGTTGACCTTTTATTTTTAACATGTTTCAGAAATACCTCAAGTATGATATCTACACTTTGAAGCTTGCACATCTAGGAATGGACCTAGATAAATAAATAAAATAAGAATGACTTGTTACATTTTATGTTATGCTTTTATTCTTTTTGAGACTTATGTTTGTAATGTGACAATTGAAACTTATGTTTAAATTATATTTGGATTATTAATAGCGTTATGTGGCTGTGAACGATCTTAACTCTCACTCCTCGACGTTTCCACCGTCAAGGTTGGGGTGTGACACAATTAAATACAGAATGAAAGTATAATTGTAATTTGCAAAAGCTTGTTTAAGGCTCATAAAATAAACTCACATACGGATAGAATTGAGTAAAAGTGTTTCATTTTACATGAATAAATATTTTACTAGATTATTGTTTTTAAGGATATCACAAAAAAAAATATTTTCAATTTTTTTTAAACGTCATGGATTTACTTTTTTATTTCCCGAGAACGTACATTTATAATTTGGTTTATTAAAAATTATATTAAATGTAAGGATTCCTGAAGTCTGATGCAACCCAAAACAGCCTAAGTGTCTCAGCAACATGCACTAAGTACTGAAGTGAAGAATGCTTCGGAAGTTTTACACAAAGCATTAGAAAATACTCTAAGTGTAAAATCTTCCGAAGCCAAGACCAATATCTTCCGTAGCCAAACATGAAGTCTTCCGAAGCTTCAGAGACAAAGTCTTCCGAAGCTTTAACCTATGAAGACAGATTTCTTCCGAAGACTTTTAGTACACATGCTTTATCTGATGTATGTTCCATAAAGCACCTATTCCGCTGCATCTCTGTAAAGTCACCAACTTACATGAGTTGGTGAAAAGGGTCTTGCTTTTGGTAACTGTACATTGAGGTCTTGAGTCTTCAACTTTCCACTTTATGTACTCTATCCTTTTTGTATTGTATAAGGATGTGAGCTATGGCATGTCATAGTCACAAGGTCAAAAGGCAGATATGCCTTTTGATCCTACAATTGATTTTGTTAGTGTCTAGTCAATTGTATCCAGCTGGCTTTCAAAGTATAGCCGGCTGTAGGTTGTAGTATAAGTATTTCAAGTTCTTGTATCTTTTCTTTATGCTTTGTAACACTTGTAAAAGAACTTGAGAAAGCAATATACTGCCTTCTTGAAACCCATATTCTCTTGTTCTGTCTCTTGCTTTACTTGTGTTCTTTGTATCACCTTTGGTTACCCAGTTCACTGTTTGATTAGAGCTTAGTTAATCTCCTCATTGTGTTGTTGTGTTGTAATTGTGCTTAAGCCCTTAAACGGTCCTGCAATTGGTATCAGAGCTTTCCAGGCTCTTGATATAAGATCTAACCATCTTAAGATCCCTCACACACACAAAAGCTAAACTCTTCAAATGGCTTCCATCTCAAAGACTGATATGGAGACTGGAACCATGAACAAATCCCCACTGATCACTCTTGATGATTTTGACACCTGGTGCATGAGGATGGAAGGCTTCATCAGGTCTCTTGATTCAAGAATGTGGGAATCTGTTGAGAATGGACCTTTCATACCCAGCACCCCCTCTGCTACTGGTGCTGGTATGATTCCTAAAGATGTGGCCAACTACTCAGATGAAGATAGAAAAAGAGTAGAGATTGACAGGAAGGCCATGACTGCTCTTCAGACTGCTCTCCTAAACTCTGTATACAGAGGTTTTAAGAAGTGCAAGACAGCCAAACAGCTGTGGGATGCACTGAAGCTGATGTATGAAGGCTCCTCTGAAGCCAAGGAGAACAAGAAAGATCTTCTGAAGCAGCAGTTTGAAAATTTCACCTTCAAAGCAGGTGAGACCATGACCCAACAATACTTCAGGTATGTTGAGATTGTGGATACCCTAGTGGATGGAGGAGTTCCTCTTGAGAACAGGGACATTGTAAGGAAGTTCATGTCCTCACTTCCTAGGCAATGGACACACTATTGTGTGGTGATCAAGAGGACTGAGAACCTTAAGACTCTTACTCTTACAGAGTTGTATGGGATTCTCAGTGGATACCAGATGGAGATGAACATGCAAGGTTCATCTGGCAACTCCAACAATCAAATGGGTTCAGCCCTTCATGTGGTTGAAAGGGACAGCATAGAACCTCAGCATCATCTCTTATGCTACCTGACAACTCACAAAAGGGTCCTTTCATCACCTTCCCGGAGACACCAAGGGAGAACTTTACTCAAGGAAGCCCATTCCAAGAGACAAGTTCTTCTCAAGCCTTTGTGTCTGCAGATGAAAGCTGTGGGAATTATCTTTCACTCTTGAAGACCTGGATTGTATCCATCCAGATGACCTGGAATACATGGAGATAGTTCAGCAGATGGCTCTCCTCACTCACAGAGCCAAGAAGTTCTACAAGAGGACAGGAAGAAGATTTCCAAGCAATGCTACCAGTAGTAAGTTTGGGCTGGATAAAAGCAAAGTTAAGTGTTACAACTGTAACCTTATGGGTCACTTTGCCAGGGAGTGTAAGGCACCTAAAGCAAATGGGGGCCAAACACAACCCAGACCAAACTTTACTGACAAAGCTCCTCAGGCTGAGAAGACAAAGCAACATGCTGCTGTTGCTGTTGAAGAAGGAGGCTTTGACTGGAGTTTTCAGGTGGAGAATGCTTCTCCAAACCAAGCACTGATGGCTGACCATGATGAAGCCAAGGTATTGGAACATCTTTGCTCCCCTGAATGCGTTGCTAAAGTAAATAGATACAGGTCCTATAACCTAGAGATGAGATCTGATCTTGAGTCATTAAATATTAAAATCTGATTTTAGAAAGTCTGAAAATGATTACAAGTTAAAGATAGAGGACTTGGAGAAAACCATTTCAGTACTAAAACATGAACATACAGATTTCAGAACTCAGATCCAAGATCTCATCACTAAGTTAACTGAGTGCCAGGCTGAGCTTGTGATCAGCAAAGCCAAGGCAGAGAAGAGGGTTCTTGAAGAAGAGACCTTCAAGAACATGATATCCTCATCCCTGCACAACAAGGTTTGTTATCAAAATAGACAGGGACTAGGATCAAATGATAGCTCCTCCACACACAATCTTGTCTGTAAGATCTCCTAGGTGTGGAACTTGTGAAGATGAGCTTCCTCTCATAGATCCTGTAAGTGAGGATGATGAAGAAGTGATAGTGAAGAATTCCTCTGAGAAGAGTGAAGAAGAGGATTCTTCCAAGGGCCACTATCCTTCTGAGGAGAAGAAATCAACTGTGATGACCAAGTCCAAAAGAAAGAACTTGATCAGAAAGAGCAAAAGGAAGGCAAAGAAGGCTCAAGAAATCAAGGCTACTTTTGATGCTAAGCAGAAACAAGTTTTTATCTCTGCAGGTTTCAAAGTAGTAAGGACTGAAGACATCAACCAAGACTCCTCAGCTAAGAGTCATGGTTCTTGTTCAAATCATCTCAGTGCCAAGAAGAAGACTGAGCTGCTGTGTACCACTGCTGCACAGCCTGGACCATCAAACTCCAAGAACAGTTCACAGCCCAAAGGAACTGTCTCAGCATCTACCAAGATGAAGGTGGAGAAGGGATGTGACCAAAGCCAGTCTTGCTCTCAAAGGGAGACTTCTTTGAAGAAGAAAATGTTGTGTGTTATGTGTGAAAGTACTTCTCACATTGCTAAGGATTGCCCATACAATCCTAAAAGTACTGTCCACATGACTAAAACAAAGACTTCAAAGAGTCTCAAGAAGTCTCAAGCTTCGGAAGGAAAGTCTGTTTCCTTCGGAAGCTCCAAATCAAAGAAGAAGGTAAATGGAAAATTACCTTCGGAAGCAAAGTTGGTCTCGGAAGAAAGGAGTTCTTCCGAAGCACTAAAGTCTGCTGCAGTGACTGTAGATTCTTCCGAAGGATCAGTCATCAAAACTTGTGAAGTTCCAAAAGCTTCTAAGGTTTTGAAGGTCAAGTCCAAGACTCCAAAGGTGGTGTGGAAGTCTAAGAAAGACCAAATGACTGAGGTTTCTCCATCAACAACAGCTGAAGATCCCCATAGTACAACCATAGGATCTATTACTGTTGCATTACCTTCTATTACTATTAATGAGCCCAAGACAAGTAAGGCTTGGGTTTCCAAATGTAACTAATCATTTTCTCTGTGCAGGAACAGCTCAAGACCAACAGGAATGTCTGGATAATTGACAGTGGCTGTTCCAGGCACATGACAGGCAATAGGTCTCTACTCCATAATTTTGAGAGAATTGATGGAGGACCAGTTGCTTTTGGAGGAGATGAAGGTGGTTACATTTCTGGAAGGGGCAAGGTCACAAATGGTAAGCTCAGCATTGAGAAGGTAAACTTTGTTAAGGAGCTTGGGTACAATCTTCTGAGTGTATCCCAATTTTGTGATCAGAGTCATAACATGCTCTTTACTGAGCATGAGTGCATTGTTCTCAAACCTGGTGTGGTCATTCCTCATGAGCATATCCTGCTCAGAGCCCCCAGGAAAGGGAACATGTACAAGATGGATTTGCAAGAAACATCTCCCTCAGGAGAAGTTTCATGCTTTCTATCTAAAGCAAATAGTGATGAGTCTTTCCTATGGCATAAAAGAATGTGCCATGTAAACTTTAAGAACATGAATAAATTAATTAAACATGATCTGGTAACTGGAATGCCAAAGAAAGAGTTTACTAGTGATGATCATTGTGTTGCATGCCTGAAAGGGAAGCAACACAAGGTATCTCACAAGCCTAAGGAAAAGAACTCCATCACTACTCCCCTACACTTGTTACATATGGATCTCTTTGGCCCCACCAGTGTAATGAGTTTAGGAAGGACCTCTTACTGTCTGGTGATCACAGATGATTTTACAAGATTCACTTGGGTCTTCTTCCTTAGAACTAAGGATGAAACCCCTGAGATTCTGAAGAATTTCATCTTAAAAGTTGAGAATCAATGTGATCACAAGGTCAAAACCATAAGATGTGATCAGGGAACTGAATTCAAGAACCAAATCCTTGATGCATTTTGTGATGAAAAGGGTATTACAAGACAATATAGTGCTCCCAGGACTCCTCAGCAAAATGGAGTTGCTGAGAGGAGAAACAGGACACTTATTGAAGCTGCAAGAACTATGTTGTCTGACTCTAAACTGCCTATCACCTTCTGGGCAGAGGCAGTCAATACTGCTTGCTATGTGCAAAACAGAGTTTTAGTAGTTAAGACACATGGTAAGACTCCTTATGAACTTTGGCACAAGAGAAACCTTTCATTGGTTTTCTCAGGTCATTTGGATGTCCCTGCACCATCTTGAATACCAAAGATCAAATTGCCAAGTTTGCTGAGAAATCAGATGATGGACATTTCATTGGATACTCTTCTCAAGCTAAAGCTTATAGAGTATACAATCTCAGAACTAGAATTGTTGAGGAGTCAGCCAATGTGACTTTCAATGAGCACACTCCTTGTGTGGCTGGTTCTGGTCCGGATTGGCTGTTTGATCTTGATTTAGTTACCAACTGTTTTAACAAATCTTGTGAGCATGTTTCAGGATCTGCAGAAAATCTAAATACAGGTGATCCTGATCCAAGATTTGAGCTAGGAAGACCTTCAACTCATACATCTTCAGCTCCAGTTGGAACTACTTCAGCAAATGAGGTTTCTATCAGCACAACAATGACAAATTCAGCTGATACATCTGGCATGCCTTCAAATTCCAGCTCAGAGGCCTCTCAACCAGATAAAGACACCTCACTTGTAGAAGACAACAATGGTGATGGTGATAGTGATCAGGAATTTCTTGATGCTAATAACCATACCATAGATGACAACATCAATGATGTCTCACACTCATTGGATCAAGTTAATCTTGATAAGTGTGATAATGTGGAGGGTGAATCTTCAAGACCAGATTTAAATTTCTCAAATTTAGATCTTTCTCAACAACTTGCTGTGATCCCTCAGCTAAGGATCCACAAGTCTCACCCCACCACAAACATCATTGGAGATGTTGTCACAGGGGTAAGAACAAGAGGACAAACCCATGAAGCAAATGTTTGTCTTCACTCTTGTTTCTTATCTCAGATAGAGCCCAAGAAAGTTGATGAAGCTCTAAAGGATGGAAGTTGGGTTGAAGCTATGCAACAAGAGCTGCTTCAATTCAAAAGGCAGAAAGTTTGGAACCTTTGTCCTCTTCCTCATGGGAAGACTACCATTGGAACCAAATGGGTTTTTAGAAACAAGAAGGATGATAGGGGAATCATCATCAAGAACAAGGCAAGACTAGTTGTTCAAGGATACACACAAGAAGAAGGGATTGACTACACTGATGTCTTTGCTCCTGTAGCAAGACTAGAAGCTGTTAGGATATTCCTGGCATTTGCTGCATCCAAGAACTTCAAGGTCTACCAACTTGATGTAAAGTGTGCTTTCTTATATGGAGTGATTGATGAGGAGGTTTATGTCAAACAGCCACCTGGTTTTGTAGACCCTGATCATCCTGATTATGTCTGCAAGCTTGACAAAGCTCTTTATGGGCTGCATCAGGCACCCAGGAAGTGGTATGAGACACTATCTGAGTATCTCTGTAAGCATGGATACAGAAGAGGTACTATAGATGGAACTCTCTTCATCAAAGGACAGGGAAATGACTTATTGCTGGTTCAAGTATATGTTGATGACATCATCTTTGGTTCAACTAATCCAAAGCTCTGCAAAGACTTTGAGAAGCTGATGAAAGACAGATTTGAGATGAGTTCAATGGGAGAACTCAACTTCTTTCTGGGAATTCAAGTGAAGCAGGTTGAAGATGGCATCTTCATAAGTCAGTCAAAGTATGTTCAAGACATACTCAAGAGGTTCAATATGACTGATTGTAAGATTGCTAAGACACCCATAGCCAGAAACCACTCCCTTGGTCCAGATCTTGAGGGGGAGTGTGTAGATGAGCACTTATACAGGGCTATGATTGGGTCTCTTATGTATCTTACAGCTAGCAGGCCTGATATCATGTTTGCTACATGTATTTGTGCAAGATATCAAGCCAACCCTAAGATGTCTCACTTAATCACTGTGAAAAGGATTTTAAGATACCTCAAAGGTGCTTCAACACTTGGTCTATGGTATCCAAAGAATCCAAATTTCAATCTGTATGCCTATACAGATAGTGATTATGGTGGTTGCAATATGACTGCAAAGTCTACATCTGGGGGATGTCAATTCCTTGGTGGAAGGGTGGTCTCATGGCAATGCAAGAAACAATCCTGTGTGTCTGCATCAACTGCTGAGGCTGAATACATTGCTGCTGCAAGCTGCTGTGCTCAAGTGCTTTGGATTCAAAATCAGATGCTGGACTATGGATTTAACTTCAAAGAGACTCCTATCCACATAGACAACAATAGTGCTATCTCTATCACTGAGAACCCTGTGCAGCACTCAAGGACCAAACACATCAACATCAGGTATCATTTAATAAGAGATAACTATGAAAAAGGATTAATTAAACTAGTCAAAGTTCATACAGATGAACAATATGCTGATCTGTTCACAAAAGCTTTTGATGAACAGAGATTTAAGTATCTGATATCAGCTATTGGGATGATTAACTTTGAGTAGACTTTTTATTAAAACTAATTCTAATTATTTCTTCTTAAAATATGTGTGTCCTAAGTTGTCTAGTTCATCACTTTCATAAGCTCATGTTTTCTTTGGATGTAAAATTCTTTTTGAAGACTTTCCTTAGATTCTTGAAAATTTTTGATACTTCGGAAGATAAAATTTTATCTTCGGAAGAAAAACATGTCTTCAAAATAAATAACTGTCTAAGAGATTTTACCTTCGGAAGAAGTAAATTCATCTTCCGAAGCTTAAAATTCTTATCTCAGACACTTATTTATTTTCAAGAACCTTTTCCTTCCGAAGCAAAATTAACCTTCGGAAGCTTTGTTTATTTTCATACAAAGCATTCAAGGGTTTATTTCTCTTCCGAAGCATAAATTATCAAGACTCTCAGGAAAATCTTCCGAAGCCATTTTAGCTTCGGAAGCTTTTTAAATCAAAACTTCCGAAGACAAATAAACTTCGGAAGCTTTTCGAATTCCAAGAAAACTACTTTTTGAGCAAAAGTAAACTACCTTTTCAGAGGTGGGACCGACTTTCGGATTTCAAAGTTTATCCTCTTTCATTAACTTTGGTTCAAATCCCTTTCATATAAATACCCAACGGTTCCCCCTCTTTCCCACTATCTTCCTCAATTCTACTGTTTCTCTAACCTAATTCTCTAAACCGCCTTTGCTTTCTACCTTTCTTCACCCTTAAGCTTCTGAAATGGCCAACCTTAACCGCAGAAAAAACCCTGATTTCTCCATGCAACTACACAGGCAACATAATCAAGTTGCTCTGTTAAGCTCTGAGAAAGATGCAAGTTTCTCAGAGATTTGCCAATTCTTGACTCTGTCAAACTATTTCACCTCCCTGACCATTGATCCTACTCTATATGAGGATCATTGCTTGAATTCTGGAAGACCTGCCAAGAGGTCATTATGGATGGGGAGAAGGCACTGTCTGCCACAGTGCAAGGGAGGACATCTTCATCACTCCGGCCATCATTAACCAACATCTACAGCTGGATGATGAAGAAGGTGAGGTGTCCTTCCCAAAAGAAGCTGTTAATCATTCTTTTGAGCAGATGGGCTATGAGGGAGATTTCTCTGTAAAGACCTTTAGGAAAGGGAAGGTCTCATCCCAATGGAAATTCCTGCTCCATGTGGTTATCCACAGCTTGTCAAACAAGCATGGTGGATGGGACCAGATTCCTGAGGATCTCTCCTTTATAGTTCATGGAATGGTTCAGGGGGTCAAGTTCAGGTATTCACAATTTGTTTATACTAATTTACTTGCAAACTTAGACTCCTTAGAGTATTACATGTTTCCTAGATATGTTCAACACATTCTCAACTGTGAACTGGGCTCACAGTTGAGGGAAACAGGTAATATTCTTAAATTGGGACAGATGAAGCCCGGCATCTTTAAAATAATGAAGAAGCCAACTGTAGGCTTCTCTGGGGTAGAAACAGCCCTAGTCCCAAAAATGTTAGAGCTCATTGCTCAAGGTGACAACCTAGCAACACAAGCTAGTGTTGAACCCACACCTCTTTTGTCCCTACCATTAAAAAGACCAGAAATCACCCTCACCTACCAAAGAAAATCCAAACGAACCCCTGCTCAGGCTATTGAGTCTGTGCAGGCCCCCAAATACTCAACCTTACAAGAAGAAGTGGACACTAGAGCTCCCACTTCTCCTGAGGAGCAAACCACTCCCATTACTTCACCTATCAGGGCTGAGGTTCCTCAAGCTCACCCTGATGAGCTCAATAGCCCAACAACCTTAAGCCTTCACTCTGAGTCTCAACACTCAAGTGGACAACCTTCAGGGGACAGCTACCATCCCCAGCCTTTGGATCTCAACCAACCAATTCCCAACCTATCCTTTTACACTGATGAAGACTTAGGATTCAGTGAGTACCATGAGTCTCTCTTCTCCCCCTACTCAAAGAGAGATGAGTACCTCTGACTCTCCTCAGTCTATCCCCCATCAGTCACCTATACTGAGGTGGACACTTCTGAACCTGTTCAGGATGTCCATATGGAAGAGGCTCTCACTTTTGAAAGTGATTACATCATTAAGACCTCAACCATGGCAACTCAGCCCATTGGCATCTCAACTGAGGCTGCCAGTGAGCAGAGGAAAACCAGCAGCCAAGAAACTCAAGCTGGTGGTGAGAGAGAGGACTTTGGTCCAATCATCTCATCCCCCAATGAATCTTCTGATGAAGATGAGGGGAATTTGAGACTAAAGGTGCAAAAACTGTCAAAAACATGCACCTATTTAGTCTCTAAGGTTAGTCACTTGGAATCTCAGGTGACTACCCTGCAAAACAGGGTCAATGATCAGCAACTCCAGATTTCATATCTGCAGGAAAAACTAGCTGGGAGACCTTTAAGGAGAGCTCAACCAGGAACACAAGAACCTGTGGAAGTGATTGACTTATCCTCCAGCTCACCTATGCAAGTGGGTGATGCTACCAAAAAGGGGGAGAAAGTTGTTACAACCACAGAACCTGGGAGTTCTTCAGAGAGAATGGACATAGAGGACTCACCATCCTCACTTGCTGTTGTGCATTCTCAGCAACTTCCTCAAGTTCACATTAATGTGGACTCTATAGACTCTCTCATCAGGAGTCTCTTTGAGGAAGGTATACCAAGGGCTGTCTCATCTCCACCACTAGGAACTGGCAATCACATCATAAGGTGGAGGTATGATGATGACAGGAGAGCCCTCATACTTCAAAGAGTTCAAGGCCAACAAGAAGTTTTTCAATTCCAAAGCCTGAGCTTTTATGAAAGACTGGATTTAGTCAACTTGCCACTTGTCAATCCAAGCAATTCAAGACAAGCTGACAGGCTGGCTCAAAGAATCCAAGACAGGATCCTTGCAGAGTTCTCTCTAAGAAGGAGACTTAGGAATCAGGCAATGTCATCGGTCAACTGGATGTTGAGGTGGACCCTAAGATTAGTTTCATAGGGGAAACCTTGACTGAAGGCCCAGTGACAGAACCTGAGACCCCTGTCTCATCATCAACAACTGCTGCTGAGGTCCAAACTCCATCTGAGACACCTGCTGGTGAAGGTGTTTCTCAGCCTCTCTCTGGCCAGAGCATGGAAGCTACTCCAAGCAATGAAGGCCAAGCTTCAATCCACCCTGAGTCACAAAGGTCTGTTGGTGACAAAGGGAAAAGGATAATGACTCCTGAGGAAATTGAGGAGGAAGAGAGAGAGAGGAAAAGGAGACTAAGGGGAGAAAGTTCCACTGGGTCATCTAGCTTCATGCAAGCTGCAATCAGGGCTGCTCCCAGACCAAATACTCAAGATGATGAGTTAAGGGCAGTCAGGATTACCTACTTACAGACCAGGAACTATGACATTGATGAGATCATCTCCCTCCCCTTAGAATTGAAGGAGAGAGAGAGAGGATGCAATGATACTTCTCCAACTCAAAGAGGAGAAGAGACAGAAAAGACTTTACAAGCATGCTCCTACTCTCTCACCAGTTCAAGAAAGTCCTGCACAGGAAGATGTGGCTCCACAAGAACCTCAGGTAGATAAAGAGGAAGATAGGATCAAGATGATCAACTACCTGAGTGCCACAGGCTTCTATCAGGCAGATGCACTTCTCCCTTTGTCCTATGACTTCATTGAGTTCGAGTATCTAAAGCAACTTGAGCTTGAGTTAGTCAAGGAAAGAAAGACAACCAAAAGGAAACTAAGGGAAGAAGCTGCAAAGTCAAGGGCCATCATTCAAAAGAATGCAAAGAAGTCTGCTGACAGACAAAGAATGGTGAGCTTCTTGAAGCTGTATGGATTCTCCGGAAGGAGACTTGGCCCCATGTCTCTATCCACCATGGATGAGCATATTAGGGTGATCAAGCAGAAGATTAAAAGTGGAGAACTCATTGACTTGCACTCTCTTCCAAGTCAAGTCCCACCTGAAGTGGAGGTCAAGTTTGAACAACCAGAGACACCTCAACCAGCACCTCCAGCTGAGCCTCAGCAAGCTTCATCTTCTGATCCTAGGCAGGGTCAAACTCCCTCTCCTTCTGAACCTGTGAGGGAGGAACACCCAACTGAGAAAGACACTGATGATCAACATGGTGCTGCAGACCAGTCTTCTCAGTTAAAGACATCCAAGAGGAAGAAGAGGATGGCTTCTAAACCAAAGACTAAGAAGAAGAAGCCAAAGTCATCTACCTCTGCACCTCAGGCTGAATCAGATCAACCTGAGGAAGTGCATGATGAGGCAGCCCAATCAACTCCTATTCAAGTGGCTCCTCTAACTAGTGAGACACCCATCTTGTCCTGGACTTACTCTACCAATCCAGAGAGATGGACTGTTATCAGAGATCAAGGTGTTGAGAATGTCTACTCATGGCAAGACATAATCAACTTACCTCTGCATGATCTCTTTGAGATGAGAAGATACTATGAAAGTCTTGATGATCCTGACCATCTCATGAAGAAAGGAATGGTCCTGATTGTACTGAAGACTACCAACATTTGAAGATCTTCCAAGTGATTTGGTAGCATCAGCCTAGGGGGAGTTTGTAAGGATTCCTGAAGTCTGATGCAACCCAAAACAGCCTAAGTGTCTCAGCAACATGCACTAAGTACTGAAGTGAAGAATGCTTCGGAAGTTTTACACAAGCATTAGAAAATACTCTAAGTGTAAAATCTTCCGAAGCCAAGACCAATATCTTCCGAAGCCAAACATGAAGTCTTCCGAAGCTTCAGAGACAAAGTCTTCCGAAGCTTCATCCTATGAAGACAGATTTCTTCCGAAGACTTTTAGTACACATGCTTTATCTGATGTACTGTTCCATAAAGCACCTTTTCCGCTGCATCTCTGTAAAGTCACCAACTTACATGAGTTGGTGAAAAGGGCCTTGCTTTTGGTAACTGTACATTGAGGTCTTGAGTCTTCAACTTTCCACTTTATGTACTTTATCCTTTTTGTATTGTATAAGGATGTGAGCTATGGCATGTCATAGTCACAAGGTCAAAAGGCAGATATGCCTTTTGATCCTACAATTGATTTTGTTAGTGTCTAGTCAATTGTATCCAGCTGGCTTTCAAAGTATAGCCGGCTTGTAGGTTGTAGTATAAGTATTTCAAGTTCTTGTATCTTTCTTTATGCTTTGTAACACTTGTAAAAGAACTTGAGAAAGCAATATACTGCCTCCTTGAAACCCATACTCTCTTGTTCTGTCTCTTGCTTTACTTGTGTTCTTTGTATCACCTTGGTTACCCAGTTCACTGTTTGATTAGAGTTAGTTAATCTCCTCATGTGTTTTGTTGTGTTGTAATTGTGTTAAGCCCCTGTTTTAAACGTGTCCTCCTGCATTAACAATTTTTGGTTTCTTGTCACAAAAATTAGGTGGTAAAGTGATCTTTTCTTAAAAATTAATTTGGACTTTTAGCAAAGTCAATGCATTATCCATCCCCACACTTAAATCACATTGTCCTCAATGTGATTAACATATCAGTCGAGAAAGGTTAATGAAATAACCCCCTAAAAATGATGAATTTTTCATTGTGTTTGGTTGCCCTATTGTTAGAAATCCTTGGTATCACCTGAAATGTCACCATTTATTGAAAGCATATTAAAATCATAAAACACACAAAATAAAAACAAAACGACATAAATTAAAAGTAGTTTGGACAAAACCAATTGTGCCGGAGGGCCCCGAAAATGATACGGTTTTCAGGGCTTTGTGGTGGGATATCCCCCCAATCGTGGTACTTCGGGTTCTTGATGTACGGACATCGTTGCCAAGTCCATCGACTCGGGAGTGCAGATTTTTGACTCGGTGTGAAGGTCGTGGGCATATCAAATGATCGCCGCATGGGCGCTGGTGGTTTGGATTGAATCATAAAGGTCTAACATGGTGGGAATTCCCTTGTACGTGAAATGAAGATACAGCTCCGGCTTTCCGGTCTGTTATCGGCATGTGAGGTCCATGATAATTCTTCGGGATCCCCCGGATCCCGATTTGTCCCTTCTTATCCATGAATCTTGGCTGCCCATTGGTAGGTTGTCACCATGTAATACTTGTCCAATAAGGCTCAAGTCTAACAGTCCCGGCATCAACTCCTAACATGGGTGTTGGAGCACATGCAATCGCATTCCTGGCAAAAAGATTACAAAACAAATACCCAATATTACATGGCAACTAATTAACCATACAATAGAAGAATATAAACAAGTCCCTCAAATTAACAACTCCCTCGCTTTGACCACGAGATGTTATGGAATGGCTGAGTAACCGATGAATGTATCGCAGCAGCGAGGGTCTCGTATCTGACTGCTTTTTGTTTGCTCGAGTTGGAACCCTCCGGTTCCAATCACGCTCCCAAAATGCTTTCCTCATTGCACACTTTCCGCGTCTCTACTTTCCTCGTCCGGGAAGGTATGATACGCCAGCATTCCAGATATTGCCTCCTCCTCCATTTCTTGTTCCGTGTACATTCAAGATAACAGACAAGGAAACGAACAAGGCAATGGATGACAGGATAATGCCAATTTCCCAGCTAGTCTGAATGAAATGCACTTTATCCCAAGAGGTTAAGAGTCTTTTCATGCTAAAATTAAAAGATGCTAAAAAATTCAGAGTAGTTCATAAACGGAAGGTCTATTTTGTGAGAAATAAACATTTCCACTGAACACTTAATAAATTATTATATCTTTCTAGCTGTCCGACTACGCCGCTAGTGTTTCTTCATCTGCTTGTAAGTGGGATCTTTCGACACTTGTAGCAATCTTTGAAGTCTATCATGACACCATCTCTCGCGGCCTCCCTTCAAATGTAAGTAGGGATGATCCATGATCCTGAAATTTTAAAACATAAGTTATCTATACAAGACACAAATTTCTTAAGCAGTTTCATGATATTAGTGAAAATTAGATGTTTTCAAGACATAACATCATAATGATTCAATTCATGTTCAAAAATAGTTAAGAATTTATCATCCAAGGAAAAATTTTTGAACATGGGGTGCGCTTTGTAAAGTGTGGGGGTGCGGTTAACATGTAGGCATGAAATCTTGACTCGAGCAATCATGATTTTGTTTGTAAATCGTTGATTAAGCATGAGTTTAACATTTTCTTGCTATAAAAATCAAAGATTATAGGTTTAACATTTTAATCATTTGTTAATAATTCAAGATATCAAAATATATATTGTTTACACCACTTGAGAATTCTTGTAAGTTGAACATTATTAACAAAGATTTCACCACGAATTATGAAGATAGTCTTGTTAATAACAAAAGAAAACAACTAATTAACTAAATAAACATACTAATAACTAACTAAACCTACTAATTAACACTAATCTACTAGAAGAATAAACATGAACAAGTATGTTAAAAGCATTCATCATTCCATAACACGTTTAAGAACAAGTTTTACACATAATTGCTAGGATTTCGGTTGTTTAGAGACCTAATCACCTAACTAAATATAAATGACTTTCATAATCATAGGAATTAGCATATTAACCTCTTGGTCAACTACTCTTGCAAGAACACTTGAAAAGATGAAAGAAAAATGGAAAACAAGATGGAATTGAATGTGGATGCGACTTTGCAGGCAAATGAGTTCGGTTTTTAACATGCGAAATTGATGGGAAACAAGACAAAAGGCTGAAAAATGTCAGGTGGTGTCATGTCTTGTCGAACACGGGGGCGTGCCTCTTTAAGCACGGGGCCGTGTTCATGTGTTGGTGTTCGGTTTCAGTCTTTTGTTGTTTCGTTTTTCAGTTTCGCATATTATGTAATTTTCTCGGTTAAGTTTTATCACTTCCAAATCATCAGAAAACATACGAAAATAGTCCTATAGTTAAATAACACAAGCCAAAATGAAAATTACATTTCCTAGGGTCCTACGGTTACACGATACGTTAAAATCCGAGAATCTGAAACAGCAAAACCAGACTCTTTAACGCGCAACAGCGCACTTAACACATCACGGAATGCTTCTAAAAGAAACCTCCATACAATTCGTGTGGAAGGTTCGGCATGGGATAGTGAGAAGTGCGGTTGCTCAATTCCGCAAGCTGCCGGTTAATGGAAATGAGTTCCTCGCTCATCTGTTGAACTTTTTGGATAAGTTCAGCTAAGCGTTGGGAAGCAACGAGATTCATTTCAGTCACTTGCTTGATTAGTTCATGCATTATGAAGAAATATTCTTGAGTCGTTGGCTCTCGCGTTTCAGAACGCGGTTTCTTCGCAGGATTCCAGTTTGAGCTTTCGTGACTTGATTTTTTCATTTTTTCAGATGTTTTTGAGCAGGTAAGTGTGATGAAAGAATGGAACAAGTGTGGTATTTATACACAGGTCGTGAAAAGTGAACACGGGGGCGTGCTTGGCTAGGCACGGCCCCGTGCTTGTCAGAATTCGTCTTAAATTCGACCTGCAACGTTCTAGAGTCGTCAGCGGAGATCGTGGAAAATTTTTGTCAGAGACATGGGGGCGTGCTTGATGAGGCACGGCCCCGTGCTTGTGCTTGTGAAGTCCTAAAAATTGCTAAAAAAAGTAAGAAAAATTTATGTACAGGTGTCGCGTTTAAGTTTCGGGTTTTCGGCATGACCCTTCCCCACACTTAGTTTTTGTCGGGGCGGAGGTGTAATTCCTCCAATTCCTGAATTTGTAGGAATCGATTCTTTCCTGCAAGGTCTTGGTCCAGGTTTGCTGCTTTAAGTGCCCAAAAGGCCTTGTGCTCTAGTTCTACAGGTAGATGACACGACTTCCCATAAACTAGTTTAAACGGTGTTGTGCCGATGGGAGTCTTATAGGCTGTTCGAAAAGCCCATAATGCATCATCTAACTTGGTAGACCAGTCCTTGTGATTTTGACCCACAATTTTCTCAAGGATTCGTTTGATACCTCGGTTAGTGACTTCAGCTTGCCCATTCGCTTGTGGATGGTAAGCAGTTGTAAAGCGATGGTGAACTCCATAACGTGCCATTGCTCTTTCAAGATGGTTTTTACAGAAATGAGTTCCTCGGTCACTAATCAGAGCTTTTGGGGCACCAAAACAAGAAAATAGTTTCTTAAGGAATTTGACAACGTTCCTGGCATTATTAGTAGGCAAGGCTTGAGCTTCAGCCCATTTTGAAACGTAATCAACTGCTACTAAGATGTAACGATTGCCAAATGACACCGGGAATGGTCCCATGAAATCAATACCTCATATATCAAATACCTCGCATACTTGAACTGGTTTCTGAGGCATCTCATCACGTGTTGAGATATTGGTTGCTCTTTGACATGCATCACAGGTGCGTACCATGTTATGAGCATCCTTGAAAATCGTGGGCCAGTAAAATCCAGAGTCGAATACTTTCTTGGCTGGTAAGGTTGCTCCATGGTGTCCTCCTGTGGGTCCTTCATGACAGTGCCTTAGAATTTGTTCTGCTTCACTTCCATATACGCATCTTCGAATGAGTTGGTCTGCACCGATTCTGAACAGATACGGGTCCTCCCAACAGTAATGTTTGATATCAGTAAAGAACTTCTTCTTTTGCTGATAAGTCATTCCTTTGAGAAGGATTCCGCTTGCTAAGTAATTTGCAAAATCGGCGAACCAAGGGTGTTCATCGATTAAGGATTGAATGTGCATAAGGAATTCGTGAGGAAAATTGTCGTTTATTTTGGCTTCCTCAAGACGCGAGAGATGATCAGCCGCTAGATTTTCCGCTCCTTTCTTATCACGAATTTCGATATCAAATTCTTGAAGCAGAAGAATCCATCAAATTAATCTCGGCTTTGCATCTTGTTTGTTGAACAAAATAACGAAGGGCTGCATGATCGGTGTAAACAATTGTCTTTTAAAGGATGAGATACGAGCGGAATTTGTCGAATGCGAAAACTACAGCAAGAAGTTCTTTTTCGGTGGTAGTGTAGTTTTCTTGTGCGTCGTTTATGGTTTTGCTCGCATAATGAATTGGGTGAAATTGCTTGTCTTTCCTTTGTCCTAGTACAACTCCTACCACGAAATCGCTTGCATCGCACATGAGTTCAAATGGTAGCGTCCAATCTGGGGAAACCATGATTGGAGCAGTTACCAGTCTCTCCTTAAGCAATTTGAATGCACTAATGCATTCATCAGAAAATACGAATTGCGCGTCTTTCTCCAGAAGTTGAGTCATAGGTCGAGCGATTTTTAAATCTTTAATGAAAGGACGGTAGAATCCTGCATGTCCTAGGAAACTTCTAATGTCTTTCACGGTTGTGGGATGCAAAAGTTTAGAAATAGTGTCGACTTTGGCTTGATCGACTTCAAGTCCTGCTCGAGAGATTTTGTGTCCTAACACTATTCCTTCCGTAACCATGAAGTGGCACTTTTCCCAATTTAAAACAAGGTTAGAGTCTTCACATCTAACCAGCATCTTTTCCAGGTTTTCAAGACATTGCTAAAATGAGTTTCCGAAGATGGAGAAATCATCCATGAAAACTTCCATTGAGTGTTCAATCATGTCATGAAAAATTGCTACCATACATCATTGAAATGTAGCAGGAGCATTACATAATCCAAAGGGCATTTGCCGATAAGCAAATGTGCCATATGTAAAGGTGAATGTTGTCTTCTCTTGATCTTCGGGAGCAATAGAAAATTGAAAATAACCTAAGAAACCATCCAGGAAACAATAGGACATTTTTCCAAACAATCTCTCAAGCATTTGGTCGATGAAAGGAAGAGGGAAGTGATCTTTCCTTGTGGCGTCATTGAGTTTGCGATAGTCTATGCAAACTCTCCATCCTGTAACCGTACGAGTGGGAATAAGCTTATTCTTATCGTTAGTTACAACAGTTATTCCTCCTTTCTTTGGAACAACTTGGACGGGACTGACCCAAGGCGAATCAGAAATAGGGTAAATCAAACCGACATCTAGCAGTTTGATTACTTCTTTCTTCACCACCTCTTGCATGCTCGGATTTAAACGTCTCTGAAGTTGAATGACGGATTTGAAGTTCTCCTCCATCAATATTTTATGAGTGCAAAAGGATGGATTGATTCCTTTGATGTCCATGATTTTCCATGCAATTGCTCGTTTGTGTGCCTTAAGCACATTGAGCAACTTGTTCTTCTCATCAATTGATAAGGCGGATGAGATTATGACAGGAAGTTGAGATGTGTTTTCAAGAAAAGCGTATTCGAGATGAGATGGAAATTCTTTGAGCTCTAAGATTGGAGGGTCTTCGATAGAAGGTTTGGCTTTTGGTTCTAAGTCTTTCTCAATGATCTCAAATGCTTCTTGATGAATTGATGTTTCATCAAGTGCAAGTTCTGGAATGATTTGGTTCTCACAGATGGGTTCAGTGATTGTGACTTCTATTAATTGAGTATTGCAAGCTTCATTTTGAAGGGCTTTCTTCAAATGACGGCTTATGATCGAATCGCAAGCATCAACTTAATAGAGTGAGTCATCATGATGCTGAGGGTGTTTCATGGATTGGCCTATATCGAAAGTTACTTCCTCCTCGTCTACTCTAAGCGTGAGTTTGCCTGTACAAACATCAATGAGGGCTCGAGCAGTCGCTAAGAAAGGTCGGACTAGGATAAGAGGAACATTTTTGTCCTCATCCATGTCTAGGATCACAAAATCAACGGGAAATACGAATTTGTCAATTTTAACTAAGAGATTTTCAATGATGCCCCTCGGATATTTGACAGAACGGTCAGCTAATTGGATGCTCATACGGGTAGGTCTAGGTTCACCTAAATTTAATTTTTCAAAAACCGCATAAGGCATAAGGTTAATGCTTGCACCTAAATTAGCTAACACATTACTGACAGAAAGATTTCCTATTAGGCAAGGTATGGTGAAACTTCCTGGATCAGTCATCTTTTGAGGTAGTTTGTTTTGAAGAACTGCAGAGCATTCCTCACTCAAAACCACGTGTGATAACTCTTCCAGCTTCTTTTTGTTTGACAAGACACCTTTTACAAACTTAGCATAGTTTGGCATTTGTGCTAAGGCCTCCACCAAGGGCAAATTCATGTGGACTTGCTTGAACAACCCAAGGAATTTGCCATATTGTGCCTCCATTTTTTGTTGTCTCAAGCGACCTGGATATGGAGGTGGTGGAACATAAGGTGGTGGTGGAACGTATTTCTTTGCTGGTTCTTCAATAACAACAGGTTGCTTTTGCTTATCACTCGCATTACTTGGAGTTTCAGTTTCTACTTCTTCAAGGATGGGTTGTAATGCGGGTGCATCACCTTGAGTGGTTTTGCCACTCCTGGTGGTGATGGCTTTGACTTGAGCATTAGGGTTTGTCATAGTGTTGCTGGGCAAAGCTCCTTGAGGTCTTTCAGAAAGTTGTTGTGCTATTTGACCTACTTGGTGCTCTACGGTCTGTAATGATGCTTTGTTACTTTTGATGTCAGCTTCGTTTCTTTGGAACCTCTCCTCATTTCTTCGATCAGATTTCCAGATGTACTCATCTGTGGCTTGTGTTGTTAACAACAGTTGATGCAATAAGTCTTCCATTGATGATGCTCCACGGTCTTGGTTACTACTGCTTGGACCTTGATATGGTGGTTTCTGTTGTTGGTAAGGTGGCCTTCGGTTGAATCCAGATGATTGTTGGTTACTGCCAGCATCTCTATAATTCGAGTTGCTTCTCCAATTTGAATTGTATGAGTTGTTTGGGCCTCCTACGTAGTCAACATCTTCAACCATCATAATGCCTTGTGGGCACTCGTTGGTCTTGTGTGAATTTCCACATGTGCTGCATCGTGTTGGAGTTTTCTTCAGCTCGCTTTGCAATTGTTTGAATTTTTTGGTTAGAGCTTCTAATTGGGCTGCAATTAGGGTTTCAGAGTCTACTTGATGAATACCCTTAGAACTGGGTTTGGTTCTTAAAGGATTGTAAGCAAAGCTCTTCTTAGCTGCTCTTTCTAAGGCTTGATATGCTTCTGTTGGCGTGACACTTCCAAAATCTCCTCCCGCACTTTGGTCTACCGCTTGTTTGTGAGCTCCACTGATCGCATCGTAAAAGGTTTGAAACTGCAGCCACAGATCAAGTCCGTGATGTGGGCATCTCCGAAGGAGACTTTTATATCCCATGCTGCGTGTAATGATTCATCGTCGTCTTGGCGGAAACTTGTGATGCTGATTCTTAGTTTGGCAGTGCGATCGGGTGGAAAGTATTTCAAAAGGAATTGTTCAGCCATTCCCGCGCATGTGGTGATGGAACCAGGTGGAAGTGAATCAAGCCAAACGATGGCTCGACCTCGAAGTGAAAATGGAAAAAGTCTTAGTCGAATGGCGTCGTTTGAACAGTTATTGATTTTGAAAGTCGCACAGATACGAAGGAATCGTGATATGTGAGCATTAGGATCTTCGTCTTGTAACCCATGGAACTGAACAGAGTTTTCTACGAGTTGGATAATACTAGACTTAATCACGAAATTGTTGGCCGCTATTGCTGGTTAGACAACACTAGACTCATAACCATCTATTGACGGTGTGGCATAGTGTGTCATCTTCATTTCCTCGTCTTGGTTAGCCATGTCTTCTTCGGATGGTGTATCTTCCAAAATGTCTTCTTCAATGACTGGTGCTTCTTGTTGTGATCTTTTGCGCAATCTTTGACGGAAAAGTCGTTCGGGTTCCGGAAGAGGCGGAACAAGTTCAGAACTTGACGAGTCGGACATACACTAACTTAAGGAAGCATAAACTAACTAAGGCTTAAAATGAATTAGGCGAAAATAACTAAACTAACTAAGGCAAACTACCAAAAAATAAAAATGAAGTTTAAACAAAAATTTATTAACAGGTTATATGCAAGATAGTCAAAAATTTAGTTTGTCTTTCAAACTGCCGTGTGTCCCCGGCAACGGCGCCAAAAACTTGGTGGAGTGTGCAGATAGTATATATATTTTGATAAAGATTTATTGCGCAGATTCAGTTTTAATTGGTTGTTACTAATACTAAACCACACACACAAAAGGCAGTGTACCTGTCGTGTGGTAATATAGTGTTGGTAAGAACCGAGTATCAATCCGTGGACACACCTAGCCTACTCAACAAACTTAATGTTTGACTATCAGATTTGGTTTTTGTTAAAGAAAGCGATAACTTGCATTTGGAAAGATTTTTAGGGTTTAAAAATAAACAATAATAGAAAGAAAGTAAACTAAGATTTGAAGCGTTTGGATTTAAAATCAGGGAATAAAAGTTATCATCCTAATTAGACTCCACTTATGTAATTGCAGGATCGGATTTGTCACTTAAACACTTGTGATTCTCTCAAACTCGCTTATAATAACACTCGAATCAGATGAAGCAACGCCTTTAACAAGAGTTGATAATAATATAATAAGTAATCAAAGAACAAGCAGAAATATATTTTCAAGGTACTTGTGTATATTACTTCTCAACTCAAGATTACAAGACACTTACAAGCATGAAACAAGAGTTACAATGAGAAACTATATATACTAGATCCTACAGCCGGTTATACTTGATACCAGCTGGAAACCTAAGACTAAAGCATATACTACAATGCTATAGTTAAGGTATCTTAGATAAAGTATTATCTAAGATATGGTAGTCATGACATGTCCATGACTTACCTTTTGTCACCAACTAAAGATGGCAACTGTACTTAATATAAAAAGGTAAACAGTAGATTAAAGTATGGTCAACTACATGGCTTTTGAGAAAACGCCATGCAGTATCTCAGAGATTTGCAGCGGAGTGTCAGACAGGCCATACTTATGTCCACTGGATAATAGGAGTGTCTTCCGAAGGTTAATTGGCTTCGGAAGAACAAGTTCTTCCGAAGCCACTTATACTTCGGAAGATGCTTCTATGCTTCCGAGGCTTTGAGGACTTCTTGTACTTCGGAAGTTGACTTCAGATCTTTGTCTCTATGTCTTGATCTTCGGAAGTAGCTTCTTTGTCTTCGGAAGTTGGAGTTTTCCTTCGGAAGTGCATTTTACACTTAGACTTCGGAAGAGCTCCTTCTTCCTTCGGAAGTTCCATACTTAGCTTCGGAAGTCCTTTGTATGTTGTACTCAAAATCTTCTAAGTGACTTAGTTTTGGTTGCAACAGCCTCTATAGATCCAACAAACTCCCCCTAGGTTGATGCTACCAAAACTTCACTTATTTCTGCTTCTCAAAGCTTTCAGCACCAGGGATAAAAGATATTTGTCTGTCTCTCTGTTCTTCCCGGAAGTAGTGCTGAGAAGCTTGTACAAGTCATTCGTGGATAGGAGATCCAGTCTATCACTTTGAATGACATGTACCCTATGTTGTGACCCCCTGAAGAGAGTTAGTTGACGGGAGTTATAGTCATACTCCCATCTAACTATGGTCTCAAGTTCAGGACCTTCAATCATTTGAAGAAAGGCTTTGCCTTTGGTTGCTGATCCTTTCCTTTCCTCCTCCTCTCTCAGTTTCAACTCCTCTTCAACCTTGCTTCTAGCAGTAAGCTCGGCCATATGAAGGCTGCCTAGATGATTTCTGATGTGGGCAGCTACATCGGAGTTTGAAGGGTTGGAGAATGGTTTCTCTGCTAACTCAGCAATGTCAAACCTGCTTAAGTGTAGCAGAGATAAGGCACTCAGCCTGTTGAGCTCTCCATTCTTTCTCTTAACAACAAAGTTGTGAGAAGAGTCTTCGAACCTCCACTGGATTATCTTCTTTCTGGGTGCAAGAGGTTGTCTTGGTACCCTATCTCCTTTCTTTGTATCCAGTAGAGTCACCAGCTTTCTCCTCAGCTTCTTTTCTTCCTCATTCAATGTATCTGAATTGAGGCCAAGGAGTTTTGCAGCTTGGTCTAAAGTTCCTCTGGGCAGATCAAGAAATTCATCTCTTGTGAGGGAACTTGAGGATCCATCAACATAAGTCAAGTTGACTGAATCCTCCTCACAGGAGATGTCGCTCAGAGTTGTACAGTTGATGAGCTTAGTCTTGACCGCCTTGAATTCCTCCATAGAGAGATGTTTGGAAGGCTGAGGGGATGGTTTGATTGGTTGTTGGGTAGGTTGAGGAGTTTGGGTTCTGGCTAAGGTTTTGGGTTGGATGATGGGTAGTTTAGGTGGTTGAGGTGAAGAGGTTGGTAGGTGTGATGATGTAGGTTCAGGGGTGAATGGTTCAGAGGTGGGTTCGGTTTTGATTGGGAAGGGAAAGGATATAGGTTCAGGTTGAGGTTGGGTTTGGGTTTGGATTTTGGGTTGAGAGGTTGCTTTGAAGGTCATCCCCTGTCCCCTTCTAAACATCTCTTTCCTTCTCCCCGCACGAATGTCAGCCTTGATGTCACTAACATGTCGCTGGAGAGTCTTCTCAGACATGGGACCCACCTGCCTGCCAGAGAAGCCGTGAGCTTTGAGATAACTCTTCATCCAGGCTTTCTCACCTATCTTCTTGGCGGCAGACAGTCCAGCTTCTTCTTCTTTCTTCCTCTTTTCCACAAGCTTCTCCCTTGCAGCTCTCTTAATCTCCTTTTCCATTTGATCTTGCTCTTTGTTGAAGAGCCATAAGATCGTATCGCTGTTATGTGGAGACAACTCCTATTGAGAGAATCCTCTGGAGAGTAGGAAAGTGATCCTTTCTCTCCTGAGCTGCAGATCAGCTTCCCTTTCCTTTCTCTGTCTTTCCTCTTCTAAGGCCAACCTTGCAGCTTCTTCTTTTTGCTGTTTTAGCAGCAAGGTTGCCTTTTCTAGCTCTATCAACTCCTCTAATGGTAACAGGAGTACATCTTCCAAAGCAGCCCCTAGACTGACAAGTCTGTCTATAACCTCTACCCTTCTTCGATTGTTGACTGCCTCCTGGTTGGCTGCAGCTGCTTTGGTACTTGCAGCTAACAGTTTCCCAGTTGGTAGTCTACCTTTCCTTTTGAGCTTCTCCAACCTTTCTTCCTCCTGAAGCTCTTCTGAAGTCATCTTCCTCTTGCCTTTTATGTCTTCGGAAGTGCTAGACTTTGGGGGTTCTTGGATAGAAGATCCAGGTTGGGTAGTAGAGGTGGGAGCTGGAGTCAATGCAGATGCTAGAGCCAATGGTTGGCTGAGAAATTCCTCCCTATTAACCTCAGATGCAAGTTCCAGAATTGCATCTGTGACTATTAGATCATCAGAAAGAGAAAATAGTCCTTCCGCAGCAGCAATCTCAGCTTCGGAAGTTTGAGCTTGTTCTTCCGAGGCTTTGAATTGTGCTTCGGAAGTCTGTGAAAATACACTTTCTGTCCCAACTGTTTCAGTTGCTGGGCCATCAGTCCTACTTTCCCCTTCGAAATTCATCTCAGGTTCCACTTGGACCTTAGGTTGACCAACTTCCTCGACAGTGGTAGGAGGTGCATTCAACCTCTGAAGCTCTTGAGCTCCAAAGTAAATCACAGACATATCTAGGCTAGGCTGTTCTATGAGGGATTCCAAAAGGAACTTGTTGAAGAACCTATTGAGATCCTGGAGAATCCTTTGATCCACTTGAAAGACAACTGGAGGAGGCTCAGGGAAGATAGCAGCTTGTTGCATTGGATATCTTGAGCTCAAAGAAGTAAGAGCTTGACCTTGGGTTTCCTGTCTTTGGCTTTGTCTCTCAACACTCTCCCCCTTTTTGGTAGCATCATCCTGAGAGCTAGATGAGCTAGAGGAAGAGGTCAAGGAGACCTGAATTGGTACATGCCTAACAGATCTCTCAATCTGTTTCTCAGCTAGTTTGGCCTTGAGAGTTTCAATCTCAAGTTGCTGAGTGGCAGACCTATCCTCTAAAGTCTTAACCTTTGATTCAAGATTTGAGACTTTAGAAAGTAGGTCTTGAATGGTGAGTTGCATACTTCTCTCATCTTCTTTTGAATAATCACGGGGAGATGAGGTAACGTACCTAGTATGTTCATCCTCACCACCAGATGTGGTTTCTTGGCACCCTGGTTTCCCTTGCACAATGATGTCTCTTTCAGAGGCATCAAAAGGCATGGTTGTCGTAGATTCAGTCTGACTGTCGTTACCACTGTCCAGAGGATCCATTGAGGCTCCTTCAGTAGTGGCAGCTGAATCTACATGAGTCCCCTCCACATCAGTGGGACTCACCTCAGTAGGGCTTTGCTGGTGTGGGCTAGAGATAAGGGGTCTCTCTAGGCTCTATTGATCCTTGAGAGGGTGTTGTGGATCAACTTCATTGCCTTTAAGAGACATAATCTCTTCACCAGCTCCGGTCAAAAGGTCAGTAAAAGAAAAGGAGTGAAGACCTAATGACCCGGGACTTTGATCAATGTCAAAAGGCATTGGGCTGTCCCTTTGTGGCTGCTCAGGGGAGTATAGAGACTCACCCTGAGGGCTATCAGCTGGAGTTTTGGGCTCATGGTCTTAGACTGAGGAGACTCAAGACCCATATTGAGGTCAATAGTGAAGGATGGGTGGACCTCTGGCTGAGTGGGAGCCCTTTGTTCCGCTCTAGCCTTTTTGGATTGAAGAGGAGGGGCTTGTTCAATCAGAGTAGATTGAACAAGGGTTCGTTTGGTACGTCTCTGGTATGTAACACTAATGGGTGGAGAAGGTAGATTTGGGATTGTGAGGGTAGTTGCTGGTGTGGGTTCATCACCTATGGGGTGAACAGGGATGTCACCAGGAGCCATTGGCTCAATCATACCTGGAAGTAGTGCGGTATCTCTTCCAGTGTAGTTGGTAGACACTCTCTTCAAGATCTTGAAGATGGTCGGCCTCATTTGGGGAGCAGACAGAGCAGCTGCACAGACAAGCTTACTCTGATCCAGCTCACAGTTGATGACGTGCTGGAGAAACCTAGGATACATAAAGAATGTGTCCCTTTGAATATTTCCTATAAGGTTAGCCAGCACAAACCTTGAATAGTTGAAGCGGAGGCTTTGTACCAACCCGTGAACTAAGCACCCAAGTTCATACGGGATTTGATCCCATCCCCCAGATTTGTTAGATAGACAGTGAAGAACCACATGTAGCAGGAACTTCCACTTGTACGAGAAGTTGAATTTGTAGACCGTTGACCTGCTTACATCTCCACCGTATCCCATTTGGAGATATGAACTATCTAAATCTGATTTGGGGAATTCCGTCGGAGCGCCCTCATCATGGAGCTCGAGATTCTCCCTGATGATCTGTTCAGAGATGACCAACTCTTGGCCACAAATGCTTGACCTTATAACTCGAACCCCATTTAGGGTTTCAATCCGACCATTTGCCCAAAATTCGGACATTTGGTTTGAGTAGATGGTAGGGTTTACGGTCAAAGCAGTGTAATATGAAGATTAGGCTAGGAAAGAAATGATATCTGAGAAGTCAGCATCCCTTGAAGAGTCAAGGAGTGCGACCTGGTTGTGCTGAGGGTTTAAGGCCATTAAGAAGATGACAGAAGAATAGTTCGGAGTAAGGTAAATTGGAGAAGAAGAAAGCTTTTAGGGCAGTAATTTGGGTAAAAAGAGTGTAAGTGATTAAGCGGAAGTATTTAAATGGGTGAAATGGTGGTTTAAAGGGTGGTTTGGATAAGATGATGTGAGGGTTCAGTGGATGATGTGACATGGGCGGTAAGTGTCACACCCCCGCTAAAAGCGGAAACACGGGGATGTAACGAGACCGGGATCGTCATAACACATGGTAGGCGATAGAGATTGCAATAATATAAATGATGACAAGCGTGTCATGACGACACCCGACAACAAGGGGACTTGTGTCGTGTTTAGTCAATGTTCACGACAACATAGGCATAAGCGAAACATGATAATGATACACATAATCACATAAAGATGAAATTGTAATGTTAATTCCCACAACCCGGGAACAAGTTTCAAAAGATGATAATTGTTTACACATAACAACATTGTTCAAAAGATTGTTTATCAAAACATGATACGTCCCAAAAATACATCCTAGGGTCTCCACTAAGGCAGCACACCTAGATTCCTGGACTTGCATGATCACCTGAAAAGATATGCTTAAAACGGTCAACATAATTGTTGGTGAGCTCGCAGGTTTAAGTAATAAAATGTAAGTGATGCTGTATAAGTAAGCGTAATGGAATACCGTGAATACAGTTATATACATAAGTAAAATCACATGACATGAGCTTTGCAACCAATCCTAGCGACGTACACAAAGAAATTGTCGGCATATATTCACCCAAGGGCTCGTTCCTGGCCACTGATGGTACCAACTAGTATACCATCGAACAAGGGTGGGGGTGTCAACCTAGTAGTACTACTAATACCTAACCGTCGGTTCCCACACTGGAATTAAATAGTTGCAAAGATAGAACCACACAGCAGACCCAAGCATGTATCAAATAGTACTTGCAACACAGTATCACGTTGATTCCTTGTATGTAAAATGTATGTAAGTTGTACAGCATTGAAAATGAGTAAGCATACTTTTCCCCCAAGTTGTAAATGATTGAAATATTGTATAAGCGTAAAAAGGGGCCACGAAACTCACTTCTTAAGTGGTAAGTATGTATGATCGATGTAATCCCAAATGTAGAATGCAGATAAACAGTCAAACACCTATTGACAGTTACTGTAAGCATTAATGATATGATATAAGCGCGTAATAATGATGATTGGTCGGTTCGGGTCGTATCGGCTGGGTCGCGTGTAGCACACATAAACAGACACACGTACTAGATCTTATGTAGATCCAAGTACAAGACATTGTGGCCATTGATGATGATATTTGAGTAAAAGTCTCATTGTTATTGAAGAAATATTGAATATGTGTCTATAGTTATAAGTCGGTTGATCGTTGTAAAACGTTAGTTTAATTTGCTTAAAATAGTATTTGTGCCCTTTTACGCGTTGACTTTAATCTTTGTGGCCGAACAATGGCTATTGTGTTAATGTTACCATCAACATCACACGTCATACTCACACCACGCACAAAGGAAATCAAACACAACAATTACAGTCGCACGACAAGACCAGACGCACGACTCAACCTCCATTCGTACGAATCAACCCTCAATCGTGCGAATCAGCTTCATTCGTACGATTGAACCTTCATTCGTATGACTGGCCTTCAGTCGTACCACATAACACTCAATTGTACGACTCAACCTCAATACGCACGAATCAACCTTCAATCATGCGAATTAGCTACTTTCGTACGATTGAACCTTCATTCGTGCGATTGGACTCCAGTCGTGCGAATCACGCACATTCGCATACATTCAGTCGGTCACCTGACTCAATCGCACACAATCACTCAGTCGCACGACTCAGTCGCACAACATGCCTAGTCGCACAACCCAGTCGCACGATTGACTCAGACGCATGATTCAGTCGCACGACCCACTCAGTCGCACGGCTCAATCGCATGGTAGACCCAGTCGCCTGAACTGCAGAATCGCGACTGTGGTCGGGCTGAGCAGCCCCCGAGCTTCTCTAAACACGGGTTTTACACCACAAGGACTTCCAGAAACACTCAATAAACATACACAAACATGAAACACAAGCAAGAAGACCTCACACGCACCCATACGACCTTGTGTGTTCGAGTTGAACCCGAACACCCGAAACCCTAGTTTTGGACAGCCGTGAAAGGCAAGAAAATGGACAACCAAAGTCGACTACCTGCTAGAAACGAGTAGTCTAAGCTGTAGGTGGAGTCTAGACGAAGAAAACAAGACCACTCGGGTTGGATTTGGTGCTAGAATGAAGATTTTGTGTGTGTAGAGAGGATGAAGATGAAGAAGATGGTGAAAATGAAGACTTAGGGCTGGTATGGGGTATTTATACCCAGCCCAAGTTTGCAAAATTACAAGCTTAGTCCCTGCACTTAACCCCTGAGTTTTCTCAAATTTGGTTCGGTTGAAATACGACTTTATTAGATGTTTTATGTTGATTGTAAAAGTACATTTAATGTTATTATGACTTAAGAAATGGTTATGTTAAAAACATTTAATATATATATATAAAATGATATATTTGACAGTTTCGAAAATGAAAGTTTTAAAAGTCTTTTAAGGTTGACATCGGATCGTAACGAATGTACACACAACGATAATAATGGACACATGATATCCACATAAAGAGTCAAATAAGGATGAGGAATGATCGATCGAAGAATAGATAACGGACAAACACGTTAATTGACGGACCTTAAGGTGACGGATGTCACAGTATCCCCCAGTTGAGAGAATTTCGTCCCGAAATTCAGCTGGAGTTAGGTCCAAGAGTTTCATCCTCGAAAAGATGTGGATATTTGAGTTTCATCTGATCTTCTCGTTCCCATGTAAACTCTGGCCCTCGTTTTGAATTCCACCTTACGCGAACAATAGGTATCCTACTACGCTTCAGTTGCTTGACCTTTCGATCCATGATCTCAATGGGTTCCTCAACAAAATGAAGCTTTTCGTCAATCTTGATTTCCTCGATTGGCACGTGAAGGGATTCATCGGCCAAACACTTCTTGAGGTTGGACACGTGAAAAGTATCATGCACACCGCTGAGTTCTTGTGGCAACCTCAATCGGTAAGCCACAGGACCAATTCTTTTCGTGATCTCGAATGGTCCAACATATCTTGGGGCTAACTTCCCTTTCTTTCCAAATCGAACGACTCCTTTCCAAGGGGAGACTTTGAGTAATACACGATCCCCAACGTTGAATTCTAAAGGCTTCCGACGATTGTCGGCATAGCTCTTTTGGCGATCTCGTGCGGCTTTAAGTCGGTCTTTGATCTGAAAAATCTTGTCAGTTGTTTCTTGGATGATCTCGGGGCCTGTTAGTTGACTTTCACCAATCTCGGCCCAACAAACGGGAGATCTGCATTTTCTTCCATACAACGCTTCGAATGGAGCACATCCAATGCTTGTATGGTAGCTGTTGTTGTAGGAGAACTCAATCAACGGTAGATGAGCATCCCAACTACCTCCAAAATCGATTACACACGCTCTCAACATGTCTTCTAGCGTCTGTATAGTTCGTTCACTTTGGCCATCTGTCTGAGGGTGATAGGCTGTACTCATGTCTAACCGAGTGTCCATCGCTTTCTGTAATGTCTGCCAAAATCGTGAGGTGAATCGGCTATCACGGTCGGATATGATTGACACCGGCACCCCGTGCCGTGTCACGACCTCCTTGATGTACAATCTCGCCAACTTATCCATCTTGTAGTCTTCTCGGATAGGCAAGAAATATGCGGACTTTGTCATTCGATCCACAATGACCCATATCGAGTCATGACAGCTGCTTGTTCTAGGGAGTTTGGTAATGAAATCCATAGCTATGTTCTCCCATTTCCACTCGGGAATTTCAGGTTGCTGTAATAATCCCGATGGTTTCTGATGTTCAGCTTTGACTTTGGAACACGTCAAGCATCTGCTGACGTATAAGGCAATGTCTTTCTTCATGCCTGGCCACCAGTACAGATTCTTGAGGTCATGATACATCTTGTCTGCACCAGGATGAATAGAATATCGTGTCTTGTGGGCTTCATCCATGACTATGGTTCGAACACCTCCCCATTTGGGTACCCATATGCGATCCATGAAGTACTGTATACCGTCATCCTTGCGAATCATCTGTTTATTTAACCCCCGGAATTCTTCTCCCGCAAGGTTTTCTTCTTTCAATGCCTCACTTTGTGCAATTTGGATCTGAGCTTTCAAGTTGGTTTGAATGGTCAATCCCAACGCTCGAGCACGTAATGGTTTCACATGTTCTTTACGGCTTAAAGCATCAGCCACCACGTTAGCTTTCCCCGGATGATACCGGATTTCACAGTCGTAGTCACTAAGAAGCTCTACCCAATGTCGTTGGCGCATATTAAGTTCCTTCTGATCCAGAATATGTTGGAGGCTCTTATGATCAGTGAAGATGATGCATTTGGTTCCATACAAGTAATGCCTCCAAATCTTGAGTGCAAATACTACAGCGCCCAACTCAAGATCATGAGTGGTGTAGTTCTTTTCGTGCACTTTAAGCTTTCGCGAAGCGTAGGCAATCACCTTATCCTTCTGCATTAGTACACATCCCAATCCCAGATGTGACGCATCGCAGTAAACAACAAAATCATCAGTTCCGTCTGGGAGAGACAATATAGGCCCGTTGCACAACTTCTCTTTCAACGTTTGGAACGCTTGCTCTTGTGCATATCCCCAATCAAACTTCTTGTCTTTCTGAGTAAGGAGGGTTAACGGTTGCGCGATCTTTGAGAAATTCGCGATGAAGCGACGATAATAACCGGCCAATCCCAAGAATTGCCGTATCTCTGATGGTGTCTGGGGCGTATCCCATTTCTTCACCGCTTCGATCTTGCCGGGATCCACATGAATCCCGTCCTCATTAACCACATGACCCAAAAACTTTACCTCTCGCAGTCAAAATTCACACTTCGAGAACTTGGTGAAAAGTTTCTCTTCCCGTAGCAGCTCCAGAATTGCACGAA
Organism: Flaveria ramosissima; assembly: GCA_025215565.1. Classification (NCBI taxonomy): domain Eukaryota; kingdom Viridiplantae; phylum Streptophyta; class Magnoliopsida; order Asterales; family Asteraceae; genus Flaveria; species Flaveria ramosissima. Next base: position 16,365,594 of record CM046031.1, on the reverse strand, counting down.
GGTGTTCTTCGTGATCCTCCTTCGATCGGGAGTAGATAAGTATATCGTCTATGAACACGATCACGAAATTATCCAAGTAAGGTTTGCACACCCGATTCATTAGATCCATGAACACAGCTGGTGCGTTGGTCAACCCGAACGGCATGACCAAGAACTCATAGTGCCCATACCGAGTCCTGAACGCAGTCTTCGGTATGTCGTCCTCGAAAACCCTTAGCTGATGATAACCAGAACGAAGATCGATCTTTGAGAAATACGAAGCTCCTTGTAGTTGGTCAAACAAATCGTCGATCCTGGGGAGAGGATATCGGTTCTTCACCGTCAACTTGTTCAGTTCACGGTAATCGATGCACATGCGGAACGATCCATCCTTCTTCTTGACAAATAGTATCGGCGCTCCCCACGGTGAATGACTCGGTCGAATAAAACCCTTCTCTAGTAGTTCCTGTAACTGACTAGACAACTTTTGCATTTCGGATGGCGCTAGTCGATATGGTGTCTTTGCTACCGGTGTAGCTCCAGGAACCAACTCTATACGGAATTCCACCTGTCATGGAGGAGGCAAACCAGACAAGTCATCTGGAAATACTTCTGGGTAATCCCGTACCACTGGAATATCCACCAGTTTCCTCTCTTCATCTTTCTTTTCGACCACATGCGCCAGAAAAGCGTAGCACTGCTTTCGTAAGCTCTGGCGTGCTTTCATGCAGGAAATAAGCTTTAAGTTCTTACCCGATCGTTCTCCCTGAACCTTGAGTACTTCCCCGTTTGGCATAGGGATACGTACTACTTTGTCTCGACAGACAATCTCTGCTCCATTTTGTGACAACCAATCCATGCCCACAATCACATCAAAGCTTCCTAACTCGAAGGGTATCAAATCTATATCGAAAGCATGATCCTCCAATGTCAATGGGCACTTCCTAAATATCTCATCGGCCTGAACAACCCTACCATTGGCCATTTCTACAGAGTAGCTAGTTTCTAGCCTACTAGGACTCAAATCAAGCAATTGCACGAACTCGGAAGATATAAAACTATTGTCTGCTCCAGTATCAAATAATATAGATGCGAAGTGATGATTGAGTAAGTGCGTACCCGTGACAACATTCGGGACTTGACGAGCATCATTGGCTCCAATGACGAATGCACGTCCCCGAGCTGCATTCCCCTGAGTAGTCGGGCCTTGATTCCCAGCTATAGCCATCACCTGCTGCTGGTTGTTTCCCTGTTGACCCGGTGCCCGATTCAGCCTGGGGCACATGTTTCTGTAATGATCAGGGCTCCCACACTCAAAGCAAGCCCTTGCATTCCCGGCGGGGTTATCCGCGTTGACGGGTGCTACAAGATTCGGCGCAGTTCTACAGTCTCTCGCCAAATGTCTCGGGCGCCTACAGTTAGCGCACACCCGGCACTGCGTCCCTGGGAGATGATGATAATTGCACCTGTCACATTTGGGGTGCGGCCCCACATACTCTCTCCTCGCCTGAGACACGGCCACAAAATTCCTGGTCGGTTTAGCCCTCTTCTCAAACTTTCAAGCACTCGACCGGCTCGATTCCCCAACATCCTTTCGTTTCTCGGCTCCTCTGCCCAAAACCCCAGTTCTAACCATCTCATCAGTCAAAGCGCCAACTTTCAGAATTGCGCTTTGAATAGTAGGAGGAGCGGCTGCTGTGACCATTGCTCTAATTTGAGGCGCGAGTCCCCAAATGTACCTCTCGATCCTTTTTGATTCCGGCGTGACCAAGTGCGGAACCAATCTTGCCAGCTCATGAAAACGATCGGTATAAGCTGCATGCCCTGCCCCCACCATAGCATGATTCCAGAACTCATGCTCTAACTTCTGCAACTCGTTGAGAGGGCAGTATTCCTCGGTGATCAACGCCTTGAATTCATCCCATGACATCTGCATCGCAGATTCTCTTCCTCGAGCTTGAACCTGGGTGTTCCACCAGGTTAGGGCCTTACCCTGTAGTGAACAAGTGGCATACTTGATTCTTTGACTGTCGAGGCACTCACTAATGTCAATCACTGCCTCCATCTTCTCCAGCCACCTGGTTAGGGCTATCGCCCCACCTTTCCCATCGAATTCCCTCGGCTTGCAGGCCACAAACTCCTTGTATGAACATCCCCGACGAGCATTAACAACCCCAGTCTCGATACTGGCAGTACCACCATTCCCGGTTTCCTGGTTGCTCTCGTTTCCGGTCGGGTTCCCGTTTCCCGTCTCAGTTTTGATCCCACCTTGGGCTCTTTCCCTGTTGTCTCCGTCATCGTTGCCACCATCCCCGTGAGGGTGGTGTTGTTGGAGTGCGTCGGTCACTTGGGCCACGATAGTAGGAATCAGCGCGGCCAATTGTTGAGCGATCAGGGCTGCCATGTCGGCGTTCCCTGTTCCTTGACTGTTACTGGCAGGAGCATCATTTGTTCTTGGTGCTCTGCCTCTGCCTCTGCCTCTTGGGGCTTCACTCCCGCCACTATTGTTGCGGGTAACTCTTCGAGGCGGCATGTTCTAATCATAGAAAAGTAAACACATAAGCTTAAATCAATTGGAAGTGTATATCCATAACACTCATCAAGTCCAGTATTTCATGTTAATATCACACTTATTGTCATCACACATCGCATGCAATTCGTGCAGTTCTCACACCATGAATTGATAATGTTTCAATGATAGTCCATCACAACAGTTGTAAGTCCATGTATACAATCACGTTTAGTCTAACGGAGTTTGTCTATTTCTTCCTCTTTCGAGGTTTCAGACATAGCCTCCTCAGGGTTAATCTCAATGTCCAAGGTCAAGCGCAATAGCATGATCTGTGAAGATCTCTTCGGGTTTAATACCCGGATCTGATAAACTAACTCGGCGCGCAGAGGGAACGGAAGATTCAATAGAAGCATCCCATTAAAAGAGTGAGCACAAGGGCTCTCTCATAGGGTGGAGAGATCACATAACAGATAGATGAACAAATCAAGCAGCGAGGAACACATACACGAGATATAATATGCATACAGAGTCCTAGCATGCAAATCTACATGAAGGTTCCTAGGTTATAGTCTAGGTCAAGCGTATTGCCTAATTCTCTATAACCAATGGCTCTGATACCAATCTGTCACACCCCCGCTAAAAGCGGAAACACGGGGATGTAACGAGACCGGGATCGTCATAACACATGGTACGCGATAGAGATTGCAATAATATAAATGATGACAAGCGTGTCATGACGACACCCGACAACAAGGGGACTTGTGTCGTGTTTAGTCAATGTTCACGACAACATAGCCATAAGCGAAACATGATAATGATACACATAATCACATAAAGATGAAATTGTAATGTTAATTCCCACAACCCGGGAACAAGTTTCAAAAGATGATAATTGTTTACACATAACAACATTGTTCAAAAGATTGTTTATCAAAACATGATAAGTCCCAAAAATGCATCCTAGGGTCTCCACTAAGGCAGCACACCTAGATTCCTGGACTTGCATGATCACCTGAAAAGATATGCTTAAAACGGTCAACATAATTGTTGGTGAGCTCGCAGGTTCAAGTAATAAAATGTAAGTGATGTTGTATAAGTAAGCGTAATGGAATACCGTGAATACAGTTATATACACAAGTAAAATCACATGACATGAGCTTTGCAACCAACCCTAGCGACGGACACAAAGAAATTGTCGGCATATATTCACCCAAGGGCCCGTTCCTGGCCACTGATGGTACCAACTAGTATACCATCGAACAAGGGTGGGGGTGTCAACCCAGTAGTACTACTAATACCTAACCGTCGGTTCCCACACTGGAATTAAATAGTTGCAAAGATAGAACCACACAGCAGACCCAAGCATGTATCAAATAGTACTTGCAACACAGTATCACGTTGATTCCTTGTATGTAAAATGTATGTAAGTTGTACAGCATTGAAAATGAGTAGCATACTTTTCCCCCAAGTTGTAAATGATTGAAATATTGTAGAAGCGTAAAAAGGGGCCACGAAACTCACTTGTTAAGTGGTAAGTATGTATGATCGATGTAATCCCAAATGTAGAATGCAAATAAACAGTCAAACACCTATTGACAGTTATTGTAAGCATTAATGATATGATATAAGCGCGTAATAATGATGATTGGTCGGTTCGGGTCATATCGGCTGGGTCGCGTGTAGCACACATAAACAGACACACGTACTAGATCTTATGTAGATCCAAGTACAAGACATTGTCACCATTGATGATGATATTCGAGTAAAAGTCTCATTGTTATTGAAGAAATATTGAATATGTGTCTATAGTTATAAGTCGGTTGATCGTTGTAAAACGTTAGTTTAATTTGCTTAAAATAGTATTTGTGCCCTTTAACGTGTTGACTTTAATCTTTGTGGCCGAACAATGGCTATTGTGTTAATGTTACCATCAACATCACACGTCATACTCACACCACGCACAAAGGAAATCAAACACAACAATTACAGTCGCACGACAAGACCAGACGCACGACTCAACCTCCATTCGTACGAATCAACCCTCAATCGTGCGAATCAGCTTCATTCGTACGATTGAACTTTCATTCGGACAACCAAAGTCGACTACCTGCTAGAAACGAGTAGTCTAAGCTGTAGGTGGAGTCTAGACGAAGAAAACAAGACCACTCGGGTTGGATTTGGTGCTAGAATGAAGATTTTGTGTGTGTAGAGAGGATGAAGATGAAGAAGATGGTGAAAATGAAGACTTAGGGCTGGTATGGGGTATTTATACCCTGCCCAAGTTTGCAAAATTACAAGCTTAGTCCCTGCACTTAACCCCCGAGTTTTCCCAAATTTGGTTCGGTTCAAATACGACTTTATTAGATGTTTTATGTTAATTGTAAAAGTACATTTAATGTTATTATGACTTAAGAAATGATTATGTTAAAAACATTTAATATATATATAAAATGATATATTTGACGGTTTCAAAAATGAAAGTTTTAAAAGTCTTTTAAGGTTGACATCGGATTATAACGAATGTACACACAACGATAATAATGCACACATGATATCCACATAAAGAGTCAAATAAGGATGAGGAATGATCGATCGAAGAATAGATAACGGACAAACACGTTAATTGACGGACCTTAAGGTGACGGATGTCACAGTAAGGTTAGACCATTTAAATAATCCGACATCATTAACAAAATCTTTACTTTTTACAGTGTGGGGCCCAAAAGATTTCCGTTACACAGTAAAATCTTTCTTCCGAGTGTAAAGCATTTCCGAAGGTAAAGGTCTTCCGAAGGCAAATTTACTTCCGAAGGTAATTGCTTACTTCCGAGACTATATGTTGCTTTCAGATGGAGTGTGTTAAGTGTTTCGGAAGTAGATCTGAGATGAACTCAATCGCTTCTTCCGAGACTTAACACTCTTCCGAGAAGAAAATTATCCTGTGAGAAATTTGCTTCGGAAGATATGCAAGATATCTTCCGAGGGTTAATTTCTCTTCGGAAGAACTTATACTTAGATAAATTTAAGAAAAGATCTTTTGTAACAGGGCTTAGATTGTTTTGACATAAGACTTTACACATTAAAAGGTTTTCAATTGAGATTAACTAATCAATGTTTATCATCCCAATAGCTGTAATGAGATATTTAAACCTCTGTTCATCAAATGCTTTGGTGAACAAATCAGCATATTGTTCATTTGAATCAACTTTGATTAGTTTGATAAGATTTTTCTCATGAATATCTCTAATGAAATGATACCTGATATCAATGTGCTTTGTCTTGGAGTGCTTTATTGGATTTTCAGTAATGGATATAGCACTGTTGTTGTCAATGTGGATAGGAGTGCTCATGAAGTTGAATCCATAGTCTATCATCTGGTTTTGAATCCATAGCAGCTGAGCACAGCAACTAGCAGCAGCAATGTATTCAGCTTCAGCAGTTGATGTAGAGACACAGGATTGCTTTTTGCATTGCCATGAGATGATCCTTCCACCAATAAATTGACATCCACCTGATGCTGATTTCTTGTTGATGTTGCAGCCACCATAATCGCTGTCAGAGTAACCATAGAGATTAAAATCACTATTTCTTGGATACCAGAGACCTAGTTTAGGTGCTCCTTTGAGGTATCTGAGGATTCTCTTGGCAGCAATTAGGTGAGACACCTTTGGAGCAGCCTGATATCTTGCAGAGATGCAAGTTGCAAACATGATATCAGGTCTACTTGCTGTGAGATACATCAGAGAACCAATGATTGCTCTATACTGATGTTGATCAGTATCCTCCCCCTCAGAATCAGGGCAGAGATCATGGTTTCTGGGTATAGGTGTCTTTGCTGCTTTACAATTCTTCATATCAAATCGCTCTAAGATATCATTGACATACTTAGATTGATTGATGAAGAACTTCTTCAATTGCTTTACCTGAATTCCAAGGAAAAAGTCCATTTTTCCCAAGGAAAAAGTCCATTTTTCCCATGGAAGATGCTTTACCTCTTGAGTGTATCCTTGAACCACCAGTCTTGCCTTGTTCTTGATAATCAAGCCTCTATCATCTCTTTTGTTCCTGAATACCCATTTGGTGCCTATAGGTACTTGACCAGATGGTAGCGGACATAGGTTCCAAACCTTTTGTCTTTTGAATTAAAGCAACTCCTCTTGCATTGATTCAACCCAGCTACTATCTTTCAAGGCATCTTCCACCTTCTTGGGTTCCATTTGGGATAAGAAGCATGAGTACAAGCAGACATTCCCAATATGAGTTTGTCCTCTTGTTCTCACACCCTCAGAGACTTCCCCTATGATGTTTTCAGCTGGATGAGTATTGTGAATTCTGAGTCTTGGAATCACCTCCAGTTGCAAAGATAAGTCCAAGTTGGACATATTTTGCTCAGGAGCTTGAATACTTGGTCCAGCTGTTATTTCAAGCTCATTCAATGAGGACTGATTGAATGAAAGAGAAACATCATCATTTCTTTGTTGTGAAGCATCATTAACATTTGCCTGTTCCTTCAAAATGCTGCTTCCATCAGCTTGGTGTTGTGCAGGATCACCTGAAGAGATTTGAAAATCAGCAGGTGAATCCCTTGTTGAAGTTTCACTATCTCTTGAAATGGTTATGCTGTCAGATCTTTCAATAGTGGGAGCTTGATTTGTTGCAGCTCTTGGAGAACTTGGAATAGGTCTGGGAAGCTCAAACAGTTGATCTTCATCAGAATTACTTTGAGCACCTGTTCCAGCTGAAACATTCTCACAAGATGGTTTAGAATAGTTTGGAAACAATTCTAAATCAAAGATATGATCAGGTCCATTCCCCCTAACACAAGGAGTGTGCTCATTAACTACAATGTTGGAAGATTTCTCAAATTGTTGGTTTTTAATATTATAAACTCTGTATGCTTTAGAATAGGAGGAATATCCAACAAAGATAGCATCATCTGACTTTTCAGCAAACTTTGCCAAATTGTCTTTTGTGTTAAGGTATGGCACTGCCTGCCAAAGGACCTTAGAAAGCCAATGAACGGGGGCCTCTTGTTCCATAACTCATAAGGGGTCTTTCCATGTGGCTTTACTACAAGAACTCTGTTCTGCACATAGCATGCAGTGCTGACTGCCTCTGCCCAGAATGTTAGAGGCAGCTTTGAATCAGCTAACATAGTCCGAGCAGCCTCAATAAGTGTCCTATTTCTCCTCTGAGCAACACCCTTTTGTTGTGGAGTTCTAGGAGCACTGTATTGTCTGGCAATCCCTTTTGAGTTACAAAATGAGTCAAGAACAAAGTTCTTAAACTCAGTCCCTTGATCACTTCTGATTATTTTAACCTAATGATCAACTTGATTTTCTATTTTAAGAATAAAAGATCTTAAAGTTTCAGCAGTTTCATCTTTAGTTCTTAAAAAAATACCCATGTAATCTAGTAAAATCATCAACTACCACAAGGCAATATGATTTCCTTCCAATGCTCATTATACTTGTGGGACCATATAGATCCATGTGCAATAAGTGTAATGGAGTGTGATAGAGTTAACAACTTTGGATTTATGAAAAGACCTGTGTTGTTTCCCTTTCAGGCAAGCAAACACAGTTATCTTTGCAGAAAAATTCCTTTTAGGCAAACCATGTACCAAGTTATTTTTAGCCAATTTATTCATTTCTTAAAATTGACATGACACATTCGTTTATGCCATAGTGTTGACTCATCACCATCAGCTTTGGAAAGAAAGCATGATACTTCTCCCATTGGGGAAGCATTTTCATATCAAGCTTGTACATATCCCCTCTTCTGGGAGATCTAAGAAGCACCAATTCCTGAGGAATTGTCATCCTAGATTTGAGGATGATGCACTCATGTTCTGTGAAAAGCATTTGATGCTTTTGATCACAGAATTGAGAGAAAAACTTAACAGATTGTGTTCAAGCTGTTTGACAAATTAACTTTGTCAACTTTTAACTTTCCATTGGATATACTCCTCTGCCAGAAATATATCCTCCGGCCTCACCTCCAAACTGGACAGGACCTCCATCATAATGTTGAAATTGTTGAAGGAGAGATATGTTCCTGTCATGTGCCTGGAGCATCCACTATCTACAATCCAAATGTTGTTATTCTTGTCATATGGAGGTCCCTGCACATAAGGTGAGATAATTAGTTTGATTGGAAACCCAAACCTTGTTGGTCTTGGGTTCTTCCAATGAGAGTGACATAATTGAACCAAAATTATGCATGGGGGTTCAATTGATGTCTTTGAAGAAGAGGTTTGACTACAGCATCTTTCTTGATCTTCCATTCCATCCCTTGGTTGATCATAGAAGATGAGCTTGTTGAAGCTTTTGTAGCTTGGCATTCTTCCGAAGCTTCTTTCTTTTGGAAGAGACCTTCACCACCTTTTCTTCCAAAGCAGTCTTCTTCTGGGATGGTTTCAAGGGGACTCTTTTGTGAGTCTTTGTAGCTTTAACTTCCGAAGCCTTTTTCCTTTCGGAAGAAGAGTTTTCTTCCGAGAGAAGCCTTGCTTCGGAAACAAGCTTTCCCTTTTTCATCACTTGAACCATTTGATATGGTCCAAATGTGAAACCTTCCCTGACTCCTTCTCTTTTAACATTATTTGCATAATGTGTGCTAGCAGGATTGTAGTAACAATCTTTAGCCATGTGGCTTTGCAGACCACACATTATGCATGCAATGTTAACTTTCTGGGAATGAGAGGGTTGCTGTTTCTTGTTCTTTTTCTCCTCATCAGCAACTTTTCTCTTTAACTTCTGATCCTTTGGTAGGATAGGAGTACTGGTACTATACTCTTTTCCTGAATCAGAAGGTCCAACCACCTGGAATCCAGTTGATATGAATACACCCTTTTGCTTTGGGTATATCTTTAGCTTGGATTCAGCCACCTTCTTGGCAGTTTTTCTGGCTGCCTTAGCCCTGCTTCTTCTGGCTTTGGTGGTCAGGGTTTGATCATCATTGGTTGGGGAGGGCACAATTACCTGTTCCTTCCCTGTGATGGTCATGGTCTCCATAGTTGCATCACTCTTTGACTCTTGAGTAGGTGGGTCAACAGATGGAACCTCTTGCTCTTCAGTACCACACCTTGGTTGTCTTACAGACTCATAAGAGTGTGGTGGAGCAATTTCATTGGTTCCCAACCCACCTTTGTTTTGATAACAAAGTTTTGAGTGAGAGGATGATGCAAGAATGGCTTGGAAGTTTTGCTCGGAAATAGCATACTTCCTGGCTTGAGCCTCAGCAGTGACAAGCTGGGCTTGAGCCTCAGTCAATTTGGATATTAAATCCTTGATTTGAGTCTTGTAGTTTGTGTGTTCATGTTTTAAGAGGGACACAGTTTTCTCTAACTCCTCAATTTTTCTTTGATAGTCAGATTCAGCCCTTTAAAGTCAGATTTTAAAACATTTAAAGACTCAATATCAGATTTATATTTCATATTGTAGTCCTGATACAGTTTAACCTTAGCAATACAAGCAGGGGTACAGAGATGTTCATATACCTTGTTTTCATCTGTTCCTGCCATGAGTGCTTGAGCAGGAGTCACATCTTGAACCATGAAGCTCCAGTCAACTTCTTGAGCCATTGCTGCAGTTTCAGTTGACTTTCCGGTGGGCTTTGGTGTAGAAGGATGTGTGGAGGCCTGTGAGGTTCCCGGGTTGGACTTGGGAGCCTTGCATTCCCTTGCAAAATGACCAAGTTGGTTACAGTTGTAACATTTGGCCTTGCTTTTATCAAACCCAAACTTGCTGGTGATTGGGTTCTGAGGGAATTGCCTTCCAGTTCTTTTAAAGAACTTCTTCGCTCTGTAGGTTAGAAGAGCCATTTGTTGGACTATGTCCACATACTCTATGTCATCCGGGCTAAAAACACTCTAGATCATCAAAGCAGTATTGATAATCATTTGAGTGCCCACTCCCTGAGACAAATGCACAGCCCTCCTGAAAGGAGCTTTGCTAAGCTTGTTGAGACCTTGGAGTCTCAGGAAATGTGATGTAAGGCCCAGAGGAACAAGATGGTTGCTGGGAGTAGGTCAGGTACTGCTGAGACTGGGAGATGCCTGAGCCTTCAGCAACCATTAAAGCGTTGCTAGCAGGAAGACTCAAGGGTCTGCTTGTCTGGTAACCCCTCTTGCTTTCCATTTCCAAACGGTATCCATCAAGGATCCCATAGAGTTCGATCATGGTGAGTGTATTCAAATTCTCTGTTCTCTTGATGGAGACACAGTAGAATGTCCACTCATTGGGTAGAGCACTCATAAACTTTCTAGTAAGGTCTCTGAGTTCATGAGTGATTCCCACAGATTGAAGAGAAGAGATGAGATCCATGTACCTGAAATATTGCTGGCTAAGAGTCTCTCCAGCAACATAGGTAAAGTTCTCAAACTGCTGCTTCAATGAGTCCTTCTTTGAATCATTCGAGCTTGAGTACATTTGAGCAAGAGCATCAAAGAGTTCTTTGGCAGACTTACAATGCTCAAACCCCACCATGATGGAGTTTGGGATTGCAGTCATAAGAACAGTCATAGCATTGCTGTCTATGTCAAGCTTCTTCCTGTCTTCATCAGAATAATCTTCAACGGCCTTCTCGATCATGGCACCGTTTCCACCAGCTACTTTTGGCTTATACGGGCCATTGACGATGGATTGCCACATCTTGCTATCCTGGTACCTGATGAAGCCTTCCATTCTTCTGCTCCAAGACCTGAAGTTTTCAGGGGCGATGATGGGAGCTTTGGTCATCGTTCCCATCTCAACTTTAGATTTGTTGAGGGCCATTTTGAGTGAGGTATAAGGAGGAGTGAAAAACTGTTTGATTAGGATGGTAAGATCTCACAATCAAGAGCCTAAAAAGCTCTGATACCAATTGCAGGATCGGATTTGTCACTTAAACACTTGTGATTCTCTCAAACTCGCTTATAATAACACTCGAATCAGATGAAGCAACGCCTTTAACAATAGTTGATAATAATATAATAAGTAATCAAAGAACAAGCAGAAATATATTTTCAAGGTACTTGTATATATTACTTCTCAACTCAAGATTACAAGACACTTACAAGCATGAAACAATAGTTACAATGAGAAACTATATATACTAGATCCTACAGCCGATTAAACATGATACCAGCTGGAAACCTAAGACTAAAGCATATACTACAATGCTATAGTTAAGGTATCTTAGATAAAGTATTATCTAAGATATGGTAGTCATGACATGTCCATGACTTACCTTTTGTCACCAACTAAAGATGGCAACTGTACTTAACATAAAAAGGTAAACAGTAGATTAAAGTATGGTCAACTACATGGCTTTTGAGAAAACGCCATGCAGTATCTCAGAGATTTGCAGCGGAGTGTCAGACAAGCCATACTTATGTCCACTGGATAATAGGAGTGTCTTCCGAAGGTTAAATGGCTTCGGAAGAACAAGTTCTTCCGAAGCCACTTATACTTCGAAAGATGCTTCTATGCTTCCGAGGCTTTGAGGACTTCTTGTACTTCGGAAGTTGACTTCAGATCTTTGTCTCTAAGTCTTGATCTTCGGAAGTAGCTTCTTTGTTTTCGGAAGTTGGAGTTTTCCTTCGGAAGTGCATTTTACACTTAGACTTCGGAAGAGCTCCTTCTTCCTTCGGAAGTTCCATACTTAGCTTCGGAAGTCCTTTGTATGTTGTACTCAAAATCTTCTAAGTGACTTAGTTTTGGTTGCAACAACCTCTCTAGATCCAACAGTAATTGTGATGAATTGGTGATGTAATTTAAAGATATTGATTAATGTAATTATGTTAATGTTTATAAAGATGAGCCGGCGCGATTTCTCGTCTATCCTGCTGCCGTAGTGACTTGATCCTGTCAGGCTGAGTTTACTGCTTAGATCAAAGCCCTAGTAATGTAGGTGAATCTTTTGTGTCCAATTTGACATACGATTTCTGAAAACATAATTTAATGTTAAAAAGAGAGTTGATCAGGTTCCTTCCTAACATACCATTAATTTTAGAAAACCGTAACAATTACTGAAGTTTCCGAACTAATAAAAGGGAACCCGCAAATGATCAGAAAGTTAAAGTGAGATGATTTCTAATAACCATTTCTAGTTCATTAGCCATGGATTTATTATGAAGACCGGTTTCCCGAATGAAAGTTAATCATACGGTTTTCAACCTTGTATGACAATCACAATCACAAACCATAAATTTATAACTTCCCGTTCAAATGTAGATGCTACCCATCAATAGTTTTCCCAAGACCACCATAACATTATCATAATATTTATCACATCATTATTTCATCACGAATTACATAAGTTTCATACGATTAGGATGATAAATAGAGTTTAGCTCATAATGAGCTTTAACATAACAACAGATAACAAAGAAGATAGATAAGTGATCATCGGTGAAATGGAACAATCAAACCGATAATCCACAATGGATGACGTTTAGGTGATCCCAAGCTTCTTCCAAGTGTTGTATGCACCTCCCGAGCCTTCGAATGATCTTGAAGTCTTGATTCCCGAGAGAATTCAGCAGAGTAACTCTCCCACCAAAGCTTGCCAAAAATGGTGAGCTTAGGCTTCTATTTATAGGCTTTCCGGAGTGTTTAAGCACGGCCCTGTACCTAAAAGGCACGACCCCGTGCTAGTACAATGCTTACGAAAGTTGGTCGGCTCGTACATGCAGGTTGTGTCGGGCACGGCCCCGTGCTAAATGGGGCACGGCCCCGTGTTGGAGGTGGGGCACGGCCCCATGTCTACTTTTAGGGAACAGTACTTTTTGTCCTGTCAGATGTCCAAGCACGGGGGTGTGTTAATTTAGCATGGGGGTGTGTTTCTGGCAAGGCATGGGGGCGTGCTTAATGAGGCACGGCCCCATGCTTGGAGTCCAAAGCTCGGATCACTTCAATTTCTTGTTAAATATACTCCTTTTGTCCATCTTGCCCTTTTAAACACCTGAAAACATAATTTAACACTTTTAAGTATATTTTCATCATTTTAAGGAAGATATTAAGGAATAATTGATGTGCTTTTGATAGGATTTTTATGTATAATTTGAAGCACATCAGCCAGCCAAACACCTACACCCAGAAACCATAACCCCTGTCCTGACTCTGAGGGGGAGGATACTGATCAACATCAGTATAGGGAAATTATTGGTTCTCTGATGTATCTCACAGCAAGTAGACCTGATATCATGTTTGCAACTTGTATGTGTGCAAGATATCAGGCTGCTCCAAAGGTGTCTCACCTACTTGCTACCAAGAGAATCCTCAGATACCTCAGAGGAGCACCTAAACTAGGTCTCTGGTATCCAAGGAATAACAATTTCAATCTCTACGGAAACTCTGATAGTGACTATGGTGGCTGCAATATCAACAAGAAATCAACATCAGGTGGATGTCAATTTCTTGGTGGAAGGATCATCTCATGGCAATGCAAGAAGCAATCCTGTGTTTCAACATCTACTACTGAAGCTTAATACATTGTTGCTGCTAGTTTCTGTGCTCAGCTGCTATGGATTCAGAACCAGATGATAGACTATGGATTTAACTTCATGAGTACTCCTATCCACATTGACAACAATAGTGCTATCTCCATTACTGAAAATCCGGTGAAGCACTTCAAGACAAAGCACATTGATATCAAGTATTATTTTATTAGAGATATTCATGAGAAAAATTTGATTAAAGTAATCAAAGTTGACTCAAATGAACAATATGCTGACTTGTTCACCAATGCCTTTGATGTACAAAGATTCAAGTATCTCATTACTGCTATTGGGATGATAAACATTGATTAGTCTATCTCATTTGAAAACTTTTTAATGTGTAAAGTCTTGTGTGAAAACAATCTAAGTCCCGTTACAAAAAGTCCTTCTCTGAAATTTCACTAAGTATAAATTCTTCTGAAGAGGAATTAACCCTCGGAAGATGTTTTACATATCTTCTGAAGCAAATTTCCTCCCAAGAAAATATTCTTCTCGGAAGAGTTATTAATCTCGGAAGAAGCGATTGATTACATATCAGATCTACTTCTGAAGCTTATCAGATTCTCCATTCGGAAAGCAATTTTTACTCTTGGAAGTAAGAACTTTACCTTTGGAAGTAAAATTGCCTTCGGAGGAAGATTACCTTCGGAAATGCTTTATACTCAGAAGAAAGATTTTACTGTGTAAAGGAAATCTTTCGGGCCCCACTGTGTAAAAAGTAAAGATTTTGTTAATGATGTCGGATTATTTAAATGGACTAAACCTTACCGCCTTTGTCACATCATTCACCAAAACATCCTGTCACCTTATCCAAACCCCTAAAACCGCCATTTCACCCATTTAAATAACCTCGACTTATCACTTTCATCTTTTTACCAAATTTACTGCCCTAAAAACTTCCTTCGTCTCCAATTTACCTAAATCCAAACTCATCTCACTGCAACTTTCTCACAATGGCACTTAACCCTCAGCACAATCAAGTCGCACTCCTTGATTCCTCCAGGGATGCTGACTTCTCAGATATCATTTCCTTTCTCACCCAATCTACTTATTACACCGCTCTGACTGTTAACCCTATCGTTTACTCAAACCACATGGCTGAATTCTGGGGCAACGGTCGGATTGAAACCCTAAATGGGGTTAGGGTAATAAGGTCGAGCATCTATGGCCAGGAGTTGATCATTACTAAACAACTCATCAGGGAGCATCTGGAGCTTCACGATGAAGGCGCTCCTACTGAATTCCCCAAATCAGACCTAGACAACACCTATACCCAAATGGGATATGGTGGAGATGTGAGCAGATCTCCTGTTTACAAATTCAATTTTTCATACAACTGGAAGTTCCTACTTCATGTTGTCCTCCATTTTTTGTCTAATAAGTCTGGGGGATGGGATCAAATCCCATATGAACTAGCATGCCTAGTTCATGGGTTGGTGAAGAGCCTCCGTTTCAATTATTCTAGATTTGTGTTGCTTAACCTTATAGGAATCTCCAAAGGGACACATTCTATATGTATCCCAGGTTCATTCAGCATATTATCAACTATGAGTTGGACTAGAGTTAGCGTGTGTGTGCAACTGTTCTCCCAGTCCCTCAAATGAGGCCGACTATCTTTAATGTCTTGAAGAGAGTGTCCACCAATGCACTGGAAGACATATCGAGCTACTTCCAAGTATGATTGAGCCAATAGCTCATGGTGACATCCCTGTTAACCCCACAGGTGATGAACCCACACCAGCAACTACCCTCACTTTGCCAAATCTACCTTCTCACCCCATCACTATCACATATTAGAGACGCCTCAAACGAACCCTTGTTCAATCCAAAAAGACTAGAGTGGAACAATGGGCTCCCACTCAGTCTGAGGTCTCCCATCCTTCACAATTGACCTTAATATGGGTATTGAGTCTTCTGGGTCTCAAACCCATGAGCCCGAAACCCAAGTTGTAAACCCTTAGGGTGAGTCTTTATACTCCCCTGAGCAGCCAAAAAGGGACAGCCTTACCATAGGCTCAATACCAATATACATTGACCAAGGTCCCGAGTCATTAGGCTTAACCTCTATATCCTTTACTAACCTATTGATAGGAACTGATGAGGAGATTATGTCTCTTCAGGGCAATGAAGTTGATCCATAACACCCTCTCAAGGATCAACAGAGCCTAGAGAGACCTCTTATCTCTAGCCCCCATCAGCAAGCCTTAACTAAGGTGAGTTCCACTGATGTAGAGGGGACTCATGTAGATTCAGCTGCTACTACTTAAGGAGCCTTATTGGACCTTCAAGACAGTGATAACATTACTGAGACTGAATCTATGGCAACCATGCCATTTGATGACTTTGAAAGAGACATCTGTAGGCAAGGGAAACCAGGGTGCCAAGAAACCACATCTGGTGGTGAGGATGAACATACTAGGTATGTTACCTTATCTCCCCATGATTCTTCAAAAGAAGATGAGGGAAGACTGCAACTCACCATTCAAGACCTACTTTCTAAAGTCTCAAATCTTGAATCTAAGGTTATGACTTTAGAGGATAGGTCTGCCACTTAGCAACTTAAGATTGAAACTCTCAAGGCCAAACTAGCTGAGAAACAGATTGAGAGGTTTGTTAGACATGTACCAGTTCAGGTCTCATTGACCTCTTCCTCTAGCTCATTAAGCTCTCAGGATGATGCTACCAAAAAGGGGGAGAGTGTTCAAGGACAAAGACATGAGGAACCATAGAGTCAAGCTCTTGCTACCTTAACTTCAAGATATCCTATTCAACAAGCTTCAGTTTTTCCTGAGCCTCCTCCAGTTGTAATTCAAGTGGACCAAAGGATGCTCCAAGATCTCAACAGGTTCTTCAATAAGTTCCTAATGGAATCTTTTATTGAACAGCCAAGTCCTGATATGTCTGTGATATACTTTGGAGCTCAAGAGCTTCAGAGGTTAAATGCACCCTCTACTATTGTCTAAGAAGTAGGTCAACCTAAGGTCCAAGTGGAACCTGAGATTGGTTTCGAAGGGGAAACAAGAACTGATAGCCAAGCAACTGAAATAGTTGGGACAGAGAGTGCATTCTCACAGACTTCCTAAGCACAAGTCAAAGCCTTGGAAGAACAATTTCAAACATCTGAAGCTGAGATTGAAGCTGCGAAAGGACTATTTTCTCTATCCGATGATCTAGAAGTCACAAATGCAATCCTAGAACTTGCATCTAAGGTTAATATGGAGGATTTTCTCACCCAACCCCTTGCTCAAACATCATCATTGACTCCCGCTCCCATTACCACCACTCAACCTGAAACATCCATTCAAGAACCTCCAAAGTCTAGCATTTGCGAAGATGTCAATGGAAAGAGGAAGCTGACTGAGGAAGAGCTTCTGGAGGAGGCAAGGTTAGAAAAGCTTAAGAGGAAAGGTAGACTCCTAACTGGGAAGCTGCTAGCTGCAAGTAGCAAAGCAGCTGCAGCCAACCAGGAGGCTATCAACAACAAGAGCAGAGTGGACATCATTGATAGGCTTGTCAAGCTGGGAGTTGTTAATGAAGATGTACTCCTGCTACCATTAGAGGTTAGTAGAGTTAGAAAAGGCAACTTTGCTGCAGATTAGCAAAAGGAAAAAGCAGCAAGGTTGGCCTTGGAGGAAGAGAAAGAGAAAAAGAAAAGAGAGGCTGATCAGCAGCTAAGGAGGAAAAGGATAACTTTCTTAACCTCCAGGTGTTTCTCTCAAGAAGAACTATCTCCACATGACAATGATACGATTTTATGGCTCTTCAACAAAGAGCAAGATCAAATGGAGAAGGAGAGAAAGAAAGCTGCAAAGGAGAAACTGAGGATGAAGAAGAAGAAGGAAGAAGAAGCAACAGGACTCGCTGCTGCCAGGAAGATAGGTGATAAAGCCTGGATGAAGGACTATCTCCGGGCTCATGGCTTCTCTGGTAGGCAGGTGGGTCCAATGTCTGAGAAGACTCTCCAGCAACATGTCAGTGACATAAAGGCTGACATTCGCTCAGGGAAAAGGAAGGAGATGTATAAAAGGGGATAGAAGATGATCTTCAAACCAACTACTCAACCTCAACATCAAACCCAACCACAACCTGAACCAATCCCTTTTCCATTCCCCATTAAAACTGAACCAACCTCTGAGCCTTACACCCCTGAACCTAAACCATCATCCATACCTACTTCCTCACCTCAACCACCTAAACTACCCATCCTCAAACCCAAAACACTTCCCAGAACCCAAACACCACTACCTACCCAACAACCTCCCAAACCATCCCCTCAGCCTTCCAAACATCTCTACTTAGAGGAGTTTAAGGATATCAAGGAAGCTCATTAATTGTACAACCTTGAGCGACATCTCTTGTGAGGAGGAGTCTGTCAAACTAACCTATGTTGATGGCTCCTCATATTCCCTCACAAGAGATCAATTTCTTGATCTGCCTAGAGGAACATTGGACGAAGCCGCAAAACACTATGGCCTCAACTCAGATTCACTGAATGAAGAAGAGAAGAAGCTGAGGAGAAGGCTGGTGACTCTGCTGGATACAAAGAATGGGGACAAAGTGCCAAGTCAACCCCTTGTGCCTAGAAAGAAGATTATTCGGTGGAGGTTCGAAGACTCTTCTCACAACTTTGTTGTGGAAAAAGAGAGTGGAGAGCAAAATAGGCTAAATGCCTCATCTCTGCTATACTTAAGCATATTTGACATTGTTGAGATAGCAGAAGCCACTCTCTAACCCCTTCAACTCTGAGATAGCTGCTCATATCAGAAATCATCTGAGCAGTCTTCATCTGGCGGAACTAACTGCTAGGACCAAGATTGAAGAAGAGTTGACACTGAGGGAGGAGGAGGAAAGGAAAGGATCAGCAACCAAAGGCAAACAAAGGCTGCATGTCATTCAGAGTGATAGACTAGATCTCCTATCCACGAATGACTTGTACAAACTTCTCATCACTACTTTAGGGAAGAACAAGGAAATAGATAAGCATCTTCTGTCCCTGGTGCTGAAGGTTTTGAGAAGCAGAAATAAGTGAGGTTTTGGTAGCATCAGCCTGGGGGGAGTTTGTTGGATCTAGAAAGGCTGGTGCAACCAAAACCAAATCACTTAGACTATTTTGGTGCAACTAATAAAGGACTTCCGAAGCTAAGTGTGGAACTTTCGAAGGAAATGGAGTTCTTCCGAAGACAAGTGCAAGATCATCTTCCGAAGGAAAACTCCAACTTCCGAAGACAAAGTATTCTCTTTCGAAGTTCAAGACTTAGAAGAAATCAAGAGGACAACTTCCGAAGTAAGAATATATGAAGAAGTCCTTAAGCCACGAAAGAAGTAGCCTCTTTCGAAGTATAAGTGGCTTCGGAAGATCTTGTTCTTCCGAAGCCAACTAACCTTCGGAAGACACTACTATGAACAAGTGGACATAAGTATGGTCTCTCTGACACTCCGCTGCAGACCTCTGATATACTGCATGGTGTTTTCTTTAAATCCATGTAGTTGACCATACTTTATTCCACTGTTCACCTTTATCAGTTAGTACATTTGCCAACTTTAGTTGGTGACAAAAGGTAAATCATGGACATGTCATGACTATCTTATCTTAGATAATACTTTATCTAAGATACCTTAACTCTAGCATTGTAGTATATGCTTTAGTCATAGGTTTTCAGCTGGTATCAAGGTATATCCAGCTGTAGGATCTAGTATATATAGTTTCTCATTGTAACTCATGTAATATGCTTGTAAGTTGAGAAGTAATATATACAAATACCTTGAAAATTATTTTTTTGTGTTCTTTGCTACTTAGTATATTATTATCAACTCTTAGAAGGGATTTTGCTTCATCATCTGATCCGAGTGTGTTACAAGTGAGTTTGAGAGAAAAACTAAGTGTTAAAGTGACAAAAACCGATCCTGCAGTTATTTTGTTGGCTACTCAGCTAATATGGTAGCATATTGGGTTTATGATAAAATGACTAAATATATTATTAGGTGTATGATTATGAATCATTTTTTAGCAATTTTAATCATTCTTATTTATCTCAACAGGTATAAATTCTTTGCAATCAACTTTGGATAATGTGTTTTTTTAATTAAGACATTCATCTTCCATCTTAAGTTACTAGAGTTTCTTCAGAAACAATCTCTTTAAATGATAAAGAACAAGTTCATGTTTCTAATATTGTCCAATTACAAGTATTTGTTCCTATTCAAGTTGAACACGATAGTACTATTGAAAATATGCCTCACTCTTCTGAACATCTACAGCTCCTACACAAGATTGTCTGATAGAGACTATTCAAGTAACTTTTGAAGAATCTTCATCTGAATCTATTTCATCTAAAGTACTTGGTGTTGATGACCATAAACAAGAAACAATTATTTTATAACCAGGAGGAAGTATTGATCTGGATGAACCTGTAGGTCATATTTCCAACTTGGAAGAAGTTATTTCAACAGAAGATATTCCACAACTAAGAATTTAAAAAAATCATCCTTCTGATGCAATCACTAGTCCATTTTCTGATAGTGTACGAACTAAAAGTCAATCAGGAGAAATTAACACATGTGTTTATTCTTGCTTCATTTCTTGAATTGTACCAAATAATATAGAAATAACATGAAAAGAGAACAATTAGATTGAAGCAATGCAATACGAGTTAATGCAACTCAAGAAGTTGAATGTGTGGCATCTTTGTGAATTACCCAACGATAAGCTGCTAATTGGAACGAAATATATATTTTGCAATGATATGGATGAAAAAGGTGTTATTGTTTGCAATAAGGCTTAACTTATTGTACAAGGATTCTATCAGGTGGAAGGCTTAACTATGAAGATGTCTATGCTCTAGTGGCTAGACTTGAAGCAATTTGTATTTTTCTTGCCTATGCTTCCTTCATGAACTTCAAAGTCTATCAAATGGATGTCAAGACTACTTTTTTGTATGGTGAAATTAAAGAGGAAATCTATGTTTCTCAACCTCCCGATTTTAAGATCCAAATCATCCTGACTATGTGTATAAGTTAGACAAAGCTTTTTATATTTTACATCAAGCACCTCGTGCTTGATATGCCACTCCTACAAAACCTTTGCTTGCAATAGTTAAACCAGAGCAGCTATTAATTAAACTTTGTTCATACAAAAGACCGGTGAAGATCTGAATCTTGTCAAAATTTATGTCGATGATGTTATTATTAGATCTACACATGAGGACATGTGCGTGGAATATGAGGCTGTGATAAAGAAGAAATTTGAGATGATTTCACTTGGGGAAAGTTTGTTCTTCTTGGGTATCTAAGTAAAACTTGGGTATCTAAGTAAAACAAGATGAAGGTATTTTGATTCATCAAGAGAAATATGTTCAAAATATTTTGGAATAATACAAGTTTCAAAACTCCAAAATTGCTCCCACTCTTATGTCTTCTCGTCCTACTCTTTCTCCGGATTTTTCACGGGTGATGTTGTTAATCAACATTTATATAGATCAATGATCGAATCCTTAATGTGTCTTACTACAAGTATGCCAGACATTATGCTTCCTGTTTGTCGGTGTGCATGTTATCAGATCAATCCTAAAGAATCTCACATGAAGGTTGTCGAAAGAGAACTTTCAAGTATCCTAAAGGCCAACCACAACTTGATTTTAGTATCCTAGGAATTCTTAGTTTAAGTTATTTACTTGTACTGACAATGATTATGATGGCTGTAATTTGGATAGAAAATCCAACTACAAAAGGATGTCAATGTCTTGGAAATTAATTGATTTCATGGCAATGCAAGAAGCATAACATTGTGTCTACATCCACTACAAAAGCTTAATATATGGTTGCCTCACGTTGTTATTCTCAGATTGTTTGGATCAAATAATAGCTTCTTGATTATGGTCTTAACATCTATGACACCACAATATGGTGTGATAATTCTGCAGGCTTTAAGATCGTTAAGAATCCTATTCGGCATTAGAAAACAAAACACACTGATAGGCGTATTCATTTTTCTACGATTCTTTTGATTGATAGCTTATTTATCTTAAACAAGTCTCATCCAATGAAAACATTGCGGATTTTTCACCTAGGCTTTTGATCATTCTCGCTTTGACTTTTTGGTCCAAATATTAGGAATGATTAACTTTGGCTGATTACACTGAAATTTTACCAAAATTATTGTAATTTTCTTTCGATAATCACCATTTTAAGGGAGAAAAATCGAAAATGTAATGAAAAGATTTTTGGTCGTAAGGAGAGTTAGTAAAATTTTGAAAAACATCAAAAAGATTTTCAGTTTGAAAAATGAATTTTGTGTAAATAGTAAATGATAGTATATTTCTTGATTTTGATATACTACAGAGGAAGGCTTAAAAAGGAACTAACTTGGTTTTTGTTTGACATGTTAATAGGCTCTGTTTACAAGAATGAAAAGCCATATGGATTATGATTCACTAGAATTTAAACTTCTATGTTTGAATTGTAAAACATATTTGAGTTTTGTGGTAACACTAATTTCATGCTAAAATAGACTGAGAGCTACAGTCTTGTTATACTCAACCCTGTCATTCTCTAATTCAGTGATTGTTATAAATATAAAAATCAAAAGAAATAAAAATGCAAAATCAAAAGCAAAAGAAAAAGAAAATATTCTATATCAAATGAGCAAAAAGATGTCAAATGTCATATAAGAATCAAAGATGCAATATGCAGACAAAATTAAAAATACGTCATAGACATACAAACTACATGGTAAATATCTTTTTAGAATTTGTTCTGACACGGGAGACAAATATGAAAGATGGGGCTTTTAAGATCGTATTGACATGTAAGTCCTAATGTCTTGAGTGGGCCAACTTAAAACCAACTGGTTGGTAGTAAGTCATAAAAATTATTAAATCTCATGTTCAAAATTGTTTCTCATGATAGTTTTACTCAAATAGATATATTAGTAAGACAATGAGTAATGATATTACTGATCAAATGTAAAAGCTTTAAGTCAAATTGGGGTGACTAGAAATCTCAATAGTGTATCGAAACTGGATAGGAATTCTACAGTATTTCTGATCGTGGAATCCATTGATTTCATATAATCAAATCTAAACATGATAAACATCACAGCATATGTGTCTTAGTAAATATTAAAACTTGAGTTTAACATATTAACAGCTAACTTAACGTCTTCTTCTAAATACTGCCTTAAGATGTTGATAACAGTTTTAAGGAATATGATCTCATTATAGAAAATTCCTAAAATTTTAAATAATATTTACGATAAATGTTTTCTAATTGTACTAATTCTTAAAAATAAGAAAAACTCCAAAAAAGAGTTTACCTTTTACATGTGTGATAAATTTATGGTTGTGGTTGTCGCCGCCGTTGTCGCCGTCGTCTCAGAGTTGTTTGTAAAAATTTGAAAAATGAAATTAAAGACATCATGGATATTCTATAGTGTCAATGCTAATCCAAACATTTATTCTAAAGTCATCAATGATTCTGGAATAATGCTACTAATGAAAGGGATGATCAAGGGAATCAATGCATCATTGCTATCGTAAAAGGCAAGCATGTGGTGATTACTGCTGAGATTCTCAACATAGTTTTATAGTTGGGAGACCAAGAGAATGCTCTTATGAAGTTAGATGATGATGTCGCAAAAGATTTTTTTAGAAAGAATGGGTTATTAGCATCGTGATCCCTCTTTAGAGAAGAAATATTTACCTTAATTCTGGAAGTTCACTTCTTAAGCAATCTAAAGGCCGAGATGGATAGCCTTAGTGTTGTTTTTGGATCCTTACTTGTATATCTAGTTGATGATCTTCCTTATAGCATTTAAATGTATAAGGATTCCTATAAGTCTGATGCAACCAAAACATCCAAAGTCTCTCTGCATGCATGCACTGAAGAACAGAAGTATAAATGCTACGGAAGTTTTACACCATGCACTAGAAATATTCTAAGTGTAAAATCTTCCGAAGCCAAGACCAACATCTTCGGAAGCCAAAAGTGAAGTCTTCCGAAGCTTCAAAGACAAAGTCTTCCGAAGCCAATGAATGAAGACAGATTTCTTCTGAAGACTTTTAGAGATATGCCTTTATCTGATGTACTTTACCATAAAGCTGGACCACCTTTCCGCTGCAACTCTGTAAAGTCACCAACTTACATGAGTTGGTGAAAAGGTCCTTGCTTTTGGTAACTGTACATTGAGCTCTTGAGTCCATACTTTCTACTTTATGTACTTTTATCCTTTTTGTAATATATTAGGATGTGAGCTATGGCATGCAATAGTCACTAGTCAAAAGGCAAATCTGCCTTTTGACTCAACATTTGATTTTGTAGTTGTCTTGTCAATTGTATCCAGCTAGCCTTCAAAGTATGGCTAGCTGTAGGATGTAGTATAAAGTATCTCAAGTACTTGTAACTTTCCATCGTATGCTTTGTAACATTTGTAATAGAACTTGAGAAACAATATACAACATTCTTGAAAACCAATTACTTGTTTTGTTTGTCATCTTGTTCTGTCTCATATTTACTTGTATTCTTAGCATCTTTCATTAACAAGTTAACTAGTTCCCTATTTGATCTGTTAAGGGTTCTAAGCAACTCTCCTCATTGTGTTGTTGTGTTGTAAGTGCATACCCTTCACCGGTCCTGCATTTAGTATCAGAGCATTTCAGGCTCTTAATATAAGATCTCACCATCTTAAGATCCCTCACACACACAAAATACTTAACAACTCAAATGGCAGCTATTACCAAAGATGATATGGAAACTGGAACTATGACAAAGTCTCCACTGATCACTCCTGAATACTTTGATACTTGGTGTCAAAGAATGGAAGGCTTCATCAAGTCTCAAGACTCCAGGATGTGGGACTCTGTTGTAGAAGGACCTTACATACCAAGCACCACTTCTGCTACTGGTGGTGGTATGATTCCTAAGGCTGTGGCTGATTACTCTGAAGCAGATAGGAAGAGAATAGAGATTGATCAAAAAGTCATGACAACCCTTCAAACTGCTCTTCCAAACTTCATCTACAGAGGCTTCAAGAAGGGTAAAACTGCCAAGCAACTATGGGAAGCACTGAAGCTGATGTATGAAGGGTCTACTAAAACAAAGCAGAACAAGAAGGATCTCCTGGAGCAGCAGATTGAAAACTTCACCTTCACGATGGGTAAAACCATGACTCAATAATACTTCAGGTATGTTGAGATTGTGGATACTTTAATGGATGTTGGAGTAACTCTTGAGAACAGGGACATTGTAAGGAAGTTTATGTCCTCTCTTCCTAGACAATGGACACATTAATTTGTTGTTATCAAGAGGACTGAGAACCTTAAGACTCTTACTCTTACAGAGTTGTATGGTATTCTTAGTGGCTACCAGATGGAGATGTAAATGCAAAACTCATCTGGTAACTCCAGCAATCAACCGAGTTCAGCCCTCCATGTGGTTGAAACGGAAAGCATTGAACCACAGCATCATCTTATTGCTTCCCTGACAACTCACAAAAGGGCACATTTCATCACCTTCCTAGAGACTCCAAGGGAAAGCTACACTCAAGGAAGTCCTTTCCAAGAGACAAGTTCTTCTCATGCCTTTGTTTCTGCTGATGAAACCTCAGGCAACTTTCTCTTCACCCTTGAAGATTTGGACTGTATCCATCCAGATGATCTGGAGCCAAGAAGTTCTACAAGAAGACAGGGAGAAAGTTTCCAAGCAATGCAGCCAGTGGAAAGTGTGGGCTAGATAAAAGCAAAGTAAAGTGTTAGAACTGTAACCAGATGGGACACTTTGCAAGAGAGTGTAAGGAACCAAGGACAAATGGTGGCAAAGCACAAACCAGACCAAACTACACTGAGAAAGCCCCCCAGAATGAGAAGCCAAAGCAGCAAGCTGCAGTTGCTGTTGAAGAAGGAGGCTTTAACTGGAGCTTTCAGGTAGAAGATGCATCTCCAAACCAAGCACTCATGGCAGACCACGATGAAGCCAAGGTTTGGAACATCTTTGTACTCCTGAATGCATTGCTAAAGTCAATAGATACAAGTCCTATAATTTAAAAATGAGATCTGATCTTGAGTCCTTAAATATCTTAAAAGCTGATTTTAAAAAAGCTGAAAATGATTATAAACTAAAGATAGAGGATTTAGAGAAAACCATTTCAACTCTTAAACATGAGCATACAAACTACAGGACTCAGATCAAAGACCTTATTACTAAATTAACTGAATGCCAGGCTGAGCTTGTGATCAGCAAAGCCAAGGCAGAAAATGTGTTCTTGAAGAAGATACCTTCAAGAACATAATATCCTCATCCTTGCATGCAAAAGTTTGTTATCAAAATAAGCAGGGACTAGGATCTTGTGAGATAGCTCTTCCACACATAATCTTGTCTGTAAGATCTCCTAGGTGTGGAACTTATGAAGATGAGCTTCTCCTCATGTAAGGCCCCGTTCCCGGGACACTTACAGTTGGTTCCTCATCGCACATAAAATATATAATTATATTAACTTAAATAAAACGTTGCAGTGGAAACATTGAAACAACATTCCATTTCATCATAAAAGCTTTTGCAAAATAATACAATCGTTCATTTCAAAACATCTTTCGTTCGCATTACAATGCAAAACACTAGACAAAAGAATGCCATCCAAAAGAGATGAGTAGCCGCCCCGTGCCATCCTAAGCAACCATTACCTGCCAACTGGAGACACATAAAAGTCAGCGTTGCTGAGTGAGTTCTAGTTTTAAATAAAACATACTTTACTTCCTTTTTAAAACCATCCGTTAATTTCGTACGCGATCACTCAACATACATACGTACAGATAATATATTTATTATCTTCCATTACGTTCATTACATTCCTCCATTCATTAATCATCGCACGGTACTTTATCATTCGCTTCATTCGTTCATAACTTCTTTTCTTACGTTCGTTCATACCACACATATCGCACTTTCGCACATTGCGCACTTTCGTATCTTCGCACCCATCGTACATATCACACAAATCGCACAAATGGAGTGGTCACTAGGACAGACTCATGGGTTGGCCAAAATCGCACGCTACATAGCACACAATAAATACCACATCGCACGTATCGGGGCTACTCGCCGAATTCTTTCCTATTTTTTTTTCCCTACTGTGTGAATGAACCCACATGAGTTAGCTAAAATCGCACGCTACATATGGTCACTAGGACAGACTCCCCCTGTGTGTGTGAACTCTTAGGGATTTAGCCAAAATCGCACGCTGTTCTATGGGTTAGCCAAAATCGCACGCTACATAGCACTCAGTGAATACCACATCGCACGTATCGGGGCAATTACCAAAAATGAACCCCCTACTGTGTGTATGAACCCACATGAGTTAGCCAAAATCACACGCTACATAGCACACAGTGAATACCACATCGCACGTATCCGAGCAGTCACCAAGACTGAACTCTTACTATGTCTATAGTCCCTTATGAGTTAGCCAAGATCGCACGCTGTAAATACACACACAGTTGAGCTAACAACTCTCAATGAGTTGTGAACCTCCTTTCTTTTACTTGCAAGCCATTCTTACTCTCATTCATTTATTCATGCATGCATTCATTCATCATGTTTATCTTTTCGTTATATTCCACTTTACGTTACATAATACTTTCATTTCATTCATTAACATTTGACGTAAAGTCACGGGGAAATAACCACACATATTAAGGAATGTAAACATAACATACAGCATCGCCATACAGGCATCATCATACATACATAACATACATCATACATACTATATATCACACGCACCATCATGCATAACATCACACATAATATCATCATACATCATCATCATCATCAACATCATGCCTAACATAATGTCTACGACCTCAAAAGTCAACTTACATAAACCCCTGGGAAACTCCCAAGTCAAAACCCACATCTGCACTTTCCCTCGAAAGTCATAAAATAAACCATTGTTCTTTCGGGCGTATGAGCCCTACTTAGGCGTATGGACACCCTCCAGTCGCATGGCCTCCCAGGTGACTGAACACTTAGGCGAATGGACATCAGGCGAATGGACTCTATACGAATGGACCTATGGGCATATGGACACCTATGTGTATGGACTCTCAGTCGCATAGCTTTCATGCATATGGCCTTTAGTCGCATTACTTCAGGCGCATGGGCTTCAGTCGCATACCCTTCGTGCGAATGAACCTCAGTCGCATGGCCTCCAGGCGCATGGACCTCAGTCGCATAACCTTCGTGCAAATGAACCTCAGTCGCATAACCTTCGATCGCATGCTTTACAGGCACATGAACTTCAGTCGCATGACTTTCATGCGTATGGACCTCAGTCGCATGGCAACCGTGCGCATGGACCTCAGTCGCATGCCAATCAGCCGTATCGCCTCCAATCGCACTCCAGTCGGTCGCCTAGCCCTAGCTGATGTAGAATGCAATTCATCCCGAACGTAAAACTGCCCTTTTCGGCCTCCAAGCTCTCCCAAACTCGTTTTAAGCCCAAATCAACCATCCTAAACCTTAGAAACACCTACCACAACACCATTCAAGCACACACAAGCCCGAAATCAAACCACACCTGCATCAAACCCATACACATATGCATGATAAGATCAAATGTACCAATCTGTGATGATGTATGAACACAATTCAATGAAATACAAACAAAGTAATCAAATCAAGCAAGATATCAACAAAATTTATGGTTTCATTAATATCAAGCAAAGACAAATTACAAAGGATGTAAGCAGTTTTCGTTACACTCACTACCTGTAAGTCTAAGCTATTTATAATGAAACAGAAAGGAACTAACAAATTACAAAACTAGTCCCTATACTATTACAAAGAAACAAAAAGACACATAAAGACAACATGTTAATCTTTCTAGAGTGCTAACAATACTCCCCCTAAGATTTACATGGTCTTCGGTCTTCAAATTCTTCAATCTTGTCTTCTTTTTATCTGTTCTTTAGCTTCCATCTTCAGTTTTTATCTTCAACTTTTTTCTTCATCACTCAAAGAAATCTTCTGGTTCTTCCTTGATTTTGAACATTGGATTTTGTTTGTACATCTCAAGTTCTTTCAAAGCATTAGAAATAGCAGACTTGAATTTGCTAGCAAGAATGCCTTGTTCTGGTTTTGCTTCATTTGTTTTTATCTCCATTTTATTCATTCTTTCCAAATTATGTTTTGATAGACATGAAATATCAATGTTAGCATATAACTCAATAGGATTTTGACTTTCCTTTGAGTATACTTCTAATACTCCTTTCCTTGAAGTTCTCATGAATTCAATGTCTTTAATGTCTTTCTTAACAATGCTTGCATAAGCAAGAGCTTTCCTCAATGATATTCTTTCCATTGCAGCATTCATCACATTAATGATAGAAATAATTCTTATCTTGCTCTGCTATCTCTGGAGATACCTTTTCAAACTTTTGTACTGACAAAAAATGATATATAGCTTGGATGTAATAGCTTCAGTTCAAAAACTCCAAATAATGTAATCATGTCCTCATCCCATCGTTCGAGATTTCAGACCAGTTTAAGCTCAAAAGTCTTAGTGTTATAAAACCATCTGAGAATTGGCTTTGAGTTTTGATTACCATCAATCACTTTTAGACCAGGAGTGGTGACTTTTTCAAAATACTTGTCACAAAATTCTATCATTGAATGTTCTTCTTCAGACTGTAATCCTTTGAGCTTTTTATTCTTCTTTAAAGTAACAAAGTACTCTTTATCTTCTTGATCACATCTTGTCTTAAGAAAATTACTTGATCTATCCATTCCTCTTCTTAATAATTCTACCATCATCTTATCACGTTTAGAATCAAATGGATTGATCAGAGGTAATCTGTTTAGCTCTTTCAAATCTTGCACTGGAAGTTTTATGATGCTAGAGTAAAAATGATATACATCACAAACTGCATTTACTCTTTTTATCAAAAATGCATCAAATACTTCATCATACTTCCATGCTATAATCTTTACTTGGTTTGTGAAATCAGGAGCAATCATAGCATTTAACAACTCAGTAACTGATTGTCCTCTTTGTAGTACATTTCTTACCAAGTCTCCAATTGATCTGGAATTATCAAAAATTTGCCTTTGTTCAGAAGATGCTTTATAAGCTTGCCTTTCAGGATCAGAAAACATTTCAATCAAATCTTTTCTTCTATCATGAGCATCTGTTTTTCTTGCCATCTGTTTGATCTCTTAAGGCTTCAACATTCTTGTTCTTTTTGTATTCTTAAGATATTTAGGATTATCAGTATCAAGAATAATCATCTTCTTTGATTGTTTTTCTGTTTCTTGAAAACTTCTTACAAGATTCCTCGAGGATACATATTGTAATCTTTTCAGTTTTCTCCACGAGTAATTCCTAGCTTGCAACCATGATCTTAAAGCTGGAATACTCATATCATCCGGATCAAGATGGTGCAGCTCAGAGCTTGATAATTCTTCTACATTAATACTTTCTTTTGCTCTATTCCATTCACCATGCTCAATTACAATCTCATTTGGATCAACAGGAGCAACTGATTCTACAGTAATGCATTTCTCATATTCATTATTTATCTGAGAAACAGTCAGTCCATCCAAAAATACTCTATTGTATTTCATCTTCACAAGGTAGTTACATCTGTCTTCAAAGTCTTGTGGAATTTCGTCTTGTTCTTGAATTTGTTCTTGTGAAGAGAAATATGATACAAATTGAGCTTCATCTATATCTTCTTCATCTAAAATTTCATCATACCAGTCATTATTATAAACTTCTTCGATGTCTTCTAAGGCTTCAATCTGTTCTTGAACGTTTTGCTCTTCAACATTTTCTTCTATTCTTTGCACTTTTGAATATGACTCATTTAAACTTGTATCTACTACATCATCAATTTTCCTTTTTCCTTTGAGCAGCTCAAGATTCTCTTCAACACTCATCTCAGCACTTATTATTTGATCTGGTGAGATAGGATTTTAAGATTCTTTTTCCTTCATTAATTCATCTTTCAGTTTTTCATTTTCATCTGATAATTTCTTGAATTTTTCTTCAAGAATGTCATAATCCTTTATCATTACCTCAAAGTTTTTGATGACATCTTCTTTATCTTTTGCATAGCTCAAAATCTTTTCATCTTTCAATAAATTTTCTTCATTTAACTTCAAATTTTCATTCTTTAGCTTTTGAATTTCCTTTTCAAGAGATATATTCGTCTCTTTTAATCTTTCATTTTCACCTTTCAATTCTTCATTTTCTTTCTCTTTAATCAAGTTTTCTTCTTTCAGGTTCTCCAACTCATCAATATCTACTATCTCCTCTGTTTGTACTGACACATTGTGTGTCGTTCTAACAGGAATTTCTTCAACTTCTTCATTCACTTCATCTTCAAATATTGGTTCATATAACATATCATTCATGAAATCAAAATCAAAAGTTTGATTTTGTGAATCTTCTTCATGTATAGAATCAGCATGAACATCAGCATCATTAGTTTCTTCAGATAAGTTTTGAGGTTCACTAACATTATCATCCTCATTTCTTTCATCAGTTTCTTCTTGATGTGCTTTAGTTGCACCATCATTACCATCTTCATCATCATTATTATCATTATCATCAATGTCTGATGAGATTTCAGTAGCTTCATCATCACTTTCTTCATCATCATCATCATCTGATGAGCTTTCAGTAGCTTCATCATCACTTTCTTCATCATCATCATCAATCATATCATCTGCAACATCCTTAATAAGATCATTTGGATCTATTGGTTCATCTTCAGATAAATGATAATATTGTTGATTAATGTCTACTTCATCCATAGATACATTCTTAATATAGTCAAATACTGGAATGTTTTGAGCACCAGTAATCATTGCAAGTCTTTTATACACAACTTTTGACATATGCTCTAATTGCAGCTTATCTCCTTGAACTCCTTCAACATATAGATCTGGATTCTCTTCATTAATAAGCAGTTGGAGAAATCTTGGATACATCAAGTATTTGTTTCTCTTTCCTCTTTCAAGATTAAATATGAATCCATTCATTATCCACTTTGCCATGTTGAATCTTCTATTTGTGGCTAAAGCAATGATAGGAGATGCAATGTCCACTGGGAATGAATCCCAACTAGCACTTCTTTTAGACATGCAATGTTGAAATATATAGCACAACAGAGTCCAGTGTTTATATACTCTTGCTCTGAAAAATTGTTTCTTAGGAAAGTGATCAGGATGACCCATTTGTAGAAATACATCTCTACATTCATTGAAAGTATACTCAAATAAGTCTTCTGGGTCATTTTCACCAAGTTTTAGAGCTGTTCTGATTACTTGTTCAGAAACTTCAAGCATTCGATCTGATGTAATGAAAGCTCTTAGAACTTTATTCTCTTCTTCATCTCTTTCTACTTCTTCTGTTCTCCAAAATCTTTTGATCAATCTTGCATTTATCATTGGTCTTGCACACATTGCATAGACATATTTTGATCTAAGCAGAAATCGAATAATCTCTTCATAACCAATAGCTTCTATGTTTTCATCGTCTAAGAATGCAGCAACATTATGTTTAGGCTTAAACTTCAAATCTGCCATTTGCAAAACATAGAGAAAAAAAATATGAGAACATTGAAATTTTGACTAATAAGTTTCATTTTTACATATGAATTTGTAATTTGTATCATTGAATTCAATTTTGACTTATGATTTTGACTTTTGCTTTATGATTTTAATTTGTAAAATATTAAACTTTATTCATTTTGTATTTACTATCAAACATTTGAATTTTAATTTATCTTCTTTTTTGTTAAAAAAAATATATATTTTTTTATTTTTAATTTTATTCGAAATTTGAATCTGTCTGTTCATCTTCTTCTTCTTCCTTCAAAGAACAGACTGATCGAACTATAATCAATATCATTTACACTTTCAGTTGATGAACTTTATATCAAATTGCTCGAAATCTGATACATATCAACAATCCAGAGTCAATTTTAGATATGATTAAGATTTGATTAGTTAAACTTTGAATGTTAGTGTTCGAACGCCCAAATAGCAGTCGAACGCCCAGACCAATCATCATGTTTTAACCAAATTCTACTGATTTGAATCACAAACTTACGTTTATAGACTCAAATAATATCTAACAATCAACAAGTTTTGTTGCAATCACTGAAAATCTGAGAGTTCGATGATGACTGAGAGTCGATAGTTCTGAGATTTGTTTTTGGAGAATTTTGGGTGTGAATGAGAAACAAGTGTAAGTGTTCAATTTAAATTAACTGAAATTTTTAGACGCATGAGCACTGTTTGTGCGTATGAAACCCTAAAATTCACAAAATACTGAGACGCATGAGCACTGTTTGTGCGTTTTGACTCAGACGCATTAGAATTGTTCAGACGCATAAGCACTGTTTAGGCGTTTTTGCACTGTTCAGCTACATGGAGTTCATGAAACGTCTAACACTTGTAACTCTTGAAACATTTTAACACTGTGTAGACGCATGAGACCTTAAAAACGTCCAACACTTGGTTAAAATCACACATATTATCACTGTTTAGGCGTATGGGTTTGTGTAAAACGCCCAACACTTGATTAAACTCAAGGACTTATTACAACTATTTAGGCACATGGGAATGTGACAAACGCTCAAACACTTGTATAATTCCATGGACTTATTGCAACTGTTTAGGCGCATGAGTTGACTTTGAGTTGACTTTCATGAGTCTTACACTTGTGTTTTCCAATTTCTTCACCTGCACATTGTTTAAACATATTAGTAATATTTCATACTAATATTTAAACATTTTAAGCATAATTTTGAATTTTCCAAAATTTACCTTTTAGTCCCTCAAATTTGAACTTCTTGCATTTTGCACACTCAATTTTTTAATTTTTAACAATTTTTAATTTTTCACTTGTTGTTTAACTTTTAAAATTTATTTTGTCCCTTCATTTTAGTCTCAATTATCTCTTTTTCAACTTTTAAAAGAAGCATTTCCACTTGCAAGTTTATATAGGTTCATATTATCATTTTCAAAAGTTACATTTTCAAATTCACATACACTTTGAACATATAGCATCATTCTTTCAATTCAACATTTTAACTTTGATTTTGATTTTTAGAGAAAACTCTTCCATTTATTACTCCCCCGAAACTTTTAAGTTTGAAAAACTTATAAGTTTCCTAGGTAAGATAATAAGATCACACATCTCATTGTGACATTGCCTTCACACACAGAAAACATGCATAAAATCAAAATGAAAGTAGAATCAAAATCTAATATAAACAAAAGAATTAATGTCTGCAGTGAGATCATATTAATGAAGATCAGCACATTAAAATAAAAAAAAATGTGAATAGTCATAGATAATGAATAAATCCTGATCAAGTGTGTTCCAGGTCAGTGATATCACAGCAAAAGAGACACAAGATCTAAGGACAGACAATAAGTGTTTTTGACAAAATATCAGCTCACTTACTTTTTCAATTCTTGGATGGATTAGGGTATATTAGATATGACATGATGTAAGTCATACAGAGACTAAGAGAGCTCAACCATCATCATGACATGCAAGAAAGAACACATACTCAACTTATTACCTTAAACATATGTATCACCAGAGTTCATGTTACTTAAATTAATAGAGAATGATCATGGATAACCATTTGATCAGCTCTGACTATTCATTTGAATAGTTTGTGTACATTGGCATATTTTGCATCAAAGAGAGAATCCAGGTCTGTAATCACTTACAACAAAGGATATCTCAGCACTTCAGGTCTATGATGACTCATAACAGAGAAGTGATATGATGCTTTGTAACAGATCTCATGATTAATTACATTACCAACAGATGTGAGTGGTGTAACTTAACAAGCAATCAATCTGATAAGCCAAAACATCTCAAAAGTACTCAGATGTGTTGATGCATGTATGTCCCTAGATCATGATTTGTAATGTAATGAACTTGTCTGTCTGATTATGATGTAATTGTATGGTTCAATCAAATGATATGAATTGTTTGTTACATGTGATGTTTAATATTTCATTAATGAGTTGTGATTGAATTGATTGGGTTTATGAATGTTTGAATGAGTGCACATGATGTTATATTAAATAAAACATTCAAACGTAACTTAATGAAGTTCTCATGCGAATGGCCCATGCGAATGGACCACACGCATGAATAACTTCATACGATTGACTCAATCGCACGACTGAAATAGGAGACTGAATCAGTCGTATGATTGACACATAAGATTGACTCAATCGCACGACTGAACACTCAGTCGTGCGGATGATTCAACCGCATGGTTCAATCGCACGACTGAACCATACTTATGGCCCAGTCGCACGATTGAACAATACTAACCTATAAATAGACCCAATTCGTGGGAAAACGTAAGCATTGATCCCATTACGATTCCAGACGTACCCTAGCCGTCCAGAAGCCTCCCAAATCGTTCTCCAAGTTCATAGAACACATCAGATCGGTTCCTAATCGATTTCTGACGTTGATTTCAATTCTTGATTGATTCATCGTGTGTTCTCACTGATTGGATCGCCAATCAAATAGGATTCCGCACTATTTGAGTTGGTTTAACACGCAATCACTCGGTATTTCGTTCAAATACCAGGTCCTAACAAGTGGTATCAGAGCTTTGGCTCTTGATTTCGTGTTGATTCAATCAAGATTGCATAAAAGTTTGTGTTGTTGCACGAAAAACGCAATCTTTAGCATCAAAAGTGATCTTGGACGTTCCCTGCTCATTGAAGTTCAGTTTCTACGGACTTAGACGATTTGGACTTGCAAAATTTCGAATTTTTACGGCTGAAACCCGTCAAACCTAGAAATTTTCGCAAAACAGCAGCTTCAGTCGCACGAGTGACCCATTCGCACGACTAGACTCATTCGCAGTGCTCATTCGCACGACTGAACCTAGTCGCACCCTCATTCGGCCGACTGAACCGTTCGTTCGCATAGCTCATACGCACCATTCGCACGACTGAACCATTCGCCCTGTTCAGTCGCACGGTTGAACCAATCGCAGAGTTCATACGCACGATAAGACCATTCGCATCCTTCAGTCGCATCAGTTAAAGTTGATTTGATTAGATTCTAAGTTTATTAACCATGGAAGATCAGATGTCAGCCTTTACTGCTGGGAAGGACTCAAGAATTCAGAACCTGCTGCTGCTTGAGAGTGAGGTGGGTAATCACAATAAACCACCAAAGCTCTTGACTTTAGATGAGTTTCCCCACTGGAAACAACGTTTTGAGATCTACCTCAATGGAGTAGATCCTAATCTGTGGGAAGCTATCGAGGTTGGGTATAGTACACCGGTGGGAGCAGATGGAGTAAAATTAACGTTAAGTGGGATGACTGACGCACAGAAAGTAAAGTATAATGCAGAGAAAAGGGTTTATGCGTTAATAACTCAGTCGATCCCCAAAGACATATTCCACCAGTACTCAGAGAACAAGCAGTCCAAGAAACTGTGGGATGAGCTAGAGAAAAGATATGATGGGAATGCATCATTAAAGGCAATCAAGGCAAAGGAGTTAAAGAAGGAATTCGATAACTTCTCATCGATTGGTAACGAGAGTTTAGATGAAGTCATAGACAGATTCTACCACTTATGAGCGAGTTGCATACACATGGAGTGGAAACGACTATGGAAGAGAAAGTAAGCAACTTCGCAGATGGATTGCCTGATAAGTGGGCTTCATTCGTGTCTAATCTTAGACAGAATGGAATGCTTGTAAAGCTGGATATAAATGACTTTATTCTCAAGCTGCGTGAAGAAGCACTAAGGATGAAGTATAGAGCACAGAAGTCTTCGTATACACAAAACCCAGCTTTATACAATGCCACGCCTCAAGCCAAGACATCTGGAGCACCTCTCCAGACAGCCTTTGTGTCTAGCTCGTCAGGTCCTTCACATGCTTCTCCTTCTGGATCAGACACGTCAGGGTCATCATGTACCCATTATATTGGATCAGAAGAAAGTGCTACCAAATTGAAGACCGAGAACCTCGGTAATGTGACCGTAGAAGTAGCACGAGAGCATATGGATCTTCTAGCCGCAGTAGTTCATTCATATGATGGACTTGTGGCTGGGAAGATTGGAAACTGTCATCTGGCAGATGAAGACTACGAGCAGGTAGATGAAATGGAGCTTGAAAGAATGGATATAATGTGGGCCTTAGCTAGCGCTGTCCGAAGGGCGAAGAAGTTTGTTAAGAAGACAGGACAAAATTTGATAGCTACTAAGGATACCACATTTGGCTTTGACAAGAGCAAAGTGACCTGCTTCAACTGTGGAGAGAAAGGGCACTTTAAGAGGGAATGTGTCAAGCCAAAGAAGACGGGTAATGGGAACCCGTTCTCATCCTTTACTCACCAAGACAAGCAAGCCTCCAGTTCTACTTCATCAAACAAGGACCCAAAAGCCTTGACTGCTCATGATGATGAAGGACAGGACTGGAGTTTTAGATTTGTCTCACCAGAATCTAACATTGCCAGTGTTGAAGATATTGATGATGATTCTGCGAGTGAAGGTGATTTAGCAGTTGAAATAGCGATGTCACACAGTGAAGAAACAACTGCAGCTGAGGTCAGTTACACACCAAAGGAGGAGACTTCCACGTCAGAAACAGAAAAGTCAGAATCACCAGAACCAGAGACGTCTGATGCTGCGTTGATGGCTAACTCTTCTGAAACAACACAGGTAAGTACAACTGACCAAATGTTTAATAATCATGCTTGTTCTAACTGTGATATGTTTAGGAATAGCATTGATGAAAAATTTGCTAGGTTATTAGATCACAATGATAACTTAGTAAAGGATTTACAACTATGCACTGAGGCCAATAGAGTTCTAAAACAAAATGAGCATAGTTATAAAGAAAAGATAGACCTATTGACTAAACAACTTAGGGAAACCGAAGTAGTTGCCTTTAATCAAGCAAATGACATTAGGTACTATCTAAACTCCCTAGAGGACACTAAGAAACAAAAGGCAGTTCTAGAAGTAGAAGTTAATTCCTTAAAACAGAAACTGCATAGTTGGACTAGTTCTTCACACATAGTTCAACACTTAGTGAGAGAAAGGAATAATGGGGAGGGATTAGGGTACAAAGTGGTTCCACCACCACCTGAGACCTTGATGAACACCAAGTCTAAACCAGTAAACAACAACCCAATCAAGGATCATGTGGTGACCACTCCTCTTGTTACTGATCCAGACACTTCATGTTCATCTACTGAATCTGGACAGAAACAAAGGAGGCCACTTCAAAGGCAAAGGGTAAATTGCCTTGTGTTAATCTGGAAAATGAATTTGAAAAAGTTAACTTAAAGTCAGGGTCAAACAGAGTCAAATCAGAACCCAAAAAGACTTCAAACGTTAATTTTTCACATGCTACAAGTCAAAAACCGGTTAACCAAAAGGTGGAACAAGTTAAACAGGTTAAAACAGTTAAATTTGTTAAACCAGAGAAAACATCAAACATGCAAGAGTCAAAATCTAAAGTGATTGATGTTCCTAAAGTGTCACGCATTTCTCCACAAAGAAAGTCTACTCATAAAGTTGATAGCAGATTGTGCTACAACTGTGGAGAATGTGGACATATTGCTTCCTATTGTCCTTTCTATCAGACACCTAGGAAGAAGATTGATCTTCAGGACTCTAGACCTAGGTCTTCTAAGAGGAGTTCTCTAACTCCACCTAGAAGATCTAGTGAACCTAAAGTCCAACCTGTAAGCCAGACGACTGTTTATCATAAACAGGCATTGCACAAATCTGGCTTATGGAAAGAGAAGTCATCCTGTGTGTCTGATACTGATGACAAGAAGGAATCTGAGTTACCCTCACCTTCTAAAGGTCAATGGGTAGAGTTTATGATGTGTGATGCCTCTGGGAAACCCAAGACAGTAAAGGCTTGGGTTCCTAACCTAAACTAATACATTTACTTGATATGTGCAGGGTGTTCGGTATAGCGCTGAGACTAACACGTGGATTATAGACAGCGGAGCATCCAGGCACATGACAGGAAATAGAGCCCTTTTATCAAATGTCAAACAAATAAAAGGAGGGCATGTTTCCTTTGCAGGAAACAAGGGAGGATACATCACAGCACAGGGAGAAGTGGGAAATCAGAAAGTTAAGTTTGATAAGGTGAACTACGTTCAACAACTTCAGAATAACTTGCTTTCTGTTTCCCAAATCTGCGATAAAGGATTTAAAGTCATCTTCGACAACAAGAAGTGTTACGTGCTGAAGAAAGACTATATGATTCCAGAGGACCAAGTTCTGATGACTGCTTCAAGATATAAGGATCTTTATGTCTTGGATCTGTCAACAGCTGCTCCAACGGATCATGAGGTGCAGTGCTTTCTATCTAAAGCTACTGAGAAGGACTCAATCTCCTGGCATAGGAGAATGGGACACATTAGTCAAAGGAAGATGAATCACTTGATTCAGAAGGACTTAGTGAGAGGAGTAAATGTCAAGAACTTCCAACTTCCTGACTTTTGTGTAGCTTGCAAGAAAGGCAAACAGACAAAGAAGTCTCATAAGGAAAAGAAAGTTCATTCAATAGAACTTCCTCTTGAACTTCTTCACATGGATCTGTTTGGTCCAGTCAGTACAAGGAGCATTGCAGGCGATTTGTACTGTTTTGTGGTCACTGATGACTACTCAAGGTTCACTTGGGTAATGTTTCTGAAATCCAAATCAGAAACATTTGAGTCATTCAAGGAATTAGTCACCACTCTGGAATCTCTCTACAAGCTAAAAGTTAGACAAGTACGCTCAGACAACGGGACAGAATTCAAGAATCAATGGATGGAGGCATACTGCAAGGAAAAGGGAATTGTTCATCAATTCACTTCAGCATACACGCCTCAGATGAATGGTGTTGCTGAGAGGAAAAATAGGAGCTTGATAGAGACTGCACGGACTATGCTGGCTGACTCGAAACTGCCTATCCAATTCTGGAATGAGGCAGTAGCAAATGCATGTTATACACTGAATCGAGTCCTAATAGTCAAGCGCCACGGAAAGACATGTTATGAGCTACTACAAAGACGCAAACCGAATTTGGAGTATCTTGAACCCTTTGGCGCGCCGTGTACACTTCTGAAGAAGACGCAAGAAGGAAAATTCAGCGAGAAGGCAGATGAAGGAATCTTTCTAGGATACAACATACCGAATAAGCGAGTTTACAATAACTCAACGGGTCTTGTAGAAGTGTGGTGTAATGTCGACGTTCAGAGATATACCACGCCTCCTACAGGCAAAGGACCTGCCTACTTCTTCGATTATGATGGATTCTTCAAATCCTTCAACATACCTCTCTCTCCCTCGGATGATGAGCTAGCTACTAGGATGATGTATGATATTCTGAATACACCATCTAGCACACAGGGAGAATCATCTACTCAGTCAGGGGGAGTAGTCGACGACAGTGACTCCTCCTCTGAAGATGAAGCTGAAGCAGATGACCAGAACAGTCAGGAGGAACAGGTTCCAGTTCCTGAAAGTCCACAAGCATCTACGAGTGATGCACCTTCGACTTCAGAACCTCAAACTCCAACTACCTCAGATGCAGAACCAAATGTTCATAATCTTGGTTCTGAGGTAGCTGTTCCTACTACTCCAGGATCACGACTAAACGTCTATCATCCCCTTGACAATGTTATTGGGGATGTCAGATCAGGAGTACAAACCCGAAATCAGTTATACTCAGCTGATTACGCCTCGGTTATGGAGAAAGGTTACATTCATGATGGTGCCTATCGATGTTTTGTCTCGCAGGTTGAGCCAAAATATGTCAGTGAGGCACTCAATGATGAGGCGTGGGTGAGTGCCATGCAAGAAGAACTTCTGCAGTTTAAGAAGTTAGGTGTATGGACACTGGTTGATAAACCTAAAGGTGCTAAAGTCATTGGCACTAAATGGGTACTAAAATGCAAGAAGGATGACCAAGGGGTCATTATCAGGAACAAAGCTCGACTGGTGGTTCAAGGTTTTCGCCAAGTCGAGGGAATTGACTACAATGAGGTGTTTGCACCCGTGGCAAGGATGGAAGCTATTCGTATCTTCCTTGCCTATGCATCGTACATGAAGATCAAAGTCTACCAATTAGATGTAAAGAGTGCATTCCTTCATGGGGAAATCAGAGAAACAGTCTATGTAAGTCAACCCGAGGGTTTTGAAGATCCTTACCATCGGGATAGAGTTTACAAGCTCGACAAAGCTTTGTATGGGCTTCATCAAGCTCCTCGAGCTTGGTATGAGAAACTCTCAACTCATCTTGTGAAACACGGCTTTCGCAGGGGAGTAATTGACTGTACACTGTTTATTAAGGAAAAGGATGGCGACCTACTGCTTGTACAGATATATGTTGATGACATAATCTTCGGGTCAAAGAACGAAGAGTTATGTAAAGAGTTTGAAGCAGTAATGAAGAAAGAATTTGAGATGAGTGCCATGGGGGAGATGAAGTTCTTTCTCGGGTTACAGGTGGATCAAACACCTAATGGAATCTTTCTACATCAGACCAAGTATGTAGGAGACATTCTCAGTCGCTTTGACATGGAGAATGCTTCTGCTGCTGGGACTCCACTTGCTACGAATCATGATATAGCACTGATGATAATGGAGATCTAGTAGATGCCACTATGTACCGAGGAATGATCGGATCCCTCATGTATCTCACTGCCTCAAGACCTGATATTATGTATGCTACATGTCTATGTTCAAGATATCAGGCTAAACCAAAGGTCAACCATCTGATCGGGGTCAAGAGGATTTTTCGTTATCTGAAGGGTACACCCACACTTGGATTGTGGTACCCTCATGATGATGACTTTGAGCTTACCGCGTATAGTGACTCGGATTACGGGGGCTGCAAGATGAACTACAAGTCTACATCAGCAGGGTGTCAATTCTTTGGGAGAAGATTAGTTACCTGGCAGTGTAAGAAGCAGACATCGGTTGCATTGTCAACCTGTGAAGCCGAATATGTTGCTGCTGCAAGTTGCTGTTCTCAAATCATCTGGATTCAACAGCAAATGCGGGATTACGGTTTAAAATTCTCATCTACTCCTATTTTTGTTGATAACTCTGCTGCAATTGCAGTAACTAAAAATCCGGTCCAACATCCTAAGACCAAACACATCGGTATTAAATACCATTTCATAAGAGATTGTTTTGAAAAGAACTTAATTGATGTGGTTAAAATTAATACTGATTTTCAACGCGCTGACCTCTATACTAAAGCCTTTGATAAACCACGTTTTCAATATTTATTAGAGGTCAACGGTGTTAAAAAGAAAAGTGAGGTAATTCCTGATGATGAAAATGTGTAGTCCGATGTCGTGTAGTTAAATTTTATTTTATTTATTTTGATTTGTCTATTTGATTTTAATTTTATTTAAACTCATGTTCTCTTGCTGTTTATTAAAATCCTAAAATAATTAAACCAGAAATGATTTTAGTATTTTAGGGGGAGAATATGTCAGCAAGTTAACATTAAAAAAAAAAAAATGAGGGAGAAGGAGTAGCTAGCTGAAATAAGGTAGATTGTGTCTGTGATACCGATTCAATACCTTTGGAAAATGATAGTACACAGGAACAAATCAAGAGGGACTTTAAAATTTAAGTTTTAGAAAGATGCAAAAGTTCAAAGTATAAATCTGTGTAGTCTAAGCAATACCAAAAGGAAAGATGATAGAAAACTGGCAACTCCTAAGGTGACACAAAGAAAGTAGACTTAGAGGCTGCTAGACCATATATGATATGTTGGTAGATTCAACACAATAGACAAATAGACCTGATTGGTGATCTCAAGATAAAACTAAGTTGTTCAACTGACTGTGGGCTTCCATCTTATCACTGGTTAACACAATCAACAATATTCCAATAAGGGGTAATGAGCAATTAAACGCCACAAATGTGTGCGGATGACCATAATTAGAGCAAAGCAAGAAAAAATTGAAAGACAAATGCAATAAAGCTAATGACTTATGTTGTTGGTGCATTTTGTGCAAAATAAAATAAGCTGCTCTAACAAGGAGATAGGTTGTGTGCCTCTCTGCTGTGCGATGGCACTGACCTGAGGATAAGCATAACCTAGATATTCTAGAATTCATTGTTGTTTGCCGCCTCTCTGCTGTGCGATGGCACTGACCTGAGGACAGGCTTCTCTTTGAAAGCTCTAAGAATAGTCTCTTCTTGTAATAATACCCGTAGACCGCTCAAAAGCTCCTGAGGAATGTTGATTACCATATAAGTGTGGGATCCACAAGTGTTAGTTGAAATAATTAAACCTAAATAAGTCACCAGTCTGTGTCAAAAGTCTGTGTATGGATTTAAGTGGACAAACATACTGACAATCATTGTGGCTACATTCTCAAAGGTTCAAATCAATGTGAAAACCTAAGAGTTTCAGTATGATTTCCTTATGTTGCTAACGACTCTGGATGAACACCGAGAACTTGAGCATCAAAAGGTTTAATAACTAGTCCCAAATGATTTGAATTGCCTGTATGATTCCAAAATTGAATTGGTCCAGGTGTGATCAATCTAAGTTGAAGCTATCTACTCCCGAACCAAATCCCGTAGATATCAATCTCTGGATTTATCTCTCACAAAAAGCCAAAAATATGTCTGATTATGTAATTAGTTTAAATTCTTAAATTAGTTAGTCGTTTAAGTTTTAATTTGAGTCAAGTGTCGGGCTACATCAGGAAAATCAGAAGGAATAAACTCACTAAAAGGGTCATGTCTGAGATGACCATATGTGCTTTGAAAGGTTATATCAGTCACGTCTGAGGTGATCAAAGTGTTTTCAAGATAAAAGGATCATGTCTGAGATGATCAAAAGTTCATAACGTTAATTTAATTGATATAAAAGTGTTTAAAGGTAAATTGGTAAAAATAGCAGAAAAATTAACTAAGTATGACCCATTCGCACGAATGGACCATACGTATGGACTAACCATACGAATGAAGTCCATTCGCACGAATGAACTATGAGTATGGACCATCCAACCGAATGGATCATACGATTAGTCCAATCGGAGGCTTAAGTGCGAACGAGTGAGTCAGTCGCACGACTGAACTTCAGTCGGACGACTGGAGAAGGGCGACTGACCCAATCGCACGACTGAGTCCCACTCGCACGACTGAAAGGTGCGAATGAACTCAGTCGCACGATTGGATCTAGGGTTGATATAAATAGAGGTGGAGTCGGTCGCAGAGACTCATCACCCTCAAATCGCCCCTAAATCGCACATCCTACCGTTACTCTGCCAAAATTTGATTTGCCCTAGTTTTCTCTTTGATTGTGTGTTGCTGACGTTCGCTAATCCTCATACAGGTACTTTGAAGTCCACTTCCATCAAAATCAGAAAGATTGGAACCCTAAATGGGCTAACCCGACTGTGAATTGCGAACCGAGACTTTCAAACCCTAATAACCTATTAAAACTAAGCAAAATGTTAAAATTAAGTAAAATAGGTTGTTAGTAAAGAGAATGCGACACTAGAGAACCGGTTAATTGGGTTATAGGACTTAGTTTGCGTAGATTCGAACGTTGGACGACTGAACACCTGAGACAGACGACTGGTCGTCCAGATGAACTTCAGTCGCACGACTGAAGGGAGCGATTCACTCAACCGCACGACTGAACCATGCGAATGAGACTCAGTCGCACGACTGGTGTAACCGCACAAGAGTACATGCGCATGAGTCCAGTCGCACACTCAGTCGTGCGCATGAGGTCAATCGCACGTCTGAATCTCAATCGCACGATTCAGTCGCACGACTGTCTTCAGTCGTACAACCTCAATCGCATGACAGATAGTTTTCATTCAAAGTCTAAGTGTTGCATTATACTCTTAGTCAACGAAACTAACGTTTATATTATCATGTGTTACAGATGGCGAGTCGATG
Source organism: Flaveria ramosissima (assembly GCA_025215565.1). Lineage (NCBI taxonomy): Eukaryota > Viridiplantae > Streptophyta > Magnoliopsida > Asterales > Asteraceae > Flaveria > Flaveria ramosissima. Next base: position 16,320,670 of record CM046031.1, on the reverse strand, counting down.
GAATATGAGCACCAAGCACAACATATGTGCTCACCTGGACTTGACATCCAGGAATGCAGCTGACTTCACAGGCATTATCACATTTCTACAGAGATCCAGGATCGCTCATGCTATATCCACTCCTTGCACACCATACAGATCAGTGCAGCAGGCCTTCTGGGAAGGCGCATCTGTAGATAGATCCACCGAGCCTCATTGCATCAGGAGCTCGATTTTTGGTGAGGCTATTACTGTATCTGAGGAGGATCTGAGGATTGTTCTACAGTTTGGAGACGATGCTGAGTGTCCCACTCGTCTACACCCCCTCATTGTCAGAGGATGTTTCATGAGAGCCAAGTACTCTGGGGACATCAATGCCGGGGTACTCAACAAGAGTAACCTCTCTCCCCAGTTTAAGTACCTTGCGCACGTGCTGCTGAAGTGTATTGCATCCAGGAAGGGAGGTTTTGACGAGCTCTCCGACCAGATCCAGAACGCATATGCTGCGTTGGTGCTGAACCACCCGTTCAGCTTCTCCAAGATGATATTCACCTACTTGGTGGAGAACCTCGAGGGGAAAGGGAAGGAAGGCTTCTGTATGTACCCCAGATTTCTATAGATGATCATTGACCAGAAGCTTCCCTCCCTGCCGAAGGAGAAGGAGGACGCTGTTATTCTTGAGGTTATGGACGACACTACACTTGGTCGGATGAAGGTATACAGGGGGAAGCAGGTAAAGCCCCCTGTCAGGAGGTTGTTTGGGCATCTGGTGAAGGGTTTGTTAAAACACTAAAACATAGTTTAACCTTTTAAACTTTTCAGAAAACGCAGCGGAGGTATAGGATTATAACAAGTTTATAATCTGAAATTTTCGTGTTCTAAGTGTGGTTTTAAGATGGAAAACAAAACCCAAATCAATAGGATCTTAAATATATGAATGGAACAAGCTATGAACCTACAAAACGTGCATAAAATCACAGCTTGAACAAGCTGTGATATCTACCTTTTCAGCAGCAAAAATCGACTAAAGATGATAGGTTTAGATGCTTGAAATCGACCAAGAGCTCAATGTAGAGATCCTCAAGCTTTGTATACCCCAAGCCTTGATCATACACCACTCTTGCTAGGTAGAGTCACACCAAGAATCAACTTCAAAACACCAAACTTCCTGCTGGTTGTTCCGTGAACAAGAGAGAGAAAAGAGAGAGTTTTGAGAGTTATTTTGCATGTATGAATTGATGGAATGAATGAGTGTCTACCTAGTTATTGTTGTGTGTATTCTCAAGACAAAATGGTCCAATGAGGTTCAAGGGAGGGGGCGGCCAAAACAGCCTTTCAAAATGGTTTTTCCCTCCCTTTAAAACACCAACATAACTTAATAGAATTCACATTATGTCACACACATTAAAATGTCATTCTAGACTTATGTTAATGTGACATATCCCTCTTAATTAACAAATTAATTAAGTTACACTCATATATTATTATTGTTATTTAAAACCTTTTTAAATAACAAGAATAACAATAATTCATCAACAAATTATCCTTATAATTTGTTCCATCTCTCATGCAAGTTATTTAGAAAACCCATTTCCAAATTTGGTGTAAATATTTAATTGCATGATCATATCATCAATTTAATATTAATTGGTGTTTGCTAAGCTTGTTATTGGGTATAACCCGACTTGGATCATGACGTACTAACCACATCAATATTTTATGTGTCTTGGGCATATAGAATCCTACAATCTCCCACTTGCCCAAGATTCATAGAAGATTGATGCAAGCAGTAAATACCGCCTAACAACGGTTTACTACCCTTAATACGCATGACTTATGGCCATTCAATAACATCATCCATTTCAAGTACCCTACTTGAAATGATTTAGGTGAATTAATCATCTATCCTTTTGTTACAGATGTCATGTTAAATCCAGGGACACAGAATGATCATTCCTTGTTGATTTAACTTAATCAGGCCTTAGACATCTAACTCTCAACGAATAAGAGGAACAAATTCCATCTTGACTACATACGTTTCTCACAAACACTTCGTGTTATACCTGAACATATCCTTATGTACTGTCCACTATTTCAGGGCAGTGAAGAATAGGCTCAAGGTATAAAACTTGGTGAATATCAAAACCCAATATGTGTCTCAGGTCTGAGGATACCAAATGATATTCGCCTTTACTCAAATTTACTTATGATCAATCAATAAGATTCCATGTAGTAAAATTTGAGATGCGGGTTAGTCCAATATTTGTATCCCACAAATATCTATGAACCTTGGTAGCAACCCATTGCTCTATATTCATCCTTTTGAGTATCAACCAATCCAAGTTCATAATAGTCTTATCTTCAAACTTGTTCCCACAAGTGTGAACGACTACGGACATTTAGAGTAAACATTTTACTCATGGATTAAACATGCTAAATTGGAATATTATTTGAAACATTATAACCAAATAATTTTATTCAAATAATAGAAAGTTCCATATATCCAAATACAAAATTTACAGATCAAATCCACTCACTAGAATATCGAAGTCCCATGGCACAAGTATGACCTTCATGCTTTGCCATTTCAAGGAGCTTCGTGAGGGGATCCGCAACGTTTTGATCCGTGTGAACTTTGCGAATACATATCTTTCCCTTTTCAACTTCATCTCGTATGTAGTTGAATCTCCGCTCAATGTGCCTAGTCTTTTGATGAGCACGGGGTTCCTTGATTTGTGCAATCGCACCCTCGTTATCACAAAAGATCTCTAGGGGGTCCTGAATGGAAGGGACTACCCCTAGATCGGCAATGAATTTCTTCAACCATGCAGCTTCTTGAGCTGCCAATGAGGCGGCAACGTATTCTGATTCTGTAGTCGATAGAGCCACCACATCCTGCTTGGAGCTCTTCCAAGAAACCGCTCCTCCATTCAGAATGAAAATGTATCCCGATTGTGACCGAGAATCATCACGATCGGTTTGGAAACTCGCATCCGTGTAACCTTTTACAACGAGTTCCTCGTCACCAGATCCATAGATTAGGAACATATCCCTTGTCCTCCTTAGGTACTTAAGTATGTTCTTAACAGCCATCCAATGACTGTTTCCAGGATTCTGCTGGTAACGGCTTGTCATGCTTAAGGCGCATGACACATCCGGTCGAGTGCATATCATTGCATACATGATGGATCCTATAGCAGATGCGTATGGGATTGCCTTCATGCTATCTTGCTCATCTTTTGAGCTTGGACATTGAGTCGTACTCAATATCGTTCCTCTTTGAATAGGTACTGTACCTTTCTTAGAGTTTTCCATCTTGAACCTTTTCAAGACTTTATCAATGTATGCACTTTGATTCAAACCAATCAACCGCCTTGATCTATCCCTATAGATCTTTATTCCCAGAATATAGGCGGCTTCACCAAGATCCTTGATGGAAAAACAATTTCCAAGCCAGGTTTTTACACCTTCCAAGGTTGGAATGTCATTTCCAAATAGTAGTATGTCATCAACATACAATACTAGGAAAGTTATTATGCTCCCACTAGCCTTTTTATACACGCAAGCCTCATCAGCGTTTTTGATGAAGCCAAATTTCTTGACCTCCTCATCAAAACGATGATTCCAGCTTCTCGATGCTTGTTTCAATCCATAGATTGATTTCTTTAACTTGCATACTTTGTTAGGATGTTTTGGATCAACAAAACCTTCAGGCTGAACCATATAGACATCTTCCTCAAGATATCCATTTAGGAAAGCGGTTTTGACATCCATTTGCCAAATCTCATAATCATAATGAGCAGCTATGGCAAACAATATCCTTATAGACTTTAGCATTGCAACAGGTGAGAAAGTTTCATCATAATCAACCCCTTGAGTTTGAGTGAAACCCTTTGCTACAAGCCTAGCTTTATAAGTATCCAAGTTTCCATGCATATCGGTTTTCTTCTTGAAAACCCACTTACTTCCAACTACTTTGGAATTAAGAGGTGGTACAACAAGTTCCCAAACTTGGTTGTCATACATGGATTGCATCTCAACGTTCATGGCTTCTAGCCATTTGTCACAATCCGCATTGGACATTGCATTATGGTATGTGGTTGGTTCATCAGAATCTACCACATAGCATCCATCCATGAAAAATCCATATCTTTCAGTTGGATTACTAGTTCTACCACTTCTGCGAACGTGTTGTGTGTATTGATCAACCCCTTGATCTTCCTCAACATCCTCATGTTGAGTGCTAGTTTCAACCAAACGTGTATCGGGTTGTGGTTCTTGATCCTCTTCAAGATCCACTGTTCTACTGCTAGCTCCTTCCATAAGGAACTTTGCTTCTAAGAACTCACCCTTTCTGGCAACAAACACCTTTTGTTCCAGTGGATCGTAGAAATAATATCCCATAGAATCTCTAGGATATCCAACAAAGATACACTTGGTGGATCGGACTTCCAATTTGTTTGGGGTGGGAGTCTTAACATAAGCCTCACATCCCCAAACCCTTAAGTATGATAGGGATGGAACTCTTCCATGCCATATCTCAAAAGGTGTCCTTTCCACCTTTTTGGTTGGGGCCATATTTAGAATACGGGCCGCGGAGAGCAAAGCGAAACCCCAAAATGATAGAGGTAATGAGCTTCTAGCCATCATAGATCGAACCATATCCAATAAGGTTCGATTCCTCCTTTCAGACACACCATTATGTTGTGGTGTTCCAGGTGGAGTGAGTTGTGAGACAATCCCATAACTCCCAAGATGATCTTGAAAAACATCACTTAGGTATTCACCTCCTCTATCGGTACGGAGAATTTTAATTGACTTATTGAGTTGATTTTCTACTTCATTCTTGAATATTTTGAACATTTCAAAAGCTTCATCTTTGTGCCTCAATAAGTACACATACCCATAGCGACTATAGTCGTCGGTAAAGGTAATGAAGTATCTTTCACCATTCCTAGTCATTGGCTTAAAAGGACCACATACATCTGAATGTATGATTCCTAATAAATCTTTTGCCCTTTCAGTAGTTCCACTAAAGGGCGCCTTAGTCATCTTGCCTAGTAAACAAGATTCACAAACATCAAATGAATCACATTCATTTGCTTTCAAAAGACCATTCTTTTGAAGTGTTTGTAAACGTTTCTTGTTTATATGACCAAGACGACAATGCCAAAGATAGGTGTCACTCAAGTCCAACTTGAGTTTCTTGGTGTTTGTTTGGTACAATGAACTATTTAAAGTATTTTCATGAACCAATTCATAAATACCATTAATTGGTATAGCTTTAAAATAGAACATACCATTTAAAGAAACATGAATATCATTTTCAATAAAAGATAATACATAATCATAATGTCTTAATTGAGATACAGAAATAATGTTCCTAGTCAAACTAGGAGCATACAAAACATTCTTCAAAATAACTTCCAAGCCACTTGGAAGTCTTAGGATGTAGTCCCCACGAGCTTCAACTAAGACTTTAGTTCCATTGCCCATGAAGAGGCTAACATCCCCTTTCTTGAAGTCCCTACTTCTTGTGAACCCCTGCAACAAATTGCAAATATGAGTTCCACATCCGGTATCCAATACCCATGTGTTTGAAGATGTAACATTAAGATCAATATGAATCATGTATATTGTACCTGAGGTCTGCCCGGCATCCCTCTTGGCTTTCAACTCTTGGAGATGGACAGGACAATTCCTTGCCCAATGTCCTATCTCCCCACACTTGAAGCATGGGTCATTTGTAGCAACCTTTTGCTTCTTCTCTTGTGGTTTGGGTGGTACCCTTACCACCCCTTTCCCCTTTCCCCACGCATGTCCCTTACCCTTGGCAACCTTTGCCTTGGGTGCGGGATGAGGCCTTTTGTTGTTCCCACCTTCATTGATGGTGAGAACGGGTAAAACCCTTTTACCCATGGCCGCCTCGGCCGTTTTGAGCATTGAGTGAAGTTCACCAATGCTTTTGTCCCATGCATTCATGTTGTAGTTCAACACGAATGTCTCGAACTTCTTGGTTAGGCCATTTAGGATCAAATCCGTGGCCAACTCCTTCGAGACGGGGCAGTTTAGCCTCTCGAGGCGGTCAATATGACTTTTCATCTTAAGTACATAAGATGAAACAGATTGGTTGTCGTCCATACGACATGCATGGAGCGCTCGAACCGTTTCGAACCGCTCAACCCTTGCTTGCTGTTGGAACGTCTCCTTCAGCTGGGTTATCATGTCGTAAGCTCCGTGATGTTCATACTCCTTTTGGAGATCCGGAGTCATGCTCGCTAGCATGAGACAAGACACTTGGACGGAGTCCTCAGTGTATTTCAGCCAATCATTAAAGGCCTCCTCATCATCCTCGTTAGGTTGATCGGGGATAGGGTCGTCTAAAACATATGATCTTCTCTCTTGCTTGAGAACAATTCTCAAGTTTCGATACCAATCAATAAAGTTGTTATGATTTAGACGTTCCTTTTGGAGGATCGCTCGTAGTGATTGGTTTGACGCGGACGAGTTATCGTGATTTTAATTATTGGTGGCCATCTACAAAATTTAACAAAGATCAATTTTAGTATTTTCGATATTGCTAATTTTAATATTTAATGCCTTTTAAGGACAATTTTATATTAAAATCTAGAACCCAACATTACATTTAAATTGTGGTTAGGTGACCTTTATCCCACTATTTAAATTAATAAGGTGGTCAACGATTGACGATTGCAACCATTTGCAACTTCTAGAGGTATGGGATCGACTTTTAAACATCATATGCAGAGTCGGCATGTTAATCCCATCAACACCTATTTGGAAACCATATTTTAGGTGATCCATTCAACATGGTTTGCAAATCAAGTTACCCTACTAGCACACACATGTGAGTTTACCAACATAGGTGGTTAGGTGACCTTTATCCCACCAATGTGGTATTCCCACCTTAAGTCACAAGTTCCCTAAAATGGTTAGGTGACCTTTATCCCATTTAGAGTTTCCAAATGACTTAAGTGTTGTGCAAAAGGATGGTGTTAAACTTGTTTGTTAAAAGTTTAGAGGTTTCATAATTCTAGTTTAGAAAACTCTATGTACTTGTATTTGCATGCTTTCAAATACAAGATACCCTATAGTTCTTTGATTAAAACCTATTTTAATCTTTAAAATCATTAAATCATTTTAATAATCTTTTATTAACCTTTAATAATCATCAATTTTCAGCTTGTTAAGTTTGTTAATGAGTTTGTTTTGAATATCCAAATATCAACCAAACAATCAAGACAACAAACAATCAACCAAGCATAAACATTAACAATCATACGTGCATAACCATAGCCCTTATGTTGACAACACTTGTTTGCCATCACAAGTGTTGTCTTTGGTCTTTCTAAGGGTCAAACATATCATAAAGGTTCCAAGAACCTCCCACTAGAAACCGCATCCAAATGCTCCATGTTTCTTGTGTCTTTGTGTCCATCTTTGGGTCTTGATCTTGTACATCTTCCTTTTACAAAATTGTATCCTAATACATTTTTTCTCTAGTAAAGGAAATGAACCTAATCTATTATTACATAACCAAATGAATGAATAATTACAACCCAAAAGAATAAACACAAATATTACAACCAAATTGAATGAATAAAACAACCACTTGAATCATCCAAACAACACAAGCCCATAAGCTAGGTTATGCACTTTAACAACCAATGATCAAATCATCAAAATATATCATTAATCCCCACTTAAAACCTTCAAATTTCAGCCAACATAAACTGAAATTTTGGTTTTAAATATTGTCCAAACAATCAACATATCAACATACATATCTTTCAAGGTTTAATCACAAGCATGTGTGATGTAACCTTGAAAGTTGGGGATTTCAATAAGACATAATATTTCAGCCCAAAACCAGCCTATAACATGTCTAATATCATCTTTTAAAACCAATTTCAAAAGATGAATCAAGCAAGCCATCCATATAACCTGGCTCTTGATGCCATTGAAGGGTTTGTTAAAACACTAAAACATAGTTTAACCTTTTAAACTTTTCAGAAAACGCAGCGGAGGTATAGGATTATAACAAGTTTATAATCTGAAATTTTCGTGTTCTAAGTGTGGTTTTAAGATGGAAAACAAAACCCAAATCAATAGGATCTTAAATATATGAATGGAACAAGCTATGAACCTACAAAACGTGCATAAAATCACAGCTTGAACAAGCTGTGATATCTACCTTTTCAGCAGCAAAAATCGACTAAAGATGATAGGTTTAGATGCTTGAAATCGACCAAGAGCTCAATGTAGAGATCCTCAAGCTTTGTATACCCCAAGCCTTGATCATACACCACTCTTGCTAGGTAGAGTCACACCAAGAATCAACTTCAAAACACCAAACTTCTTGCTGGTTGTTCCGTGAACAAGAGAGAGAAAAGAGAGAGTTTTGAGAGTTATTTTGCATGTATGAATTGATGGAATGAATGAGTGTCTACCTAGTTATTGTTGTGTGTATTCTCAAGACAAAATGGTCCAATGAGGTTCAAGGGAGGGGGCGGCCAAACAGCCTTTCAAAATGGTTTTTCCCTCCCTTTAAAACACCAACATAACTTAATAGAATTCACATTATGTCACACACATTAAAATGTCATTCTAGACTTATGTTAAATGTGACATATCCCTCTTAATTAACAAATTAATTAAGTTACACTCATATATTATTATTGTTATTTAAAACCTTTTTAAATAACAAGAATAACAATAATTCATCAACAAATTATCCTTATAATTTGTTCCATCTCTCATGCAAGTTATTTAGAAAACCCATTTCCAAATTTGGTGTAAATATTTAATTGCATGATCATATCATCAATTTAATATTAATTGGTGTTTGCTAAGCTTGTTATTGGGTATAACCCGACTTTGATCATGACGTACCAACCACATCAATATTTTATGTGTCTTGGGCATATAGAATCCTACATCTGGCCCGTGCTGATTATGTGGTGCCAGCCAAGAGAAAGTGGCGCCACGAGGACAGTGACTCGGATGTAGAGCATATTGCTATACCAGAGACTGACTCTGATGATGATGATAGCGGCGACGCCGGGGATGACATGCCTGCCCCATCTAGAGGCACAGATTCAGACGTTATTCCCCCGGGGTCAGCCACTGCCGGAGAGGTCGCAGAGATGGCCGGTTTCCATCAAGAGTTTGTTACTGGTGATATAGAGGAGGAGGAGTCAGATGAGGAGCCCCTCACCAGGACTGTGGGAAGTAAAGTAGTTCCCACAGACCACGGGCTTCGGGTGGTTGGTGAACACCCTAGGGACTCCTCGGAGAGAGACACTGACCCGAACTATGTTCCGGGGTCAGTAAGCAGAGCTGCAGGCAGGGGAGCATCTACTTCCACCGGGACTAGGAGGAAGCGGATGGCTCAACCCCATGGATTGAAGAAGAAGAAGCGTCGCTTGACCTTCGTGACTACCACTTCCAGCACCACAGCCACCACTACCACCACTACAGACATACCACCCATCACCACAGCCACCACAACCACTACTCCCACTACCACATCCACCACTTTACCTACCACCATTGTAGCTATCCCATCCATCACCAGATCATTCACTCCTACTTCACCAGCATCAGCCCACCGACCCATATTCACCACTGCCACTGCCACCACCACCACACATCATGCTGGACCTTCAGCCCAGCCTTCACATGCTTATGGATTCACTCTACCTCACATCGGGGTAGAGGAGCAGCTCTCAGCGCTAAACCGTATGGTGATGCGTCTGCTTGCTGCGGATGAGGAGAAGGCGGCGCAGATCCGCCATCTAACCGACCTGACTGCTGCCCAGTCTCAGCAACTGGCAGAGCAGGCTCGGGTGATAGACCAGCAGAGAGTCGAGGTGTCCCAACTCCAAGACATGCAGGCTCAGTCCGCCAAACGTATAGAGGAGTTGGAGACGACCAACAAGACTATCATGCTGAGGTTGAAGGGGTCGAAGGATGAGCCCCTGAAGCTAAAGGAAGGTGACGGGGATGATGGAGATGACGATGATGAAGATGAGGATGATGATGAGGAAGATGATGATGATGAGGAGACTGAAGAAGAAAGGACAGAAGGACGTGATGATGATGACGAGGCAGAAGGAGGGGATGCGGCTGCATCGGCCTCTGCTTCAGGTCAAGAGCGGAGATCTAAGCATCGACAAGACCAGTCATCCACTACTTCTGCTCCTCCGAGCGACACGCCCCAGATTCAAGACAAAAGTACTGATTAGATGTTTTATGTATTTATTTATTTTGTACTTGAATCATGTAATGGAAAACAAGTGTATTAAATGTTTATATATATATTAAGTTAATATAAGTCTGTTTGATTAATTACTAATGGTTTATGTGTTGAATGTGTATATCAAACAGATCCAAACTTTCAAAGGGATGAGTTTGACTTTGCTCCCCTTCAAATGGTCAAGACTCAATTAACCATGATTCTTGACCTACAAGGGATAGTGAGACGGTCTGTGAGTTATACCCCTGAAGAAGGGGAGATAATTCATGACCTGTCTGATGAGCAACTGGCAGAGATGTTCAGACTCAATCCCGAGGAAATAGTCAAGGACGCTCCAACAGTTGATTCAACCAGTGATGAGGAACTGAATGACATTGATGAAGTTGAGGTTGAAGACAGTACTGCAGAAGAGTACCCTCAATATGCTGACGCCGAGGGAAATGTGGTCCCCAATCTGGGTGAATCCCTAGTCAGTGATACTTTTGAGGTACTAGACAAGATGGAGCAGGAAACGGAAAAGACTGAAGGAACAGCCCAAGCCTCCAATGCAGACGTAGATATTCGCAAGGCTGAGTGGGCTGCCTATTTTGAAGAAGTAAGAGCCCAGCGTGATGCACCAAAGAGAGATGCCTACACCAAGCTCTACAGAGTCAAGAAACACCATAAGGTGTCAGGCAGGATTATCTCATGGGCTTATTTTGAAGACCTTAACGCTTATGCAGTTAAGAGGGAGCAAGGCATAGAGTACTTCAGGTTCCCACATGATCTGAAGACTCTACCTGGTTTTGAGCTCAACCAGCTGGCTAAACTAAAGCTGCTGTATGCTGACCCGAGAAAGATGTCAGGCTGGTTTGAGGCTGCCCTGAGGAAAGAGTACCACACCAGGTGGGTGAACTTCAAACCTCAACAACCTACGAGGTATATCAGACGTTCTGAAGTTGATCCCATAACTGGTAAGCCAAAGATAGTGCTGAAGTGGAGTCCCCCGAGAACAATGTCGAGAATCCCTCTCAGGGAAATGCCACAGGACTTCACTCCTCACTTCAAATGGGGGTACTATGATTGGAGAACCGCTGAAGCTGTCATAGTGTTGAATAAAGAGGGACAAATGGATACGATCAGGGTATTCGACCCAATGTGGCTAACCAACTTGTCTGCTAATGATGTCTACACATTATACAAGTGGCCACTATTCTATGACACGCAAGATATTGTACAAGCCCTCCAATTCCAAAATGTCATAAGACTCTGCTTTGCTTTTGAGATACACGCAGGAGTCACTAAAGAGGAGAAGTACAAAAAGTATAAGGAGGTGATGCAGAAGACAAGAGAATAGATAGATCTAGGTCCAAGGGGGAGTTTGTTGATGCATGTATGTCCCTAGATCATGATTTGTAATGTAATGAACTTGTCTGTCTGATTATGATGTAATTGTATGGTTCAATCAAATGATATGAATTGTTTGTTACATGTGATGTTTAATATTTCATTAATGAGTTGTGATTGAATTGATTGGGTTTATGAATGTTTGAATGAGTGCACATGATGTTATATTAAATAAAACATTCAAACGTAACTTAATGAAGTTCTCATGCGAATGGCCCATGCGAATGGACCACACGCATGAATAACTTCATACGATTGACTCAATCACACGACTGAAATAGGAGACTGAATCAGTCGTATGATTGACACATAAGATTGACTCAATCGCACGACTGAACACTCAGTCGTGCGGATGATTCAACCGCATGGTTCAATCGCACGGCTGAACTATACTTATGGCCCAGTCGCACGATTGAACAATACTAACCTATAAATAGACCCAATTCGTGGGAAAACGTAAGCATTGATCCCATTACGATTCCAGACGTACCCTAGCCGTCCAGAAGCCTCCCAAATCGTTCTCCAAGTTCATAGAACACATCAGATCGGTTCCTAATCGATTTCTGACGTTGATTTCAATTCTTGATTGATTCATCGTATGTTCTCACTGATTGGATCGCCAATCAAATAGGATTCCGCACTATTTGAGTTGGTTTAACACGCAATCACTCGGTATTTCGTTCAAATACCAGGTCCTAACAAGATGAATACACACAAGCATGAAGATTTAGTGTAATCACAAGAATTTACTTTATCAGTATAATAGCATGATATTGTCTACACATCATATCTGATCATGTCAGACTTTATTAATGAGTGAAGTATGCAACTGATCTCACTAATGTACTATCGTTTCTCACATATTGCATAAACATATTCTTTTCTAAAAAATGTAAACTAATAATTAGAAAAAGACTCTATTTTTGTAGTTTTTGGATTTTTCTAAGAAAACAAAAATCACACACACAAAAAATACAAACAGGCAATTAACATTGAGAGGATCACTTATGATGATCTTTTGATTAAAAGAGTTCACATATGATTAATAAGACAAATTGACTCTACTAAATACTCAAACCGTCCTGGTAGGAAGGCTTTAGTAAATAGATCCGCCAACTGTTTTTCCGTTGCACTTTGAATCAATATGATTAATCCTTTTTCAGAGTTATCTCTGAGAAAATGATATCGAATTTCGATATGATTTGTTTTTGAATGTTGAACAGGATTAGCTGTAATGAACATAGCAACAGTGTTATCAATGTAAATTGGTGTTTTAAGAAAATTGAACCCATAATCCAGTAGTTTATTTTGCAACCAGAGGATTTGAGAACATCCTGCTGATGCAGCAATGTACTCAGCTTCTGCAGTTGAAACAGATACATTTGCTTGTTTCTTACATTGCCACGAGACTAATCGGGGACCAAGAAATTGACAACCACCCGAAGTAGATTTTCTATCTTGACAACATCCACCATAATCACTATCTGTGTATCCATGTAATTTAAAGTTACCCTCGTAAGGATACCAAAGCCCTAAAGCTAGTTTACCTTTGAGATACCTGATTATCCTTTTGACAATAATTAAGTGAGATTCTTTCGGGTCTGATTGATACCTAGCACAAACACAAACTGCATACATAATGTCTGGTCTAGATGCAGTAAGATACATCAAAGAACCAGTCATTGATCTGTATAATGTTTGGTCAATAGATTTTCCTTTTGGATCAGGTCCATTCTTAGTGTTAACATCTGCTGGAGTTCGTATGGACTGACAGTCTTGCAACTTAAATTTCTTCAAGAGCTTGTCAACAAACTTCCCTTGATTGATGAAAATTCCATCATCAGTTTGCTTGACTTGAAGTCCAAGGAAGAAATTAATCTCTCCCATAGAACTCATTTGGAAACGAGATTTCATGATTTCTTCAAATTCATTGCACAATTTTGGACTGGTAGAACCAAATATGATATCATCCACGTACACTTGTACACATAAGAGATCATCATTATCCTTCTTTATGAATAAAGTTGGATCAATATTCCCTCTTGTGTATCCATGTTGGATTAAGTGTTGTGATAATGTCTCATACCAAATTCTAGGGGCTTGATGAAGTCCATATAAAGCTTTACTTAGCTTATATACTCGATGTGGAAATTCTGCATCCTCAAAGCCCGGAAGTTGCTTCACAAACACATCGTCAGTGATAGGACCATATAGAAATGCACCCTTTACATCCATTTGATACACCTTAAATTTCATGAATGAAGCATAAGCCAGGAAAACTAGAATGGATTCAAGTCTTGCAACTGGTGCAAACACTTCATCATAATCTATTCCTTCTTACTGTGTGTATCCTTGTGCAACAAGTCTGGATTTGTTCATTATTACAACACCATGATCATCAGTCTTATTCCTAAATAACCATTTAGTGCCTATAGCATTTTCTCCTTCAGGTAGATCCACTAAATTTCACACTTCTTGTTTGCGAAATTAAAGTAATTCTTCTTGCATGGCTTCTATCCAACCATTGTCCTTTAATGCTTCTGTAACATTTTTAGGAACAATTTGAGAAAGAAAACAAGAGTATAAGCACAAGTTTGCTTGTCTGATTTACTCCTTGTTGTTCTCTCATTCAATGGACCAATAATCTGAAAAATTGGATGATTCTTGTGAATACGAGATGTTGGAATCTCATCACATTGAACATTAACATCCAGATTTGTTTGGTTCAAGCTGGAGAGCTCATGTAACAAAGTAGAAGAATGTGGATTGAAGTTTGGAACTTGAGTCGGTGAGTTAATAAAGTAATCAAAGTTCCAGTATCAACTGCATCACCAGAGATGGATGATGTTCCAGACTCAGATAGCACCAAACTCATTACCATCATTAGAAGATTTGTTGTAATCCTTCCTGATCAAATGAAACTAATTGATCTCAAGTTGTATCTTCATGATTATTGTCATTGAATGTATTGTTGAGTCCTTGACAAGATAAAAATGTGGGTAGTCTGAGCTAGAATCATCTTGGTCATCAGAATCTAAATCCTCACCGAAGATCCAAGACCCTCTCTAGAGTTCTTCTTACCTGTAGAGTCAAGACAATTTGATTGATTAAACACGTTAGATTGAAGAGAGTTTGATAATGAATCTAAATCAAATAACCATGCAGGACCATTTGAAACCGATGGAAAAGAATTTTCCAGAAATTTAACGTTGATGTTTCAAGAATTATATTTGTCCTGGAGTTGTACACTCGATAGGCTTTTGAAACAGATGAGTATCCAATGAAAAATCCATTATCAGATTTTGATTCAAATTTTCCTAACTAATCATTTTAATTAAGAATCATAACAGGACAACCGAATAATTTTAGAAAGTTTATATTCGGTTTCCTGCCAAACATTACTCATATGGAGTTGTCATTTTATCTTTCACAATTAAGATTCTGTTCTGAACGAAACACGCAATGATATAGCTTCATCCCAAAAAGTGATAGGAATTTTTGCATCAGCTAACATAGAACGAGCAGCTTCAATCAGTGTTTATTCTTCTTCCTTTTAGCAACTCCATTTTGTTGAGGAGTTCTGGGAGCACTGAACTGATGAGCTATCCCTTTTGTGCACAAAACATTTCAATGTTAGCATTTTTGAATTCGGTTCCATTATCAGTTCTTATTATTTTTCACTTATTTTCTAATTGATTTTCAACTTTAATGATAAATTCTTTCAGTAAATCAGCCGTTTTAGATTTTGCATACAAAAGAAACCCATGAAAATCTTGTATAGTCATCAATGATAACTAAACCATATGATTTTCGTCCAATACTCTTGACATTTATTGGTCCAACAAGGTCCATATGTAACAATGAAGAGGTTTGGAAGTTGAGTTTATGAGCTTGGGACTTATAAGACGCTCTGGGTTGCTTTCCCTTCAAACATGTTGAGCAGTGATCAGTAGTTGCAAACTTCTTAGATGGAAGTCCATGACATGATTTCCTTCTACAAGCTTGTTCATATTCTTGAAATTTGAATGTCCGAGATGTCTATGCCAAAGCTGGCTTTCAACATTTGATGCTTTAGCATTAGGCATGTTGATTCAACTGAAGGATCAACTTGAGACATATCCTTTGTATACACATCTCTATCCCTTTCAGCTGTAACAATTACCCAATCTTTGTTTATCTTAAAACCTGGCTTCAAAACATAACAGAATGAATCATCAAATAGAACAGAGTATGATTTATCACATATTTGGGATACACTTAAAAGATTAAAGTTCAACTGTGAACAAAAGTTGACTTTGTCAAAGCTTATTATCCATTTGATACTGTTCTTTCTCCTGTTATTTTTCCTCCAGCATCACCACCAAAGGCGACGTGTGTTCCATCCTGTAACTTAAAATCTTGTAACAAGGCAGGATTGCCTGTCATATGCCGGCTACACCCACTATCCACATACCATGTATTGAGTGGTCTTCTTGGGCGTACCTGCAAACAGAAAATTAAGTTGAGATATCTACCCCAGCCGAGATGGTCTTGGGTTTTCCAAATTTATCAACAATGGTAAATTGTTTGTAATGAAGATTATTCAAATCAGGTTTATTTTTGATGAATTTACCAATCTTGTTTTGGAAATTGTTTTGAAAATTGTTTGAGTTATTTTTGAGAACATTCATACCATTGATTGATCAATTTTTTAAATGTATTGATGACTAACATTTTTATTAGTCATTCGTACAGATCTTGGTATGAATTGTTCTTGCACATTTTGTTTAGATCTCACATAATTGTTCTTTTGAAAAGATCTCAAACCTAAAAAAAGTTGATTAGTTAATTTTTAAAATCCATCAGTTTGATTTCTCATATATTGAGGATTAACATAACCTTTGCTCATGTTTGAATTTGTAAATCCTCTAGTAAGAGATCTATTTCTAAAATAACAATTTGCACTATTGTGAGTCTTTTCATCACAATAAGTGTTGAATTCTTTATGCCCAAGACACATAGACATTGATGTGGTTAGTACGTTATGATCCAAGTCGGGTCATACCCAATAACAAGCTTAGCAAACACAAATAATATTTAATTGATGATATGATCATACAATTAAATAAAAACACCAACTTAGAAAATGGGTTTTCTAAATAATAGTAGCATATGAGATTGAACAATTTATATGGATATTTTGTTTATAGACATTGTTTGTAATATTATTTAAGTTACTTAAATAACATCAAATAATAAGTGAGTATGTATGAGTTATTCAATTAAAAGGTTAATTATATGAATAACTTATATGAATGACTTGTTAATGTGTGAAAATGGGTTTTAACTTTTGGGGGGAAAACCCCATGTTTCTTAAAACTTTCGGCCCGCCCCTTATGGGGTCTCTTGGCCTTCTTTTAGTTGCCTTGGAAACTCATTTGTGTACATTCATTCACTCCATCTTCTTCTCTCTCTAACTTGCAAGAACCACAAGAAAGAAAAAGGGTTTTTCTCCTCTTGTTGAAGTGATTCACACGGCTGGAAGGTTCCAGCAGCCTTTCCTTCGGGTTTTGGTGCTCAAATCCTAGCAAAAAGGTGTTTGTCTTAGAGCTTGGGGTATTCAAACTTGAGAGGACCTTCTTTTGGTGCCTTGGTCGTTCTTTCTTGGTCCATATCATCCTCTACCATCTCGTTTGCTGCTGAAAGGTAGTTTATGGCAGCCTCTTTATGGCTGCCATAATGTATGTTTGTGTTGTCATAGCTAGTCTTATTCACATAAATAAGATCCTTTTGTTCTTGGGTTTGTTTATACTTTGTAATATCAAGATGAAACCTGAAATTTTCAGTTCATTAACAAAGATATAAAAACTTGTTTCCGCTGCGTTTTCTCAAAGTTTAAATGGTTAAACTATGTATCTTGTTTCAACAAACCCTAACATTGGCATCTAGAGCCGGTTATGTGGATAGCTAGCTTGTTTTGTCCTTGAAATATTTCGTTTTTTGGGACTTTGAAACCCCCTTTAGGGCTGCTATATTCTATGTAATATGAACCCCAAACTTTCAAAGTTATATCACACAAGCTTGTGATTAAACTTTGAAAGATATGTATGTTGTATTGTTTATTTGTTTGGACAAGTTAAACCGAAAATTCAGTTTATGTTGGCTGAAATTCGTGGGTTAAGGTGGGGTTTCATTATTGGTTTGAATGATTGATCATTGTTCATTATGGTGCATAACCTAGCCCTTGACCTTGTGTTATTTGGATGTTTGTAATGGTTGTATTCATTCATTCAATTGGGTTGTATAATCTTTTATTTGTGCTTGGTATAAAGTGTAATTTTATTTATTATTGGGCTGTAATAAATAGATTAGGTACTTTTCATTTTACTAGAAATCTTGTATTAGGATATAATATCTTGTAATATGAAGATGTACGCGTTAGAAGCACAAGGAAAGACACAAGAAACATGGAGCATTTGGATGCGGTTTCAAGTGGGAGGTTCATGGAAGCCTTTGTGTCATGTTTTGTCCCTTAGGAATGTCCTATGGACCACACTTGTGATGGCAAACAAGTGTGGCCTCTTTAGATGCTATGGTTATGCACTATTATTGGTTGATTCTTGGTATTGTGGTTGATTATTATATATGATGTTTGCTTAACAATCCTTTCCATGATCATAACAATCTATCCAAATGGACATTAATCATTAAAAGGTTATTAAAATTGTTTAATGATTTCAAAGATTAAAAGGGGTTTTAATCAAAGGACATAAAGGGTATCTTGTATTTGAAAGCATGCAAATACAAGTACATAGAGTTTTCTAAAACTTAAATTATGAAATCTCTAATATTTAAAACGAGATCAACACCGTCCTTTTACACAACACTTGAGTCACTTGGGAACTCTTAGTGGGATAAAGGTCACCTAACCATTTTGAGGGAACTTGTGATTTGAGGTGAGAATGCCTTATTTGTGGGATAAAGGTCACCTAACCACTTATTTTGGCAAACTCACACGTGGTTGTAAGTAGGGTGTCTTGATTTGCAAACCATGTCAAATGGATCACCTACGATGTGGTTTCCAAATGGTGTTGATGGGATTAACATGCCGACTTTACATATGATGTTTCAAGTCACTTCCATATCTCTAGAAGTTGCAAATGGTTGCAATCGTCAATCGTTGACCACCTTATAATTTAAATCGTGGGATAAAGGTCACCTAACCACAATTTAAATGAAATGTTGGATTCTAGATTTTAATATGAAAATGGCCATAAAAGGTAATTTATTATTAAATAACAATATCTCAAATACTAATAGATCTTGTTAACTTTTGTAGGATGGCCTCCAATATGATAATCATTATCACTCAACCGCGTCCGCCCAATCTTTACGACCGATTCTCCAAAAAGAACGCTAAAAATCATAACAATTTTATTGATTGGTATCGAAACTTGAGATCGTTCTCAAGCAAGAGAAACGATCATACGTTTTAACACGACCCTATCCCCGATCAACTGCTGAGGATGATGAGGAGGCTTTTACGATTGTTAAAATACACTCTGACTCGGTCCAATGTCTTGTCTCATGCTGGCGAGCATGACTCCGGATCTCCAAAGGAGTATGAACATCATGGAGCTATGACATATACCCCAGCTGAAGGAACGTTCCAACCGCAAGCAAGGGTTGAGCGCTTCGAAACGGTTCGAGCACTCCACGCTGTCGTATGGACGACAACAATCGGTTTATCATCTTATTTACTTAAGATGAAAATCCACATTGACCGCCTCGAAAGGCTTAATTGTCCTGTCTTCGAAGGAATTGCCACGGATTTGATCCTCAATGGCCTTACCAAAAGTTTGAGACATTCGTGTTGAACTACAACATGAATGCTTGGGACAAAGCATTGGTGAGCTCCACTCAATGCTCAAAACCCGGGCGGCGGCCATGGTAAAAGGGTTTTACCTGTTCTCACCATAAATGAAGGTGGGAACAGAAAGGCCTCATCCCCACCCAAGGCAAAGGTTGCCAAGGCAAGGGACCTGTATGGGGAAAAGGAAAGGGGTGGTAAGGGTGCCACCCAAACCTCAAGAAAGAAGCAAAAGGTTGCTTCCAATGACCCATGCTTCAAGTGTGGGGAGATTGGACATTAGGCAAGGAATTGTCCCATCCATCTCCAGAGTTGGAAGCAAAGAGGGATGCTGGGCAAACCTCAGGTACAATACATGATCCATATTGATTAAACAGACATCCTCTAACATATGGGTATTAGATACCGGATGTGGAACTCACATTTGCAATTTGTTGCAGGGGTTCAAAAGAAGCAGTACTTCAACAAAGGGGATGTTAGCCTCTACATGGGCAATGGGGCTAAAGTTCAAGTTGAGCCCGTGGTGACTACATCTTGAAACTTCCAAATGGTTTGGAAGTAATTTTGAACAATGTTTGTATGCTCCTAGTTTGACTAGGAATATTATTTCTGTAGCCCTATTAAACAATTTGGATATGTATTATCATTTGTTGAAAAGATATTCATGTTTCTTTAAATGATATGTTTCTACTTTAAAGCTATTCCCATCAATGGTATTTATGAATTGGTTCATGAAAATACTTTAAATAGTTCATTGTACCAACTAGCACCAAGAAACTCAAGTGGATTTGAGTGATACCTATCTTTGGCATTGTCGTCTTGGTCATATAAACAAGAAAAGAATTCAAACACTACAAAAGAATGGTCTTTTAAAAAAAGTGAATGTGATTCATTTATGTGTGTGAGTCTTGTTTACAAGGTAAAAATGACTAAGGCACCCTTAGTGGGACTAATGAAAGGGCAAAAGATTTGTTAGGAATCATACATTCGGATGTATGTGGTCCTTTTAAGCCAATGACTAGGAATGGTGAAAGATACTTCATTACCTTTACCACAATTATAGTCGCTATGGGTATGTGTACTTGTTAAGACACAAAGATGAGGTTTTGAAATGTTCAAGATCTTTCAAAATGAAGTACAAAATCAACTCAACAAGTCGATTAAAGTCTCCCGCACCGATAGAGGAGGTGAATACCTAAGTGATGCTTTTCAGATCATCTAGGAGTTGTGGGATTGTCTCACAACATACTCCCCTGGAACACCACAACATAATGGTGTGTCTGAGAGGAGGAATCGAACCTTATTGGATATGGTCCGATCTATGATGGCTAGAAGCACATTACCTCTATCATTTTGGGTTTCGCTTTGCTCTCCGCGGCCCGTATTCTAAATATGGCCCCAACCAAAAAGGTGGAAAGGACACCTTTTGAGATATGGCATGGAAGAGTTCCATCCCTATCATACTTAAGGGTTTGGGGTTGTGAGGCTTATGTTAAGACTCCCACCCCAAAACAATTGGAAGTCCGATCCACCAAGTGTATCTTTGTTGGATATCCTAGAGATTCTATGGGATATTATTTCTATGATCCACTGGAACAAAAGTGTTTGTTGCCAGAAAGGGTGAGTTCTTAGAAGCAAAGTTCCTTATGGAAGGAACTAGCAGTAGAACAGTGGATCTTGAGGAGGATCAAGAACCACAACCCGATGCACGTTTTGGTTAAACTAGCACTCAACATGAGGATGTTGAAGATGATCAGTGGTTGATCAATACACACAAAATTCGCAGAAGTGGTAGAACTAGTAATCCACCTGAAAGATATGGATTTTTCATGGATGGATGCTATGTGGTAGATTCAGATGAACCAACCACATACCATGATGCAGTGTCCAATTCGGATTGTGACAAATGGCTCGAGGCCATGACGTTGAGATGTAATCCATGCATGACAATCAAGTATGGGACTTGGTTGTACCACCTCTTAACTCCAAAGTAGTTGAAAGTAGTGGGTTTTCAAGAAGAAAACTGATATGCATGGAACTTGGATACTTAACTAGACTTGTAGCAAAAGGTTTCACTCAAACTCAAGGAGTTGATTATGATGAAACTTTCTCACCTGTTGCGATGCTAAAATCTTTAGGATATTGTTTGCCATAGCTGCTCATTATGATTATGAGATTTTTGCAAATGGATGTCAAACCGCTTTCCTAAATGGATATCTTGAGGAAGATGTCTATATGGTTCAGCCTGAAGGTTTTGTCGATCCAAACAATCCTAATAAAGTATGCAAGTTAAAGAAATCAATATATGGATTGAAACAAGCATCGAGAAGTTGGAATCACCGTTTTGATGAAGAAGTAATCAAATTGGGATTCATCAAGAACGCTGATGAAGCTTGTGTATATAAGAAAGCTAGTGGGAGCATCATCACTTTCCTAGTATTATATGTTGATGATATACTACTATTTGGAAATGACATTCCAACCTTGGAAGGTGTAAAAACCTGGCTTGGAAGTTGTTTTTCAATCAAGGATCTTGGTGAAGCCGCCTATATTTTGGGAATAAAGATCTATAGGGATAGATCAAGGCGGTTGATTGGTTTAAATCAAAGTGCATACATTGATAAAATCTTGAAAAGGTTCAAGATGGAGAACTCTAAGAAAGGTATGGTACATATTCAAAGAGGAACATATTGAGCACAACTCAATGTCCTAGCTCAAAGGATGAGCAAGATAAAAAAGGCAATCCCATACGCATCTGCTATTGGATCCATCATGTATGCAATGATATGCACTCGGCCGGACGTGTCATGCGCCTTAAGCATGACAAGCCGATACCAGCAAAATCCTGGAAACAGTCATTGGATGGCTGTTAGAACATACTTAAGTACCTAAGGAGGACAAAGATATGTTCCTAATCTATGGATCTGGTGATGAGGAACTCGTTGTAAAAGGTTACACGGATGCGAGTTTCCAACCGATCGTGATGATTCACGGTCACAATCGGGATATATTTTCATTCTGAATGGAGGAGCGCTCTCTTGGAAGAGCTCCAACAGGATGTGGTGGCTCTATCAACTACAGAATCAGAATACGTCACCGCCTCATTGGCAGCTCAAAAGCTGCATGGTTGAAGAAATTCATTGCCGATCTAGGGGTTGTCCCTTCCATTCAGGACCCCTAGAGATCTTTTGTGATAACGAGGGTGCGATTTCTCAAATCAAGAACTCGTGCTCATCAAAAGACTAGGCACATGAGCGGAGATTCAACTACATACGAGATGAAGTTGAAAAGGGAAAGATATGTTCGCAAAGTTCACACGGATCAAACATTGCAGATCCTCTCACTCTCAAGCTCCTTGAAAAGGCAAAGCATGAAGGTCATACTTGTGCTATGGGACTTCGATATTTTAGTGATTGGATTTATCTGTATTTGTATTTGGATATGTGGAACTCTTATTATTTGATAAAAATTATTTGGTTATCATGTTTCAATTATTTCCAATTTAGCATGTTTAATCCATGAGTAAATTTTTTACTACTCTAATGGTCCTTAGTCGTTCATCCTTGTGGGAACAGTATGAGGGTAGATTATTATGAATTTGTAAGTGGGAGATTTCATATGGAGAATAGAGAGCACAAGGTTGCCCTGCCAAGGGTCAAGAGATATTTGTGGGATGCAAATATTGGCCTGACCTGCATCTCAAATATTACACATGGAATCTTCCTGTTGATCATAAGTATTTTGATAAAGGCGAACATCATTTGGTATCCTCTGACCTGAGATACATATTGGGTCTTGAGATTTACCAAATCTATACTTTCACTTAGTATCTCCGCTTGTCTGAAAATATGGCAGTAATAAGTCTGGTTTCAGGTAATGATTAAGGTACTTAATGAGAGACGTATGTAGTCAAGAAGGGATTTTGTTGATGCATGTATGTCCCTAGATCATGAGCTGTAATGTAATAAATCTTGTCTGTCTGATTATGATGTAATTGTATCAATTAATGAAATGATATGAATTGGTTGTTACTTGTGATGTTTAATATTTCATTAGAGTTGTGATTGAATTGATTGGGTTTATGAATGTTTGAATGATTGCACATTATGTTATATTAATTAAAACATTCAAACTTAACTTAATGAAGTTCTCATGCGAATGGCCCATGCGAATGGACCACACGCATGAATAACTTCATACGATTGACTCAATCGCACGACTGAACCAGGAGACTGGATCAGTCGTATGATTGACACATAAGATTGACTCAATCGCACGACTGAACACTCAGTCGTGCGGATGAATCAACCGCATGGTTCAATCGCACGACTGAACCATACTTATGGCCCAGTCGCACGATTGAACAATACTAACCTATAAATAGACCCAATTCGTGGGAAAACGTAAGCATTCATCCCATTACGATTCCAGACGTACCCTAGCCGTCCAGAAGCCTCCCAAATCGTTCTCCAAGTTCACAGAACACATCAGATCGGTTCCTAATCGATTTCTGACGTTGATTTCAATTCTTGATTGATTCATCGTGTGTTCTCACTGATTGGATCGCCAATCAAATAGGATTCCGCACTATTTGAGTTGGTTTAACACGCAATCACTAGGTATTTCGTTCAAATACCAGGTCCTAACAAGTGGTATCAGAGCTTTGGCTCTTGATTTCGTGTTGATTCAATCAAGATTGCATAAAAGTTGTGTTTTTGCACGAAAAACGCAATCTTTGGCATCAAAAGTGATCTTGGACGTTCCCTGCTCATCGAAGTTCAGTTTCTACGGACTTAGGCGATTAGGACTTGTGAAATTTCGAATTTTTACGGCTGAAACCCGTCAAACCTAGAAATTTTCGCAAAACAGCAGCTTCAGTCGCACGAGTGACCCATTCGCACGACTGGACTCCATTCGCATTGCTCATTCGCACGACTGGACCTAGTCGCACCTTCATTCGGCCGACTGAACCGTTCGTTCGCATAGCTCATACGCACCATTCATTCGCACGACTGAACCATTCGCCCTGTTCAGTCGCACGGTTGAACCAATCGCAGAGTTCATACGCACGATTAGACCATTCGCATCCTTCAGTCGCATCAGTTAAAGTTTATTTGATTAGATACTAAGTTTATTAGCCATGGAAGATCAGATGTCAGCCTTTACTGCTGGGAAGGACTCAAGGATTCAGAACCTGCTGTTGCTTGAGAGTGAGGTGGGTAATCACAATAAACCACCAAAGCTCTTGACTTTAGATGAGTTTCCCCACTGGAAACAACGTTTTGAGATCTACCTCAATGGAGTAGATCCTAATCTGTGGGAAGCTATCGAGGTTGGTTATAGTACACCGGTGGGAGCAGATGGAGTTAAATTAACGTTAAGTGGGATGACCGACGCACAGAAAGTAAAGTACAATGCAGAGAAAAGGGTTTATGCATTGATCACTCAGTCTATCCCCAAAGATATTCCACCAGTACTCAGAGAACAAGCAGTCCAAGAAACTGTGGGATGAGCTAGAGAGAGATATGATGGGAATGCATCATTGAAGGCAATCAAGGCAAAGGAGTTAAAGAAGGAATTCGATAACTTCTCATCGATTGGTAATGAGAGTTTAGATGAAGTCATAGACAGATTCTACCACTTGATGAGCGAGTTGCATACACATGGAGTGGAAACGACTATGGAAGAGAAAGTAAGCAACTTCGCAGACGGATTGCCTGATAAGTGGGCTTCATTCGTGTCTAACCTTAGACAGAATGAAATGCTTATAAAGCTGGATATAAATGACTTCATTCTCAAGTTGCGTGAAGAAGCACTTAGGATGAAGTATAGAGCTCAGAAGTCTGCGTACACACAAAATCCAGCTTTATACAACGCCACGCCTCAAGCTAAGACATCTGGAGCACCTCTCCAGACAGCATTTGTGTCTAGCTCGTCAGGTCCTTCACATGCTTCTCCTTCTGGATCAGACACGTCAGGGTCATCATGTACCCACTATATTGGATCAGAAGCAAGTGCTACCAAATTGAAGACCGAGAACCTCGGTAATGTGACCGTAGAAGTAGCACGAGAGCATATGGATCTTCTAGCCGCAGTAGTTCATTCATATGATGGACTTGTTGCTGGGAAGATTGGAAACTGCCATCTGGCAGATGAAGACTACGAGCAGGTAGATGAAATGGAGCTTGAAAGAATGGATATAATGTGGGCCTTAGCTAGCGCTGTCCGAAGGGCGAAGAAGTTTGTTAAGAAGACAGGACAGATTTGATAGCTACTAAGGACACCACACATTGGCTTTGACAAGAGCAAAGTGACCTGCTTCAACTGTGGAGAGAAGGGGCACTTCAAGAGAGAATGTGTCAAGCCAAAGAAGACGGGTAATGGGAACCCGTTCTCATCCTTTACTCGCCAAGACAAGCAAGCTTCCAGTTCTACTTCATCAAACAAGGACCCAAAAGCCTTGACTGCTCATGATGATGAAGGACAGGATTGGAGTTTTAGTTTTGTCTCACCAGAATCTAACATTGCCAGTGTTGAAGATATTGATGATGATTCTGCGAGTGAAGGTGATCTAGCAGTTGAGATAGCGATGTCACACAGTGAAGAAACAACTGCAGCTGAGGTCAGTTACAAGCCAAAGGAGGAGACTTCCACGTCAGAACAGAAAAGTCAGAATCACCAGAACCAGAGACGTCTGATGCTGCGTTGATGGCTAACTCTTCTGAAACAACACAGGTAAGTACAACTGACCAAATGTTTAATAATCATGCTTCTAACTGTGATATGTTTAGGAATAGCATTGATGAAAATTTGCTAGGTTATTAGATCACAATGATAACTTAGTAAAAGATTTACAACTATGCACTGAGGCCAAGAGTTTAAAACAAAATGAGCATAGTTATAAAGAAAAGATAGACCTATTGACTAAACAGCTTAGGGAAACCGAAGTAGTTGCCTTTAACCAAGCAAATGACATTAGGTACTATCTAAACTCCCTAGAGGACACTAAGAAGCAAAAGGCAGTTCTAGAAGTAGAAGTTAATCCTTAAAACAGAAACTGCATAGTTGGACTAGTTCTTCACACATAGTTCAACACTTAGTGAGAGAAAGGAATAACGGGGAGGGATTAGGCTACAAAGTGGTTCCACCACCACCTGAGACCTTGATGAACACCAAGTCTAAACCAGTAAACAACAACCCATCAAGGATCATGTGGTGACCACTCCTCTTGTTACTGATCCAGACACATCATGTTCATCTACTGAATCTGGACAGAAACAAAAGGAGGCCACTTCAAAGGCAAAGGGTAAATTGCCTTGTGTTAATCTGGAAAATGAATTTGAAAAAGTTAACTTAAAGTCAGGGTCAAACAGAGTCAAATCAGAACCTAAAAGACTTCAAACGTTAATTTTTCACATGCTACAAGTCAAAAACCAGTTAACCAAAAAGTGGAACACGTTAAACAGGTTAAAACAGTTAAATTTGTTAAACCAGAGAAAACATCAAACATGCAAGAGTCAAAACCTAAAGTGATTGATGTTACTAAAGTGTCACGCATTTCTCCACAAAGAAAGTCTACTCATAAAGTTGATAGCAGATTATGCTACAACTGTGGAGAATGTGGACACATTGCTTCCTATTGTCCTTTCTATCAGACACCTAGGAAGAAGATTGATCTTCAGGACTCTAGACCTAGGTCTTCTAAGAGGAGTTCTCTAACTCCACCTAGAAGATCTAGTGAACCTAAAGTCCAACCTGTAAGCCAGACGACTGTTTATCATAAACAGGCATTGCACAAATCTGGCTTATGGAAAGAGAAGTCATCCTGTGTGTCTGATACTGATGACAAGAAGGAATCTGAGCTACCCTCACCCTCTAAGGTCAATGGGTAGAGTTTATGATGTGTGATGCCTCTGGGAAACCCAAGACAGTAAAGGCTTGGGTTCCTAACCTAAACTAATACATTTACTTGATATGTGCAGGGTGTTCGATATAGCGCTGAGACTAACACGTGGATTATAGACAGCGGAGCATCCAGGCACATGACAGGAAATAGAGCCCTTTTATCAAACGTCAAACAAATAAAAGGAGGGCATGTTTCCTTTGCAGGAAACAAGGGAGGATACATCACAGCACAGGGAGAAGTGGGAAATCAGAAAGTTAAGTTTGATAAGGTGAACTACGTTCAACAACTTCAGAATAACTTACTTTCTGTTTCCCAAATCTGCGATAAAGGATTTAAAGTCATCTTCGACAACAAGAAGTGTTACGTGCTGAAGAAAGACTACATGATCCCAGAGGACCAAGTTCTGATGACTGCTTCAAGATATAAGGACCTTTATGTCTTGGATCTGTCAACAGCTGCTCCAACGGATCATGAGGTGCAGTGCTTTCTATCTAAAGCTACTGAGAAGGACTCAATCTCCTGGCATAGGAGAATGGGACACATTAGTCAAAGGAAGATGAATCACTTGATTCAGAAGGATTTAGTGAGAGGAGTAAATGTCAAGAACTTCCAACTTCCTGACTTTTGTGTAGCTTGCAAGAAAGGCAAACAGACAAAGAAGTCTCATAAGGAAAAGAAAGTTCATTCAATAGAACTTCCTCTTGAACTTCTTCACATGGATCTGTTTGGTCCAGTCAGTACAAGGAGCATTGCAGGCGATTTGTACTGTTTTGTGGTCACTGATGACTACTCAAGGTTCACTTGGGTAATGTTTCTGAAATCCAAATCAGAAACATTTGAGTCATTCAAGGAATTAGTCACCACTCTGGAATCTCTCTACAAGCTAAAAGTTAGACAAGTACGCTCAGACAACGGGACAGAATTCAAGAATCAATGGATGGAGGCATACTGCAAGGAAAAGGGAATTGTTCATCAATTCACTTCAGCCTACACGCCTCAGATGAATGGTGTTGCTGAGAGGAAAAATAGAAGCTTGATAGAGACTGCACGGACTATGCTGGCTGACTCGAAACTGCCTATCCAATTCTGGAATGAGGCAGTAGCAAATGCATGTTATACACTGAATCGAGTCCTAATAGTCAAGCGCCACGGAAAGACATGTTATGAGCTACTACAAAGACGCAAACCGAATTTGGAGTATCTTGAACCTTTTGGCGCGCCGTGTACACTTCTGAAGAAGACACAAGAAGGAAAATTCAGCGAGAAGGCAGATGAAGGAATCTTTCTAGGATACAACATACCGAATAAGCGAGTTTACAATAACTCAACGGGTCTTGTAGAAGTGTGGTGTAATGTCGACGTTCAGAGATATACCACACCACCTACAGGCAAAGGACCTGCTACTTCTTCGATTATGATGGATTCTTCAAGTCCTTCAACATACCTCTCTCTCCCTCGGATGATGAGTTAGCTACTAGGATGATGTATGATATTCTGAATACACCATCTAGCACACAGGGAGAATCATCTACTCAGTCAGGGGGAGTAGTCGATGACAGTGACTCCTCCTCTGAAGATGAAACTGAAGCAGATGACCAGAACAGTCAGGAGGAACAGGTTCCAGTTCCTGAAAGTCCACAAGCATCTACGAGTGATGCACCTTCGACTTCAGAACCTCAAACTCCAACTACCTCAGATGCAGAACAAAATGTTCATAATCTTGGTTCTGAGGTGGCTGTTCCACTACTCCAGGATCACGACTAAACGTCTATCATCCCCTTGACAATGTTATTGGGGATGTCAGATCAGGAGTACAAACCCGAAATCAGTTATACTCAGCTGATTACGCCTCGGTTATGGAGAAAGGATACATTCATGATGGTGCTTATCGATGTTTTGTCTCGCAGGTTGAGCCAAAATATGTCAGTGAGGCACTAAATGATGAGGCGTGGGTGAGTGCCATGCAAGAAGAACTTCTGCAGTTTAAGAAGTTAGGTGTATGGACTCTGGTTGATAGACCTAAAGGTGCTAAAGTCATTGGCACTAAATGGGTACTAAAATGCAAGAAGGATGACCAAGGGGTCATTATCAGGAACAAAGCTCGACTGGTGGTTCAAGGTTTTCGCCAAGTCGAGGGAATTGACTATAATGAGGTGTTTGCACCCGTGGCAAGGATGGAAGCTATTCGTATCTTCCTTGCCTATGCATCGTACATGAAGATCAAAGTCTACCAATTAGATGTAAAGAGTGCATTCCTTCATGGGGAAATCAGGGAAACAGTCTATGTAAGTCAACCCGAGGGTTTTGAAGATCCTTATCATCGGGATAGAGTTTACAAGCTCGACAAAGCTTTATATGGGCTTCATCAAGCTCCTCGAGCTTGGTATGAGAAACTCTCAACTCATCTTGTGAAACACGGCTTTCGCAGGGGAGTAATTGACTGTACACTGTTTATTAAAGAAAAGGATGGCGACCTACTGCTTGTACAGATATATGTTGATGACATAATCTTCGGGTCAAAGAACGAAGAGTTATGTAAAGAGTTTGAAGCAGTAATGAAGAAAGAGTTTGAGATGAGTGCTATGGGGGAGATGAAGTTCTTTCTCGGGTTACAGGTGGATCAAACACCTAATGGAATCTTTCTACATCAGACCAAGTATGTAGGAGACATTCTCAGTCGCTTTGACATGGAGAATGCTTCTGCTGCTGGGACTCCACTTGCTACGAATCATGATATAGCACCTGATGAGAATGGAGATCTAGTAGATGCCACTATGTACCGAGGAATGATCGGATCCCTCATGTATCTCACTGCCTCAAGACCTGATATTATGTATGCTACATGTCTATGTTCAAGATATCAGGCTAAACCAAAGGTCAACCATCTGATCGGGGTCAAGAGGATTTTTCGTTATCTGAAGGGTACACCCACACTTGGATTGTGGTATCCTCATGATGATGACTTTGAGCTTACCGCGTATAGTGACTCGGATTACGGGGGCTGCAAGATGAACTACAAGTCTACATCAGCGGGGTGTCAATTCTTTGGGAGAAGATTAGTTACCTGGCAGTGTAAGAAGCAGACATCGGTTGCATTGTCAACCTGTGAAGCCGAATATGTTGCTGCTGCAAGTTGCTGTTCACAAATCATCTGGATTCAACAGCAAATGCGGGATTACGGTTTAAAATTCTCATCTACTCCTATTTTTGTTGATAACTCTGCTGCAATTGCAGTAACTAAAAATCCGGTCCAACATCCTAAGACCAAACACATCGGTATTAAATACCATTTCATAAGAGATTGTTTTGAAAAGAACTTAATTGATGTGGTTAAAATTAATACTGATTTTCAACGCGCTGACCTCTATACTAAAGCCTTTGATAAACCACGTTTTCAATATTTATAGAGGTCAACGGCGTTAAAAAGAAAAGTGAGGTAATTCCTGATGATGAAAATGTGTAGTCCGATGTAGTTTAGTTAAATTTATTTTATTTAATTTGATTTGTCTATTTGATTTTATTTTTTTATTAAACTCATGTTATTTTGCTGTTTATTAAAATCCTAAAATAATTAAACCAGAAATGATTTTAGTATTTTAGGGGGAGAATATGTCAGCAAGTTAACATTAAAAAAAAAAAAAAAAATGAGGGAGAAGGAGTAGCTAGCTGAAATAAGGTAGATTGTGTCTGTGATACCGATTCAATACCTTTGGAAAATGATAGTACACAGGAACAAATCAAGAGGGACTTTAAAATTTAAGTTTTGGAAAGATGCAAAAGTTCAAAGTATAAATCTGTGTAGTCTAAGCAATACAAAAAGGGAAGATGATAGAAAACTGGCAACTCCTAAGGTGACACAAAGAAAGTAGACTTAGAGGCTGCTAGACCATATATGATATGTTGGTAGATTCAACACAATAGACAAAT
The DNA here is from genome assembly GCA_025215565.1 of Flaveria ramosissima. Taxonomy (NCBI): domain Eukaryota; kingdom Viridiplantae; phylum Streptophyta; class Magnoliopsida; order Asterales; family Asteraceae; genus Flaveria; species Flaveria ramosissima. The sequence goes on along the minus strand of CM046031.1, from coordinate 16,289,344 downwards.
AGACCTGATTGGTGATCTCAAGATAAAACTAAGTTGTTCAACTGACTGTGGGCTTCCATCTTATCACTGGTTAACACAATCAACAATATTCCAATAAGGGGTAATGAGCAATTAAACGCCACAAATGTGTGCGGATGACCATAATAGAGCAAAGCAAAAAAATTGAAAGACAAATGCAATAAAGCTAATGACTTATGTTGTTGGTGCATTTTGTGCAAAATAAAATAAGCTGCTCTAACAAGGAGATAGGTTGTGTGCCTCTCTGCTGTGCGATGGCACTGACCTGAGGATAAGCATAACCTAGATATTCTAGAATTCATTGTTGTTTGCCGCCTCTCTGCTGTGCGATGGCACTGACCTGAGGACAGGCTTCTCTTTGAAAGCTCTAAGAATAGTCTCTTCTTGTAATAATACCCGTAGACCGCTCAAAAGCTCCTGAGGAATGTTGATTACCATATAAGTGTGGGATCCACAAATGTTAGTTGAAATAATTAAACCTAAATAAGTCACCAGTCTGTGTCAAAAGTCTGTGTATGGATTTAAGTGGACAAACATACTGACAATCATTGTGGCTACATTCTCAAAGGTTCAAATCAATGTGAAAATCTAAGAGTTTCAGTATGATTTCCTTATGTTGCTAACGACTCTGGATGAACACCGAGAACTTGAGCATCAAAAGGTTTAATAACTAGTCCCAAATGATTTGAATTGCCTGTATGATTCCAAAAATTGAATTGGTCCAGATATGATCAATCTAAGTTGAAGCTATCTACTCCCGAACCAAATCCCGTAGATATCAATCTCTGGATTTATCTCTCACAAAAAGCCAAAAATATGTCTGTTTATGTAATTAGTTTAAAGTCTTAAATTAGTTAGTCGTTTTAAGTTTAATTTGAGTCAAGTGTCGGGCTACATCAGGAAAATCAGAAGGAATCAACTCACTAAAAGGGTCATGTCTGAGATGACCATATGTGCTTTGAAAGGTTAAATTAGTCACGTCTGAGGTGACAAAGTGTTTTAAAAGGGTCACGTCTGAGGTGACCAAAGTGGTTAAAAGGATCACGTCTGAGGTGATCAAAGTGTTTTCAAGATAAAAGGATCATGTCTGAGATGATCAAAGGCTCATAATGTTAATTTAATTAATCTAAAAGAGTTTAAAAGTAAATTGGTAAAAATGGCAGAAAATTAACTAAGTATGACCCATTCGCACGAATGGACCATACGTATGGACTAACCATACGAATGAAGTCCATTCGCACGAATGAACTATGAGTATGGACCATCCAACCGAATGGACCATACGATTAGTCCAGTCGGAGGCTTAAGTGCGAACGAGTGAGTCAGTCGCACGACTGAACTTCAGTCGGACGACTGGAGAAGGGCGACTGACCCAATCGCACGACTGAGTCCCACTCGCACGACTGAAAGGTGCGTATGAACTCAGTCGCACGATTGGATCTAGGGTTAGTATAAATAGAGGTGGAGTCGGTCGCAGAGACTCATCACCCTCAAATCCCTAAATCGCACGACTACCGTTACTCTGCCAAAATTTGTTTGATCTCCTTGAAACCTTCGTTTCTTTGCATACTGATCATTTCCTTCGATTTACAGGTAATTCTTCGACAAAGAAACATCAAACATCGTTCAATTGACTCTGAATCGCGATAATCAGACCCTTAGACACTATGACCTGTGACCAAATGACCTAACTAAATACTCAGTAATGTTAAAATGTTAGGTGTTACACTAATGTTTGCGAGTCTAATAAACCAAAACACGAAGTCTAAAACTCAAAGTTTGTGAAAAAGCAAATTTGAACTGAACACAGGAGCAGACGACTGGACAAGCCGGATGAACTTCAGTCGCACGACTGAAGGGAGCGATTCACTTAACCGCACGACTGAACCATGCGAATGAGACTCAGTCGCACGACTGGTGTAACCGCATAAGAGTACATGCGCATGAGTCCAGTCGCACACTCAGTCGTGCGCATGAGGTCATTCGCACGTCTGAACCTCAATCGCACGATTCAGTCGCACGACTGTCTTCAGTCGTACAACCTCAATCGCATGACAGATAGTTTTATTCAAAGTCTAAGTGTTTCATTATACTCTTAGCCAACGGAACTAATGTTTATATTGTTATGTGTTACAGATGGCGAGTCGATGGAACATGAGCACCAAGCACAACATATGTGCTCATCTGGATTTGACATCCAGGAACGCAGCTGACTTCACAGGCATTATTACATTTCTGCTGAGATCCAGGATCGCTCATGCTATATCTACTCCATGCACACCATACAGATCAGTGCAGCAGGCCTTCTGGGAAGGCGCGACTGTTGATAGATCCACTGAGCCTCATTGCATCAGGAGTTCGATTTTTGGTGAGGCTATCACTATATCAGAGGAGGATCTGAGGATTGTTCTACAGTTTGGGGATGATGCTGATTGTCCTACTCGTCTACACCCCCTCACTGTCAGAGGATGTTTCATGAGAGCCAAGTACTCTGGGGACATCAATGCTGGGGTACTCAACAAGAGTAACCTCTGTCCCCAGTTTAAGTACCTTGCGCACGTGCTGCTAAAGTGTATAGCTTCCAGGAAGGGAGGTTTTGATGAGCTTTCCGACCAGATCCAGAACGCGTATGCTGCGTTGGTGCTGAACCACCCGTTCAGCTTCTCCAAGATGATATTCACCTACCTGGTGGAGAACATCGAGGGGAAAGGGAAGGAAGGCTTCTGTATGTACCCCAGATTTATACAGATGATCATTGACCAGAAGCTTCCCTCCCTGCCGAAGGAGAAGGAGGATGCTGTTGTTCTTGAGTTATGGACGACACTACACTTGGCCGGATGAAGGTATACAGGGGGAAGCAGGTGAAGCCCCCTGTCAGGAGGTTGTTTGGGCATCTGGCCCGTGCTGATTATGTGGCGCCAGCCAAGAGAAAGTGGCGCCACGATGACAGTGATTCGGATGTTGAGCATATTGCTATACCAGATACTGACTCTGATGATGATGATAGCGGCGACGCCGGGGATGATATGCCTGCTCCATCTAGAGGCACTGATTCAGACGTTATTCCCCCGGGGTCAGCCACTGCCGGAGAGGTCGCTGAGATGGCCGGTTTCCATCAGAGTTTGTGGCTGGTGATCTAGAGGAGGAGGAGTCAGATGAGGAGCCCCTCACCAGGACTGTGGGAAGTAAAGTTGTTCCCACAGACCACGGGCTTAGGGTGGTTGGTGAACACCCTCGGGACTCCTCAGAGAGAGAGACTGACCCGAACTATGTTCCGGGCTCAGTGGGCAGAGCTGCAGGGGGAGCATCCACTTCCACCGGGACTAGGAGGAAGCGGATGGCTCAACCCCATGGATTGAAGAAGAAGAAGCGTCGCTGACCTTCGTCACTACTGCTCCACTACTTCCGCCACCACAGCTACCACTACCACCACTACTGACATACCACCCATCACCACAGCCACCACATCCACTACTCCCACTACCACATCCACCACCTTACCTACCACCACTGTATCCTTCCCATCCACCACCAGACCATTCACCCTACTTCACCAGCATCAGCCCACCGACCCATATTCACCACTGCCACTGCCACCACCACCACACATCATGCTGGACCTCAGCCCAGCCTCCACATGCTTATGGATTTACTCTACCTCACATCGGGGTAGAGGAGCAGCTCTCAGCGCTTAACCGTATGGTGATGCGTCTGCTTGCTGCAGATGAGGAGAAGGCGGCGCAGATCCGCCAGCTGACCGACCTGACTGCTGCCCAGTCTCAGCAATGGCAGAGCAGGCTCGGGTGATCGACCAGCAGAGAGTCGAGGTGTCCCAACTCCAGGACATGCAGGCTCAGTCCGTCAAACGTATAGAGGAGTTGGAGACGACCAACAAGACTATTATGCTGAGGCTAAGGGGTCGAAGGATGAGCCCCTGAAGCTAAAGGAAGGTGACGGGGATGATGGAGATGATGATGATGAAGATGATGATGATGATGAGGAAGATGATGATGATGAGGAGACTGAGGAAGACAGGACAGAAGGACGTGATGATGATGACGAAGCAGAAGGAGGGGATGCGGCTGCATCGGCCTCTGCTTCAGGTCAAGAGCGGAGATCTAAGCATCGACAGACCAGTCATCCACTACTTCTGCTCCTCCGAGCGACACGCCCCAGATTCAAGACAAAAGTACTGATTAGATGTCTTTGTATTTATTTATTTTGTACTTGAATCATGTAATGAAAAACAAGTGTAGTAAATGTTTATATATTAAGTTAATATAAGTCTGTTTGATTAATTACTAATGGTTTATGTGTTGAATGTTTATATCAAACAGATCCAAACTTTCAAAGGGATGAGTTTGACTTTGCTCCCCTTCAAATGGTCAAGACTCAATTAACCATGATTCTTGACCTACAAGGGATAGTGAGACGGTCTGTGAGTTATACCCCTGAAGAAGGGGAAATAATTCATGACCTGTCTGATGAGCAACTGGCAGAGATGTTCAGACTCAATCCCGATGAAATAGTCAAGGACGCTCCAACAGTTGATTCAACCAGTGATGAGGAACTTAATGACATTGATGAAGTTGAGGTTGAAGACATTACTGCAGAAGAGTACCCTCAGTATGCTGACGCCGAGGGAAATGTGGTCCCCAATCTGGGTGAATCCCTAGTCAGTGATACGTTTGAGGTACTAGACAAGATGGAGCAGGAAACGAAAAGACTGAAGGAACAGCCCAAGCCTCCAATGATGATGTAGATATTCGCAAGGCTGAGTGGGCTGCCTGTTTTGAAGAAGTAAGAGCCCAGCGTGCTGCACCAAAGAGAGATGCCTACACCAAGCTCTACAGAGTCAAGAAACACCATAAGGTGTCAGGCAGGATTATCTCATGGGCTTATTTTGATGACCTTAACGCGTATGCAGTTAAGAGGGAGCAGGGCATAGAGTACTTCAGGTTTCCACATGATCTGAAGACTCTACCTGGTTTTGAGCTCAACCAGCTGGCTAAACTAAAGCTGCTGTATGCTGACCCAAGAAAGATGTCAGGCTGGTTTGAGGCTGCCCTGAAGAAGGAGTACCACACCAGATGGGTTAACTTCAGACCACAACAGCCTACGAGGTATATAAGAAGGTCTGAGGTTGATGCCATTACTGGCAAACCCAAGATTGTGCTGAAGTGGAGTCCCCCGCGCACTATGTCGAGAATCCCTCTCAGGGAAATGCCACAGGACTTCACTCCACACTTCAAATGGTGGTACTATGATTGGAGAACCGCTGAAGCTGTCATAGTGTTGAATAAAGAGGGCCAAATGGATACTATCAGGGTATTCGACCCAATGTGGCTAACCAACTTGTCTGCTAATGATGTCTACACATTATACAAGTGGCCACTGTTCTATGACACACAAGACATTGTACAAGCCCTCCAGTTCCAAAATGTTATACGACTTTGCTTTGCGTTTGAGATACACGCAGGAGTCACTAAAGAGGAGAAGTACAAAAGTATAAGGAGGTGATGCAGAAGACAAGAGATTAGATAGATCTAGGTCCAAGGGGGAGTTTGTTGATGCATGTATGTCCCTAGATCATGAGCTGTAATGTAATAAATCTTGTCTGTCTGATTATGATGTAATTGTATCATTAATGAAATGATATGAATGGTTGTTACTGTGATGTTTAATATTTCATTAATAGTTGTGATTGAATTGATTGGGTTTATGAATGTTTGAATGATTGCACATTATGTTATATTAATTAAAACATTCAAACTTAACTTAATGAAGTTCTCATGCGAATGGCCCATGCGAATGGACCACACGCATGAATAACTTCATACGATTGACTCAATCGCACGACTGAACCAGGAGACTGGATCAGTCGTATGATTGACACATAAGATTGACTCAATCGCACGACTGAACACTCAGTCGTGCGGATGAATCAACCGCATGGTTCAATCGCACGACTGAACCATACTTATGGCCCAGTCGCACGATTGAACAATACTAACCTATAAATAGACCCAATTCGTGGGAAAACGTAAGCATTCATCCCATTACGATTCCAGACGTACCCTAGCCGTCCAGAAGCCTCCCAAATCGTTCTCCAAGTTCACAGAACACATCAGATCGGTTCCTAATCGATTTCTGACGTTGATTTCAATTCTTGATTGATTCATCGTGTGTTCTCACTGATTGGATCGCCAATCAAATAGGATTCCGCACTATTTGAGTTGGTTTAACACGCAATCACTAGGTATTTTTTCAAATACCAGGTCCTAACATTTGTCCCTCTATTTCGTTGAGAGTAAGATGTCTAAGGCCTGATAAAGTAAATCAATAGAGAATTATCACTTTGTGTCTCTAGGATTAACATGACATCTGCGACAAAGGGATAGATGATTGATTCACCTAAAACATCTCAAGATGGTACTTGAAGGAGATGATGTTCTTGAATGGCATTTAAGTCATACGTATTAAGGGTAGTAAACCGTTGTTATGCGGTATTTACTGCTTGCATCAATCTCTCTGAATCTTGTGCAAGTGGGGAGATTGTTGAATTTCTTTATGCCAAGACACATAGAACATTGATGTGGTTAGTACGTTATGACCAAGTCGGGTCATACCCAATAACAAGCTTAGCAAACCCAAAGATTTAATTGATGATAGATCATTACAATTAAATAAAAACACCACTAGAAAATGGGTTTTCTAATAAGTAGCATATGAGATTGAACATTTATATGGATATTTTGTTTATAGATATTGTTGTAATGTTATTAAGTTACTTAATAACATCAAATATAAGTGAGTTTGTATGAGTTATTCAATTAAAAGGTTTATTATATGAATAACTTATATGAATGACTTGTTAATGTGTGAAAATGGGTTTTACTTTTGGGGGAAAACCCCATGTTTCTTAAAACTTTCGGCCGCCCCTTATGGGGTCTCTTGGCCTTCTTTTAGTTGCCTTGGAAACTCATTTTTGTACATTCATTCACTCCATCTTCTTCTCTCTCTAACTTGCAAGAACCACAAGAAAGAAAAAGGGTTTTCTCCTCTTGTTGAAGTGATTCACGGCTGGAAGGTTCCAGCAGCCTTTCCTTTCGGGTTTTGGTGCTCAAATCCTAGCAACAAGGTGTTTGTCTTAGAGCTGGGGTATGCAAACTTGAGAGAACCTCTTTTGGTGCCTTGGTCGTCTTTCTTGGTCCATATCATCCTCTAAACCATCTTTTTTGCTGCTGAAAGGGTAGTTTATGGCAGCCTCTTTAAGGCTGCCTAATGTATGTTTGTGTTGTCATAGCTAGTATTATTCACATAAATAAGATCCTTTTGTTCTTGGGTTTGTTATAACTTTGTAATATCAAGATGAAACCTGAAATTTTCAGTTCATTAACAAAGATATAAAACTTGTTTCCGCTGTGGTTTTCTCAAAGTTTAAATGGTTAAACTATGTATCTTGTTTCAACAAACCCTAACAATAAGTACAATATTTGTTAAAATAACAATCTGCTGTGGAATGATTTCTCATGTCACATATGTGACAATACTTGTTGAAATAGCACTCAGCAGTATTGTGATTTTTCATATCACAAATTTCACAGTACTTTTGTGGAGTTAAAAACAACTTTTTGTTAACTTTTGACATTGACACGATGTTTGATTTTGGTGTCAAATAGTTAAACTTTTGTCTTTCATTTTTCATATTTTGATTTTGCGTCAAATTATTTTGCATTTGTTTAACATGAACTTTCTTCTTGAATGCATTAGGAACAAATCTTTTTGCTAGAGTGGAAGTCTTAGAATCTGAACTTGATTTCAGATCAGAGTGAGATTTGTTCAGGTTATTTACCTTGTTGTTTTGAAGAGAATTCATATTTAACAAACCGGCTGACATAAATTTTATTGGTTTAAGTTTTGTTGCCTGATTTGTTGCTTTGATCAACTTTTCTAGAACTTTTGTTTTGTTCAGATGTTGTTTTTGATGATTTCTTTCTTCTTCTTTGATTCTTTGATTTAGAAGTACTTGGTTTACTTTCAGATTGAACATCGTCAGAAGAATTCCTTTTCAGACTGAACTTGTTTTAGATTAATAGTGTTTGAATCTTCTGATGTTCCTACCTGTTGTTTATCTTTTTCTTTGCTTTGAACTTTCACTTCTTCTCATACAATATGAATTTGATCAGAAGTGTTTTGTTTTGTTTAATTTGGTTCATAAGATTTTATCTTGATTGGATGACCATTTTTAATCTTTTCTTGATCTTTTTCAACAAACACTTGCACATTTTCCTTTTCTTCTTCTGAATTCTTGTTTTTGACCTAAAAAGCTTTAAGTTTAGCTTTATTCTCAGGAGAATGATCATGTGTATTGAAGTTCTCTGGTAAAGTGTTTGTAATAGATTCAGGCATAGGTTCATGAGTGAAACCTAACCCTGCTTTCTGTTTATCTTTTCTTTCACTTACCAGTTTTTCTACAATCATTTTGAACTTTTTACTTTAGCAAGATCCATTTGAGTAGCAGCATGTGCTATCTTCTCCTGTTCAAGATTTTTGGTCATTTCTTCCAATTGTTTAGAAACAATTTCTAAATCTTTTAGAGTTTTGTTCCATGAAGTTTGAAGAGAGATAATCTTTTGATCTGTTGTTTTATGATCAGATTTTAGTTTGTTATGCATTGACTCTTCTTGTTTTAGCTTCTCACAGATTTTGAATGAGTAGTTTCTATAGTATTCAACATGTTCATAGCATGATTTTGTGCAGAGTTTTTCTCACACTTTAGATGGGATTTCAGGGAATTTTGGAGATATGGTTTCAGATTTTGAAGATGAAGTGTCAACCTTAGGTTGATCAGACTGTGCCATTAGAGCTACTTCATCTGTATCCTCCTTAGGATCAGATTTGTCACTCCAATCATAGTCATCTTCTTCATTCTCACTTTCCACCTTTGGATCATTGTTTTCTGACCAATCTTCTCCCTGGATTTCTGCAACAAGAGATAAACTTGATGTTAAATCATTAGTAAACTGATCTGCATATGCACTCCAATCATAACCATCTTTAATGCTGACTACTAAAGCTTTCTTGGTTTCATCAGATGATTTTGTTTCATGTTTAACTAAGGCATAGGAAGACTTTGATAAGGCTTTTGAAAAGTCTTCTGAGCTGGTCGAAACCTTTGATTGCTAGAACTTGATTGAGCATTTCCTCCATTATTCCTTGGAGCTTTGCATTCTCTGGAGAAGTGTCCATAACTGTTACAGTTAAAACATCTAGATTTCGACTTATCAAACCCAACAGTCTTGTTAGCACTTGGCTTGTACTTCCTGTTGACATATGAATGTTTTTGTGTCCTGTAAGCAATCATCACCATCTGCCAGTTTAAGTCCATCTCTTCAACATCTTCAGGATCCATCTCAAACAAATCCTGTAAAACAAAATCTAACTGAGTTAAATGGCTACCTTGATATGCTTGAAAACTAGCCATAATTGCAGTGAATGCAGTTTTAGACTCTTCATCCTCTAATAGGATGTTTATCACATCTTTAACTTTGCTAGATTTAACAGAGTTAGATGAAGAAGTCTCTGTTTGAACATTAGATGTTTGAGACTGAGATTTAGGAGGAGATTGAGGATGAGACTGAGTTGTATAAGCAGGAGCACTAGTAAATGATGAGTCAATGAAAAATCCTGCTCCAACAAACAAATCTCCCTCTTCTTCTGTAATTTTCTCACTTTTTGCCATGAATGCATTTTCAATAGTGGTTGTAGGAGAAGCAACAAACTGAAACTGAGACATTGATGCTGCTCTATCATTGTTCCTTGAGCTTTCATCAATCTCTACTGACTCTATCTTGGCAATGAGTAGATCTAGATCCATAGGGAATTTCTCAGTATGCTTCAGTAAGGTTACTGTTTGTTTCCATGATGAGGGTAAAGCATTGAGTAGTCTAAGATTTAGATCTTCAAGATCAGGCTTAATACCAGCTGTTGACATCTCAGTTGTAAGTTGAACAAATATGTTCATCATCTGATTTATGGTTTCTCGAGACAGATGTTGAAACAATTCTAATTTCCTTTTGAACTTTTGTTTCTTGAGATTTTGAATCTCCTTGCCACCTTCACAAATGATCTTTAAGGCTTTATATAAGGTGTATCCAGTTTGATATGCATCAAGCCTTGCAAGAACTTCTAGAGGTAGTCCTTTACACATCAAGGAATATGCTTTGATATCACTCTTTACTCTTTTCAAATCATCTCCTTGAAGACCATCTTCAGGATAGGGTTCTGGAGAATCTTTAATACAAACAAACCCTTGTCAGGCCCATCAGTGATTATAGGAATGTATAGTCCTTTCTCTATAGATTTCCAAAGATCAGTGTCAATGGAATTAAAATGTTGTTTTAACCTAAGAGACCAATTTTTGAAATCAGTTCTATTTTTAAGTTTTGGAACTCTATTCTCAGAATCTTCTGATTTCACCATTCTTATATTCTTGTTGTTTTTCTTAGATTTTGAATTAAGAAAAGAAATGAAAAGTTTTTGAAAAAATTTCTTTTAAAAAAAATTCTAAGTGTCAAGGGTGATACGCCTGAACATTGATTATACTCCAAACAGTTGATGCGCCTAAGTTGAGAAACGTCTAAGGGAATGCCTTAGAAAAATTTTCAAAACGCCCACGTTGATGCATCCGAACAGTTGTAAAACGCCTGAACAGTTGAAATGCGCCTACACAGTTGTAATGCGCCTCAACAGTTGTCAACCGTCTGGACTTTTACTCTTCAACAGTAGTCAAGCGTCTGAACTGAAAACGTCCACACAGTGTTAATGCGACTAAACAGTTGTCAAACGTCTAATACTTAGACAATTTTTCAGCAAATCTCAACTCATGCGCCACATTCATCATGTTCATATGAATGTAACTAACTCAATTCTTCTGAAATTCTTCAAATGTTGATGAATTGGATTGAAACTTTCCAATTATACATGTTTTATACCGATAATCATTCTTCTAACATCAATTTCTTTCAATATCAACACAAATCAATCAATTTTGAGACTTTTCAGTCCGAAAAATAGTAACCTTTTTCGAACACAAATTCAACAAATTAACTTGAATTTGATGAATTTAACTGCTAATTGTGATTCAAATCATGTTTCTGATGATGAAATACATCTGAAATTCACAAATTTTCAATTGAATTGTCTATCAATCACAGATTCAGTGAATTTTTGAGTTTGAAAGTTTGACAAAACTCAAAAATCACTCACTAACAGCTTACCAACAGCTATACCATTTGATAGATCTGTACCAATCTGTGATGATGTATAAACACAATTCAATGAAATACAAACAAAGTAATCAAATCAAGCAAGATATCAACAAAATTCATGGTTTCATTAATATCTAGCAAAGACAAATTACAAAAGATGTAAGCAGTTTTCGTTACACTCACTACCTGTAAGTCTGAGCTATTTATAATGAAACAGAAAGGAACTAACAAATTACAAAACTAGTCCCTATACTATTAAAAAGACACATAAAGACAACATATTAATCTTTCTAGAGCACTAACAGCGCATACAAACGGGTTCAACACCCAACTATTCAAAAACGGTCATAGATGTGTTCCAGCCTCAAAATCATTTGAAAACGTGTAAAAGAGGGGTCCTAGAACTCACACAAACAACACCGTCGAGTAGAGCTTGGATTCAACCCGCTACACTTCGATTTTCACGCTTGAATCCACTTGAGACCACTTTTTCTCTTTTTTTTCTCTAACCCGAAAATGAATGAGTGTGGGGGAGGGTGTGGGCTGCCCTCCTCCTTTTATACTCCCACCCATTCAACCTTTTCCCGGTTTTCCAAGTTTGGTCCCCCGACTTTGGACTTTATTTCTTTTTCTTCTTTCGTTGGCTTCAAAGAAAATTTCCCGGTGTTACAAGTCCACCCCCCTTATTTAGGTTTCGTCCCCGAAACCTGTTATTCCTCGAACAAACGTGGGTAATGATGTCTCATCTCTTCTTCCGTCTTTTACATAGACTCGGATCCCTTCCTGTGCTTCCACTGTACACGCACAAGATGAACCACTTTATTCCTCGGCCTCTTCTCTTTACGATCGATGATCGCCACTGGTTGCTCCATATAATTGAGCAGTTCATCTACCTCGATATCATCCAGTGGGACAATCATATCTTCTTCTGCCAAACATTTCCTCAGATGAGATACATGGAACGTCGGATGAATTCCACTTAACTCATCTGGTAACTCTAACCTATAGGCCACCTCTCCTACTCGAGCAACGATTTGGAAAGGCCCTATGTATCTCGGGCTCAATTTGCCCCGCTTTCTGAACCGAATGATACCCTTCCAAGGTGAGACTTTCAACATAACTCTATCACCCACCTGGAACTCGATCGGTCTACGTCTCCTATCGGCATACGACTTGTGTCTATCTTTGGTTGCCTTCATAAAGGCTTTGATCCTCTCGAGCTTCTTAGTCGTAGCCTCGATCACCTTAAACCGTCACCGTGACCCCGTCAGGCGTTGTCAACCGTATCATCTTCTTGCGACACACAATGTTCGCCTTGTAGTTCGCCAACCAATCCATTCCTAGGACTACATCTAAACCGCCTAAGGTCATCATGGACAGTCTAACAGTAAGCTACTTATGACCTTCCAATTCAATATCGCAGCCTTCAATCGCCTCAGAAATCCAGTTAGACTTATCTATAGCAGTTTCTACATCAAAGGGCTTACCAATACTTCTACTCCTAATGGGCAACTAGCACAAAAGGCAGAAAAAATAAAACTCTTACTAGCACCAGAATCAAATAACACGGAAGCTAGAGTTTGGTTTACTAGAAATGTACCTGACACAACATCGGGGTCCGTCCTAGCCTCCTCCTGAGTCATCGTGAAGACTCTGTGCTTGCCCTTTGCGCTTCAGTTCTGGTCGTCTTCCTTGCTCCGGAACTCTCTGCCATTGGCTTCTTGCAGTCCTTGCTTATGTGACCCCTTCCGCCACAGTTATAACACTTCACCGCCCCACAATCTCTTGCCAGATGACCGGGCCTCCCACATTTGAAGCAGAGGTTTGTTCCCCACCTACACTCTTCTGTATGCTTCTTCCCGCAACTACCACAACTCTTCACCCCCATACTGGATGTGACCACACGTCGGTCATCCACCCTCACAGCCTTGTTGTTTGGAGTGAAACTCTCACGTTCAACCCGCTTTCCTTTCCACTTCTTATCGCTGCTACCCTCCTTGTTTACTTCAATCACGGTCGTCTCCTTCACCGCCCTAATTACCTCAGTCACCATAGACGGCAGAATCGTCTGCATAACTTGTTGAACTCCCTCAACCACAGCACATAAACCACGTAACATGTGCATGTAATACCGGTTAACATTACGAAAATACCTGATGGCACGCAGCTACTCAGATCGGCATCCCTTCCCTTTCCGTCCCATTTCAGTTTAAGTTAAGGTTTATTTTGAAAATTTACCCATTTCACTTAAACTTTGACTCCGATACCAACTTGTAAGGCCCCGTTCCCGGGACGCTTACAGTTGGTTCCTCATCGCACATAAAATATATAATTATATTAACTTAAATAAAACGTTACAGCGAAAACATTAAAACAACATTCCATTTCATCATAAAAGCTTTTGCAAAATAATACAATCGTTCATTTCAAAACATCATTCATTCACATTACAATGCAAAAACATTAAACAAAAGAATGCCATCCAAAAGAGCTGAGTAGCCGCCCCATGCCATCCTCAGCAGCCATTACATGCCAACTGGAAACACATAAAAGTCAGCGTTGCTGAGTGAGTTCTAGTTTTAAATAAAACATACTTTACTTCCTTTTTAAAACCATCCGTTAATTTCATACGCGATCACTCAACATACATACGTACAGATAATATATTTATTATCTTCCATTACGTTCGTTACATTCCTCCATTCATTAATCATCGCACGGTACTTTATCATTCGCTCCATTCGTTCATAACTTCTTTTCTTACGTTCGTTCATACCACACATATCGCCCTTTCGCACATTTCGCACTTTCGTATCTTCGCACCCATCGTACATATCGCACAAATCGCACAAATGGAGTGGTCACTAGGACAGACTCATGGGTTAGCCAAAATCGCACGCTACATAGCACACAGTGAATACCACATCGCACGTATCGGGGCAGTTACCAAAACTAAACCCCCTACTGTGTGTATGAACCCACATGAGTTAGCCAAAATCGCACGCTACATATGGTCACTAGGACAGACTCCCCCTGTGTGTGTGAACTCTTAGGGATTTAGCCAAAATCACACGCTGTCTCATGTTTAGCCAAAATCGCACGCTACATAGCACTCAGTGAATACCATATCGCACGTATCGGGGCAATTACCAAAACTGAACCCCCTACTGTGTGTATGAACCCACATGAGTTAGCCAAAATCGCACGCTACATAGCACATAGTGAATACCACGCGCACGTATCAGAGCAGTCACCAAGACTGAACTCTTATTGTGTCTATAGTCCCTTATGAGTTAGCCAAGATCGCACGCTGTAAATACACACACAGTTGAGGTAACAACTCTCAATGAGTTGTGAACCTCCTTTCTTTTACTTGCAAGACATTCTTACTCTCATTCATTCAAACATGCATGCATTCATTCATCATGTTCCTCTTTTCGTTATATTCCACTTTACATAACATAATACTATCATTTCATTCATTAACATTTGACGCAAAGCCACGGAGAAATAACCACACATATTAAGGAACGTAAACATAACATACAGCATCGCCATACAGGCATCATCATACGTACATAACATACATCATACATACTATATATCACATGCACCATCATGCATAACATCACATATAATATCATCATACATCATCATCATCATCAACATCATGCCTAACATAACGTCTTCGACCTTAAAAGTCAACTTACATAAACCCCGGGAAACTCCCAAGTCAAAACCCACATCTGCACTTTCCCTCGAAAGTCATAAAATAAACCATTGCTTTTCGGGCGTATGAGCCCTACTTGGGCGTATGGACACCCTCAAGTCGCATGGCCTCCCAGGCGACTGAACACTTAGGCGAATGGACTCTATGCAAATGGACCTATGGGCGTATGGACACCTATGCGTATGGACTCTCAGTCGCATAGCTTTCATGCGTATGGCCTTTAGTCGCATGACTTCAGGCGCATGAGCTTCAATCGCATACCCTTCATGCGAATGAACCTCAGTCGCATGGCCTCCTGGCGCATGGACCTCAGTCGCATAACCTTCGTGCGAATGAACCTTAGTCGCATAACCTTCAATCGCATGCCTTACAGGCACATGAATTTCAGTCGCATGACTTTCATGCGTATAGACCTCAGTCGCATGGAAATCGTGCGCATGGACCTCAGTCGCATGCCAATCAGCCGTATGGCCTCCAATCGCACTCCAGTCGGTCGCCTAGCCCTAGCTGATGCATAATGCATTTCATCCCGAACGCAAACTGCCCTTTTCGGCCTCCAAGCTCTCCCAAACTCGTTTTAAGCCCAAATCAACCATCCTAAACCTTAGAAACACCTACCACAACACCATTCAAGCACACACAAGCCCGAAATCAAACCCCACCCGCATCAAACCCATACACATACGCATACAAACAGGTTCAACACCCAACTGTTTAAAAACAGGCTTTAGATGTGTTCTAGCCTCAAAATCATTTGAAAACTTGTAAAATAGGGGTCCTAGAATTCACACAAACAACACCATCAAGTAGAGCTTCGATTCAACCCGCTACACTTCGATTTTCACGCTCGAATCCACATGAACCAAGCTTAAGACCACTTTTTCTTCCTCTTTTCTCTCTAACCCGAAAATGAATGAGCGTGGGGGAGGGTGTGGGCTGCCCTCCTCCTTTTATACTCCCACCCATTCAACCTTTTCCCGTTTTGCCAAGTTTGGTCCCCCGACTTGGACTTTATTTCTTTTTCTTCTTCTGTCGGCTACAAAGAAAATTTCCGGGTGTTACACCTCATAGATCCTGTGATTGAAGAGGAGATGGTGGAGAATGGCTCTGAGAAGAGTGAAGAAGAGCACTATAAGAAGGGTCACCATCCCTCTGGGGTGAGCAAAGCTATTAGGATGACCAAGTCAAGAAGAAAGAACTTGATCAGGAACGCCAGAAGAAAGTCCAAAAAAGCTCAAGAGATCAAGGTCACCTTCAATTCTGCACAGAAACAAGTCTTCATCTCTGCAGGATTTGAAGTAGTAAAGGCTGAAGACACCAACTTGAACTCCATCAACAAGAGTTCTGGTTCATGTTCAAATCATCCCATCATCAAGAAGAAGGCTGATCAGTTGTGCATCACTATTGTACAACCTGAACAATCAAGCTCCAAAGATGGCTCTATCCCTACAAGAACTGCCACAGCATCTGCAAAGATGAAGATAGAGAAGGAAAGTGATCAAGTTCAGCCTTGTTCACAAAGGAAAACTCCTAGAAGGAAGAAAATGGACTGTGTTATGTGTGGGAGTACTTCTCATCTTGCTAAGGATTGTGTTTACAATCCAAAGAGTACTCTCCACATAACCAAGAAAGAAACTTCTAAGAGTTTGGAAAAGAAGAAGCAAGCTTCGAAAGGAAAATCTGTTTCCTTCGGAAGCTCCAAAATAAAGAAGAAGACAAGTGGAAACTTGCCTTCGGAAGAAAATTTGGTCTCGGAAGAAAGGAATACTTCCGAAGCACTGAAGCCTGCTGCAGTGAAAGCAAGATCTTTCGAAGGTCCAGTTATCAAAACTTCCGAAGTCATCAAAACTTCCGAAGTATTGAAGGTCAAGTCTAAGCTTCCAAAGGTGGTGTGGAAGTCAAAGAAAGACCAAGTGGCTAAAAGTTCTTCATCAACATCAGCAAATGATCCTTCTAGCATGACTATAGGATCAATTACTGTTGCATTGTCTTCAACTTGTTTTGATGAGCCCAAGACCAATGAGGCTTGGGTTTCCAAATGTAACTAATCATCTCTTTTGTGCAGGAACACCTCAAGACAAACAGAAATGTATGGATCATTGATAGTGGCTATTCCAGGCACATGACAGGCAATAGGTCACTACTCCAAAATTTTGAAAGAATTGATGGAGGACCAGTTGCTTTTGGAGGAGATGCAGGAGATTACATCACAGGAAGGGGCAAGTTCACAAATTGTATGCTCAGCATTGAGAAGGTAAACTTTGTCAAGAAACTTGGGTACAATCTTTTGAGTGTATCCCAATTTTGTGATCAGAGTCATAACATGCTCTTTACTGAGCATGTGACTTTCAATGAGCACACTCCCAATATGAAAGGTTCTGGTCCGGATTGGCTATTTGATCTTGATTTAGTTACCAACTGTTTTAACAAATCTTGTGAGAATGTTTCAGGATCTACAGATATACTACTATAGGTGATCCATATCCAAGATTTGAGCTAAGAAGACCTTGTAGTTACACATCTTCAGCTCCAGTGGTAACTAATCCTGCAAATGAAGCTTCTACCAGCACATCAATGACAAATAATGCTGATGCTTCTGGGGTGCCTTCAAATTCCAGCTTAGAGCCACAAAACTCAAAGGAAGGAGCTTCAAATGTTGGAGAAAATGGTGGTGGTGAAAGCGATCAGGAATTTCTTGATGCTGATAACCACTCCATTGAAGACAACATCAATGATGTCACACACTCATTGGATCAAGTCAATCTTGATAAGTGTGCTGATGTGGAGGGTGAATCTTCTTTGCCAGATCAGAATTTCTCAAATTTAGATTGTCTAAGCAACTTGTTGTGATCCCTCAGCTAAGGATCCACAAGTCTTATCCTACCACAAATATCATTGGAGATGTTGATTCAGGGGTGAGAACAAGAGGACAAACCCATGAAGCAAATGTTTGTCTTCACTCTTGTTTCTTATCCCAGATAGAGCCAAAGAAAATTGATGAGGCTCTAAAGGATGGAAGTTGGGTTGAAGCTATGCAAGAGGAGCTGCTTCAATTCAAAAGGCAAAAGGTTTGGAACCTATGTCCTCTTCCTCAAAGGAAGACTACCATAGGAACCAAATGGGTTTTTAGGAATAAGAAGGATGATACATCAAGAACAAGACAAGACTAATTGTTCAAGGGTATACTCAAGAAGAAGGAATTGACTACACAGATGTTTTTGCTCATGTAGCAAGACTTGAAGTTGTTAGGATATTCCTAGCTTTTGCTGCATCCAAGAATTTCAAGGTCTACCAACTTGATGTCACGTGTGCTTTTCTTTATAGGGTGATTGATGAAGAGGTGTATGTCAGACAACCACCTGGGTTTGCAGATCCCGATCATCCTGATTATGTCTGCAGGCTTGATAAAGCTCTTTATGGGTTGCACCAAGCTCCAAGGAAGTGGTATGAGACTCTATCTCAGTATCTTTGTCAACATGGCTACAAAAGGGGTACTATAGATGGAACTCTCTTCATCAAAGAAACAAGAAATGACATAATGCTAGTTCAAGTATATGTGGATGACATTATCTTTGGGTCAACTAATCCAAAACTCTGCAAAGACTTTGAGAAGCTGATGAAGGACATGTTTGAAATGAGTGCCATGGGGGAAATCAATTTCTTTCTAGGAATTCAAGTGAAGCAAGTTGACAATGGCATCTTCATAAGTCAGTCAAAGCATGTACAAGACATACTTAAAAGGTTCAACATGACTGATTGTAAGGTTGCTAAGACACCCATAGCCAGAAATCACTCCCTTGGACCTGATCTTGAGGGGGAGTGTGTTGATGAGCATCTCTATAGAGCAATGATTAGGTCTCTTATGTACCTCACAAATAGCAGGCCAGATATCATGTTTGCTACATGTATTTGTGCAAGATATCAAGCCAACCCCAAGACGTCACACCTGGTCACTGTCAAAAGAATCTTAAGATATCTCAAAGGTGCTCCATCACTTGGCCTTTGGTATCCAAATAATTTTGACTTTAATCTGTATGCTTATACAGATAGTGACTATGGTGGTTGCAACATGACTGCAAAGTCTACATCAGGGGGATATCAATTTCTTGGTGGAAGAGTAGTCTCTTGGCAGTGTAAGAAACAATCCTGTGTGTCTACATCAACTGCTGAGGCTGAATACATTGCTGGTGCAAGCTGCTATGCTCAAGTGCTTTGGATTCAAAATCAGATGCTAGACTATGGATTCAACTTTAAAGAGACTCCCATCCATATAGACAACAACAGTGCTATCTCCATCACAGAGAATCCTGTGCAGCACTCAAGGACAAAGCATATTAATATCATGTATCATTTGATCAGAGATAACTTTGAAAAGGGACTAATCAAACTAGTAAAAGTTAACACAAATGAACAATATGTTGATCTATTCACCAAAGCTTTTGATGAGCAGAGATTTAAATATCTTGTATCAGTTATTGAGATGATTAACTTTGAATAGCTTTTCTTAAAACTTAATCATATTTATTTCTAAAACCTGTGTGTCCTAAGTTGTCTATTTTATCACCTTCATAAGCCCTTGTTTTCTTTGGAAGAAAACCTTTTTAAAAGACTTTTCTTAGATTTTAGAAAATTTTGATCTCTTTTCTTTTCGGAAG
Source organism: Flaveria ramosissima (assembly GCA_025215565.1). Taxonomy (NCBI): domain Eukaryota; kingdom Viridiplantae; phylum Streptophyta; class Magnoliopsida; order Asterales; family Asteraceae; genus Flaveria; species Flaveria ramosissima. The sequence continues at coordinate 16,269,668 of CM046031.1, read as the reverse complement.
ATTTAAAATTTCCATCGGAAGAAATTTATGTCTTAGTAAACAAATAATTGCTTCAGTAATTTTACCTTCGGAAGAAATTTCTGAAATATCTTCCGAAGCTTAAAATCAACTTAAGTACTCTGTATGTTTTCCGAAAGCAATTTACCTTCGGAAGTTTTTATTCTCCTTAAAATAAAAATCTCTGAGTGTAAATTCTCTTCTGAAACAAAATTCTCAAAAAAAACCTTTGAAATATCTTCTGAAGCCAATTTGTCTTCGGAAGCTTTTTCTTCAGAACTTTCGAAGCAAATAACCTTCGGAAGATTTCTCGACTTCCAAGAAAACTACTTTTTGGGCAAAAGTAAACTACTTTTCAGAGGTGGGACAACATCCGGATTCAAAGTTTATCCTCTTTCATTAACTTTGTCTCAAATCCTTTTCACATAAATACCCAACGGTTCCCCCCTCTTTCACTATCTTCCTCAATTACACTTTTCCTTAAACCTAAATTCTCCCAAACCGCCTTTGTTCTTCATCTTTCTTCATCCTTAAGCTTCTAAAATGGCCAACCTAAATCGCAGAAACAACCCAGATTTTTCCATGCAACTTCACAGTCAACACAACCAGGTTGCTCTGTTAAGCTCTAAGAAAGATGAAAGTTTCTAAGAGATTTGTGTTTCTTAGCTCTATCCAACTACTTCACCTCCCTAACCATTGATCCTACTCTCTATGAGATCATCTACTTGAATTCTAGAAGACATGCCAAGAGGTCATTATGGATGGGGAGAAGGCACTATCTGCCACAGTGCAAGGGAGGACAATATTCATCACTCCAGCCATCATAAACGCTCACTTGCAGCTGGATGATGAAGAAGGTGAGTTGTCCTTCCCAAAGGAAGCTGTCAATCATTCCTTTGAACAGATGGGCTATGAGGGAGATTCCAGAGGGTGGGACCAGATTCCAGAGGATCTCTCCTTCATAGTACATGGAATGATTCAAGGGGTCAAGTTCGGGTACTCTCAGTTTGTTTATACAAATTTGCTTGCTAACTTGGACTCCTTAGAGTATTATATGTTTCCTAGATATGTTCAACACATTCTCAACTGTGAACTAGGCTCACAGTTGAAGGAAATAGATAATATTCTTAAATTGGGACAGATGATGCTCGGCATCTTTAAAATTATAAAGAAGCCAATTGTAGGCTTCTCAGGGGTAGAAATAGCCCTTGTCCTAAAAATGCTAGAGCTCATTGCTCAAGGTGACAACCTAGCAACACAAGCTAGTGTTGAACCCACACCTTCTACCTCCCAACCACCAAAAAGGCCAAAAATCACCCTCACCTACCAAAGAAAATCCAAACGAACCCCTGCTCAAGCTATTGAGTCTGTGCAGACCCCCATATACTCACCCATACAGGAGGAAGTGGTCACTAGAGCTCCCACTTCTCTTGAGGAGCAAACCACTCCCATCTCTTCAACAATCAGGGATGAGGTTCCTCATGCTCACCTTGATGAGCTCATAAGCCAAACTGCCTTAAGCCCTTACTCTGAGTCTGAACACTCAAGTGAACAACCTTCAGGGGACAGTTATCATCCCCAGCCTTTAGACTTAAATCAACATATTCCTAACCTCTCATATTATACTGATGAAGACTTAGGATTCAGTGGGTCCCATGAGTCTCTTTACTCTTCCCCTACTCAAAGATAGATGAGTACTCCTGAGTCTCCTTTGTCTAGCCCACATCAGTCACCCATCACTGAGGTGGATACTTCTGAACCTGTTCAGGATATCCATATGGAAGAGGCTCTCACTTCTGCAAGTGATTACATCATTAAGACCTCAACCATGGCAACTCAGCCCACTGATACCTCAACTGAGGATGTCAATGTGCAAAGGAAATCCAGCAGCCCAGAACCTGAGGCTGGTGGTGAGAGAGAGGACTTTGGTCCAACCATCTCATCTTCCAATGATTCTTCTGATGAAGATGAGGGGAATCTGAGACTAAAGGTGCAAAAATTGTCAAAAACATGCTCCTTTTTAGTCTCTAAGGTTAGTCACCTTGAATCTCAGGTGACTACCCTGCAAAATAGGGTCAATGATCAGCAACTTGAGATATCTTATCTTAGGGAAAAACTAGTTGGGAGACCTTTAAGAAGAGCTCAACCAAGAACACAAGAACCTGTGAATGTGATTGATCTAAATCCTAGCTCACCTATGCAAGAGGGTGATGCTACCAAAAAGGGGGAGAAAGTCATTACAGTCACAGAACCTGGGAGTTCTTCAGGGAGTATGGACATTGAGGATTCACCATCCTCACTTGCAATTGTGCATACTCAGCAACTTCCTCAAGTTCACATTAATATGGACATTATAGACTCTGTCATTAGGAGTCTCTTTGAGGAAGGCATTCCAAGGGTTATGTCATCTCCACCTCAAGAACTTCAAACTACATTATTGGGTGGACGTATGATGCTGATAGAAGAGCCCTTATTCTTCACAGAGTTCAAGGGCAGCAAGAAGTATTTAATTTTCAGACCTTGAACTACTATGAAGGTCTTGACCTGATCAACATGCCACTTGTCAACCCAAGTCAATCAAGACAAGCTGACAGGTTAGCACTCAGGATTCAAGACAATATTACTGAAGAGTTCAGCCTTAGAAGGAGACAAAGGCAATCAGGTAATGTCATTGGTCAACTGGATGTTGAGGCAGACCCTGAGATTAGCTTCAAAGGGAAAACCTTGGCTGAAGGCCCAGTGATAAAGCCTGAGAGCCCTGTCACACCAACAACTGCTTCAGAAATTCATTCCCTCAGTGAAACACCTGCTGGTGAAGGTGTCTCACAACCTCTCTCTGGCCAGAGCTTGGATGCTACACCAAGCAATGAAGGCCGAAGCTCTCTCCACCCTGTGTCACAAAGGTCTGTGGGTGAGAAAGGGAAAAGGATTTTAACTCCTGAGGAGTTTGAAGAGGAGGAGAGAGAGAGGAAGAGGAAGCTAAGGGGAGAAAGTTCCTCTCGGTCTTCAGGCTTTATGCAAGCTGCAATCAGGGCGGCCCCCAGACCAAACACTCAAGAAGATAAGTTGAGGGCAGTCAGGATTACTTACCTGCAGACCAGGAACTATGACATAGATGAGATTATATCTCTCCCCTTAGAGCAATTAAATGAACTGGCTGACATAGAAGTGTCAAGAGAGATGAAGGAAGCAGAGGATGCAAGGGTACTTCTCCAATTCAAAGAGGAGAAGAGACAAAAAAGGTTATACAAGCATGTTCCAACTCTCTCTCCAGTTCAAGAAAACCCTGTGCAAGAGGATGTGGCAGCTACACAAGAACCTTAGGTAGACAAGGAAACAGATAGGCAAAAGATGATCAACTACCTGAGTGCCACAGGTCTCTACCAGGCATCTGCACTTCTTTCCTTGTCCTTTGAGTACATTCAGTTTGAGTATCTCAAACAGCTTGAACTTCAAGTGCTCAAAGAACAAAAGGCAAAAAAGAAAAAGATGAGGGAAGATGCTGCAAAGTCAAGAGCCATCATCCAAAAGAGTATGAAGAAGTCTGCTGACAGACAAAGGATGATGAGCTTCTTGAAGTTGTATGGATTCTCTGGAAGGAGACTTGGCCCTATGTCTCTATCCACAATGGATGAGCATATCAGGGTAATCAAGCAGAAGATCAAGAGTGGAGTGCTGATTGACTTATACTCTCCTCCAAGTCAAATCCCACCTGAAGTGGAGGTTAAGATTGAACAACCTGAGACAACACAACCTGGACCTCCTGCTGAGCCTTAGCAAGCTTCATCTTCTGATCCACAGCACGGTCAAACTCCCTCTCCTTCTGAACCTGTGAGGGAGGAACACCCAACTGAGAAAGACAAGGATGATCAACAAGGTGCTGCAGACCAGTCTTCTCAGTTAAAGTCTTCTAAGAGGAAGAAGAGGATGGCTTTCAAACCAAAGTCAAAGAAGAAGAAGCCTGAATCATCCACCTCTACACCTCAGGCTGAGTCAGATCAACCTAAGGAATTGCATGAAGAGGCAGCCCAATCAACTCCAATTCAAGTGGCTCCTCTTGCAGCTGAGACACCCATCTTATCTTGGACCTTCACTACTAATCCAGAGAGATGGCATGTGATCAAAGATCAAGGTATTAAAAATGTCTATACATGGCAAGACATAATCAACTTACCTCTACATGATCTCCTTGAGATGAGAAGATATTATGAGAGTCTGAGTGATCCTGACCATCTGATGAAGAAGGGTATGGTCATCATCGTCCTGAAGACTACCAACATCTGAAGATCTTTTAAATGTTTTGGTAGCATCAGCCTAGGGGGAGTTTTTAAGGATTTCTATAAGTCTGATGCAGCAAAACATCCAAAGTCTCTCTGCATGCATGCACTGAAGAACAGAAGTATAAATGCTTCGGAAGTGTTACACCATGCACTAGAAATATTCTAAGTGAAAAATCTTCCGAAGCCAAGACCAACATCTTCCGAAGCCAAAAGTGAAGTCTTCCGAAACTTCAAAGACAAAGTCTTCCGAAGCCAAAGAATGAAGACAGATTTCTTCCGAAGACTTTTAGAGATATGCCTTTATCTGACGTACTTTACCATAAAGTTGGACCACCTTTCCGCTGCAACTCTGTAAAGTCACCAACTTACATGAGTTGGTGAAAAGGTCCATGCTTTTGGTAACTGTATATTGAGGTCTTGAGTCCATGCTTTCTACTTTATGTACTTTTATCCTTTTTGTAATATATTAGGATGTGAGCTATGGCATGTCATAGTCACTAGTCAAAAGGCAAATCTTACTTTTGACTCTACATTTAATTTTGTAGTTGTCTAGTCAATTGTATCCAGCTGGCCTTCAAAGTATGACCGGCTGTAGGATGTAGTATAAAGTATCTCATGTACTTGTAACTTTCCATCGTATGCTTTGTAACATTTGTAATAGAACTTGAGAAGCAATATACAGCATTCTTGAAAACAAATTACTTGTGTTGTTTATCATCTTGTTCTGTCTCATATTTACTTGTGTTCTTAGCATCTTTCATTAACAAGTTAACCAGTTTACTATTTGATCTGTTAAGTGTTTTAAGCAACTCTCCTCATTGTGTTGTTGTGTTGTAAGTGCATACCCTTCACCGGTCCTACAAAGTGGCTATTTTTTCTGAGATGAAAAAGAACATGCTTGCTGCCAGCGTGAAAAAGTTTATGATGTATCCAAGATTCATTCAGCTTGTTATGAATGCTTCACATCCAGATTTATCTAATCTTGTACTTCTACTTCTTCAGTGATGGTGATGAAGAAAGATGTTTTCACATACTTGTTAGGATCATGGAGAAATTCCTATAAAGGACATACATTTGCTAAGCTTAGAAGATTCTCATATGATCCCTAACAACAATAGTAACCACCTCAGCAACAACATTCACCGTAGCAACAAGAACAAACGGAGATACCACAGGAATCTGAGCCTATTGGTATAACATCTTGAACTCCCGATGATGCTACAGGAGTTCTACTTTACATAAAGAGATAAAAACAAATGATGAGATCAAAGAGATGTTTGGTGAAAGCTCAAATTCTGAAACACAAGTGATGATATAGAGAATGTTCCTTACATTCTTTAGCAAAGGCCCAAGGAACATTCTGCTTCAGTATCTTCTAAATGTTCTCTAGTAGAAGTTGATCTTGATTATGTACTAGAAGACCCTCCAAACACAAAAAACAAAAGAAGTCTATGACCCTTAAGAAAGTGATAGTTGAAAGAAGAGGAAGAGAAAGTGGAGTCGGTTTTACAAGATCGAGGACTCCCATGACTATTGTATCACCAAGTAGGGAGATTTTAATGACTATTGATGAAACAGTGGTTAGTCAGACTGTTAGTCATGAGATTCCTGCAATTATGACTAAAGCTACATTTGTTACAGTTATAGAAACTCCTTCAACAACCAGAATTCCTACTTACACTACTCCACCAAGGGTTCATGAGGAGAACTTAGAGTTGAATATTGAAACTTACATTAATACTATTCTTGAATAGAGAAGAGAAACTGATACTTCATCTGGATCTCCTAATATCCCTCTAGTTACTTTGAAGCAAATAGTTAAACAGAAAGAGAAAACATAGAAAAGACCAAGCTAATTGAGATGTTACAGGTTGATTGTCATATGAATGAAGCTTAGATAAAGACATTGGAACTCCAAATGCAGTTCCTTTATGATTATTTTTAGATCATGGATAACTAATAGAAAGTTATTACTACTCAATCATCTTCACAAGCTGCTCATTTAGAACCATTGAAAACAACTAAAATTGGCTAATCTAGTTGACAATAAACTAATGATCTAAAAGCAGCTATTGAATCTCATTTTATAGTTCAAGCTACTGATATTGCTACAAAGAATGTCATAACTCCTTCTAAACCTATAGTTGAAGTTCAATAAACATTTCAATCTTCAAAGTTACTTTTAGAAGGTGTTGTTACCGAAGAAGATAATAAAGATAATGAAGATGATGGTCTTGATAAAGTTTATTATTATAATGTTGATGATGATGGTAGTGGTGATGATAAAGGAAAGAAAGATGATGATAATGCTAATGATGATCAAGGAGGTGATCAAAGTATGATATCAGGTCCTTCTGGTGAGATAAAAATTAAATATGTCTCAAGACCAAGCTCTGAAGCACTATAGAATTTTCAAGCTTTGTATCCGGGGGAAGAAGCATAATATGAAAAAAAATTCAACTCATTTCAGCAGCAAATGCGTATAGAAGATTCAGATGATGATATGGGTCCTTTTGAAGGTCTATATGAGCCTGTTGATTATATTGATGTTTTTAGAAATAGTTTAAAGAGCTTGTTCCTTGACATACATTTGGAAGAAGGAAATATACCTTTTGATTTAGGAGTTGAGCAATCTGATGCTCTGGCTGAAACTTCAGACTTAACTAGAAAGTTAGCTGTGAAACAAGGAAGAAAACTTACTTTCATTGCTCCTCCACCACCTATTGAAAAAAATATTTCAAAACACTCAAAACCATTCTTAAGATATGGTAAATGTTAACCGGTATTAAGCTGGGGATATGATGAAGAAAAGAAGTTGTATATCGTAAAGAGAAAAGCGGGTGTCGTTGAGTATTATAAAGATGAGTATAATTTCCATAATCTTAGATATGCTAACATGTATGCTATGGGAATAGTGCTATTTAACAATCTAAGCTAGTATGGCAAAGCCATGTGGATTAGGCATATAATTTGGCATCAGAGCAAATCAAATTTTAAGGATTTCAAGACTACTACGTCTAAAGTGATTAATGATGAGTCGTGAATAGATCCGAACAATAGTGCTCCAATAAAATTTGAGTGTTCAGGCAGCCTAAATGCTCAAGTGATTCAAATCCATGTTTTTGTACTAGTAAACAGCTTGTCTAAGCTAATAAAATGGTTATGTGAAAAGGAGACTTGGCATGTTGTGATCTATTGCATAGATAAATAGTTCAGAATAAACAATCAAATTGATCTGCTAAAATTTGAAAGAGGTGATTTGATGAAGCTTCTGGCATGTCCAATTGAAGCTGATGAATCAATACACTTCATTGCAGCACAATTCGGATGGTTGATTACAAAAGCCCTTGAGAATACGATGTATGTTTATGGAAGAGATTACAAGGTTACAAACGTAGACTTTTAAGGATCTAATTCACCACGCCTATGGGGAGATTATAGGAATCAAACTAAGAGGCTTGGGAAATCAAAATTAGCTTTTTGAAGACTCATGAAGATGTCGTACAAAACCTATGTTGTCGCGCGAAATGTACTTCTCGCACGAGAACGTTTAGTGTAAATTGATGTTTTATTTTCGTAATTGTCAACACTTGAAATTATTCCACATTTATAATTAATTCTCTTTGGAATATATTATGTGAAAAGTTTATTTACATTTCGTGTTCACTTTGATTTGATATTGTTTAACCGTTCCAATCATCATACATTCCGCACTTTATGGATTGAGATCGATCTATTGTGGATTTCCTAGATTTTATGAAACCGAGAAGTATAAAATGAAGTGTTGATTGCTAGGAACTACCTTCTTGACCCTAAGTTGTTATGTGGATAAAAAATAAAAAATGAATACATTTAATACTTTTAAAGTTAATAAATGATTAAAATCTTTAAAAATGACATTGATATATCAAACACGCTTTAATGCGGAAAGGCACCACCAAATAAATTTAGACCAGAAGTAGATGTATAGTTTAGTCAAGGTATACTGGGAATAGGTGAAAATCATATAGGGATAGTTCAGATACAAGACATATAATAATAATTTAGATGATCCCTTTATTAGTTTAATGAAAAGACCAGTATATATGAAAAGTGATCATAGTTAAAATACATTGTTAAATGTGCAATTACCATAAAATTATGATTAAAGTGTTTAACTATACGAATCCACAGATATACCATGACGTAATTATGTGTATAAGAAATCCACCACTAAAATATGGATACCCACACAACTATCCCTAATCAATGATTGAGCATCTGGACCACTCTATTAAAAAAATGACAAACTTAAAGATAAATATGAATTAAGTAAAGCAAGGAACAAGATGGTGAGAAGAAAGGTCAAACAAATGAGGGAAAACATTATGTCATGAGCTGTGAAAATATCAAAAAGGGGGTGTAAAGCTTATGATTGATTATGATAGCACGATGTAGAAGATAATATTGTAATATATGTAATTTTATAGTGTGATTTAATATATTTTGATAATAATAAGAGTGTATAGTAAATCGTATTAATATCAAGATACTTCATTTATTTCTTGTTGTAGAATATCAAAGAATAACAAAAGTCAACCCTCAGCTTATACTCGAGGTAAACGAAAGACTACCAATGAAAATGATAATCAAACATTACAAAGAGATGAGATTCAAAGAATGATCGTTGAAGGTATAAAAGATGTTATTTAAACAATTATTTTAGCAATGTGAAGCAAAGAAACTCCAACTCAAAACAAAGAAACAACAAAATTTAGGAATAAAGAAGAAGAATGTCATATTTCTGGTAGTGAAATTTCTGAGAAAGAATCACCAACTGTTGGAGCATATATTGTCATATATAGTGTGTTCGTCGTTGACGAATAGTCTAGACTTAATGTAATACATCTGATATGTTGTAAACACATGAAACTGGGTCATTCGCAGGAGCATATACGAATGAGACTCAGTCGTACGACTGAGCCATGCTAATGGACCAGTCGTGCGACTAAGAGATGCGATTAGGACATTCGTAAGACTGAACCATAAGTATGGTCCAGTCGTACGATTGAACCATAAGCATGGTCCAGTCGTACGATTGAACCATACGCATGGCCCAATTGTACGAATAGACCCAGTCACATCTAATATGGGCCGAGGCCTATATATACCAGTTTCAATGTGTAGAGACATAAGGGTTTTGAAAGGAGTCTGCCCGGGGCCTAGGTGCTGCCGGATGAGAGGGGAGATCATGCTCGATCTCCGCTTACCAAGAGTCGTGATTCTTATGTTGTAACGAGCTTGTAATCATTAGGTTTTATCAATGAAACCATTTTATTATAGTTCATTCTATTGTTTGTCTCTTGGTTGTTTATCCTTCGGTCAAGAACACGCTCGGATGTCTACCGATCCAGCGACTTCACAATTGGTATCAGAGCAGGTTACTGCTAGAATGATCTAACAATCATTCTAGCAACCCGAGTTCTTAATTTCTGGATCTATTTCAGGTTCTTTGACGTTAAACCCACTTCGTGTTCTTCATGTTTTGCTCAGATCTTGTTACGTGTGTTGTTTCTATGTTAAAATCGAACTCGGAACCACGTTCTTATGACCCTTGCGAATTTGATGAGGTCTATTTTGTTTCGGTTCATGTAAAATTCATCAGATTAGGGTTTTTGGCAGCCATGGCGGCTGCAGATCTGAAAATCTGCGTGCAGACCCGTTCGTGCGACTGGACCTGCCAATGGACCATTCGTGCGACTGGAGCATGCTAATGGACCATTCGTGCGACTGGATCATGCTAATGGACCATTCGTGCGACTGGACCATGCTAATGGACCATTCGTGCGACTGGACCATGCTATGGACCATTCGTGCGACTGGACCATGCTAATGGACCATTCGTACGACTGAACCATGCTAATGGACCATTCGTACGACTGGACCAGTCTTATGACCAGTCATGCTACTGGACCAATCTTATGATCAATCATGCTACTGGACCAGTCTTATGACCAGTCATGCTACTGGACCAGTCTTATGACCAGTCATGCTACTGGACCAGTCTTATGACCAGTCATGCTACTGGAACAGTCTTATGACCAGTCTCACGAATATATCAATCGTATCATCCATTCACATGAATGTGATATTTGTCCTCCACGTCATACGGATGAACGGTTTTCCATACCAGAAAAAAGGTCTGGAACTGCCTCTTGCACATATTTGAGGATGAGCAAAGCACATTCACCCTAAGGTTCTTTTGTCAAATAAGTTCGATGGATACCCCATTATTCGTTGGACTTCCAGAATAGGTGAATGTAAAGAACACAAAAGAGAGAATAGAAGATGTCAGCAGTCGGTGCTGATTTTGTGGGGTAGTCAGGAGCATCTGACTACTTATGGGCCAATCAAGTTATTTATCCACACAGAGAGGATTCTGACTCTTAGGGGGATTCCATGTTTAGAGAAGTTGAAGACGCAATCAGAAAGTGATGATTTGAGCCGGTTTCTGATGATGAATCTGAGTGCATGCTGATTTGGTTGAGATTGTCAGCTGTGGATTGGAACCCTCTACTTTTGCCCAATACACCGTGTGAAGACACCAAGAGAGCACAATGTCTATATATTGGGATATGCTGAATTTGAGGGGGAATTTCTACAGGTGTTAATGTTAATCAGGTTAGCCTGTGTGAAGATTGAAGCAATGGAAAACTATTCATGTCATCTGGAAAAATCAGTCATATGGGGAATCTTGTTGCTATGATGGTGTTCTGCAAAGTAAACGAAAGCTATTGTGCCTAAATTCATTTTCAGGGATACTGTAGCAACCTGACGGATCGGCAACGTTGGCTAATATGGTTTTTCGTTTGATTCTATTGGAAACCAGAGCAAAGATTGACTGAAGATTGTAAGAGGTGTTATCTACTATTCGCAAGCAACGTCCAAGGGGGAATTTGTTGGAGCATATATTGTCATATATAGTGTGTCCGTCACTTGACGAATAGTCTAGGCTTAATGTAATACACCTGATATGTTGTAAACACATGAAACTGGGTCATTCGCAAGAGCATATGCGAATAAGACTCAGTCGTACGATTGAGTCATGCTAATGGACCAGTCGTGCGACTGAGAAATGCGATTGAGACATTCGTAAGACTGAACCATAAGTATGGTCCAGTCGTACGATTGAACCATACGCATGGTCCAGTCGTATGATTAAACCATAGCATGGCCCAATCGTACGAATAGGCCCAGTCGCATCTAATATGGGCCGAGGCCTATATATATCAGTTTCAATGTGTAGAGAGATAAGGGTTTTGAATGAAGTCTGCCTGGGGCCTAGGTGCTGCCGGATGAGTCGTGATTCTTATGTTGTAACGAGCTTGTAATCATTAGGTTTTATCAATGAAATCATTTTATTATAGTTCGTTCTATTGTTTGTCTCTTGGTTGTTTATCCTTCCGTCAAGAACACGCTCGGATGTCTACCGATCCAGCGACTTCACACCAACGAAGAAGAAGAAATACGAAGGTTGTTCATATCGAACATTTCAAGCCTGTAAATCCATAGAATTCTCTGGAAATGAGGGAACAATTGTAGCTATTAACTGGCTCGAAAAGATAGAGGTTGTTTTAGTCATTAGTAAGTGTGTTGAATTAGATGTGATTTTATATGTTTCCAATTTCTTTAAAGATGAAGCTTTAGAATGGTGGAACTTGATGATTCAAGCAAAGAGTTAACAGAGGACCTATGCTATGAGTTGGGACGAATTTCATGAACCGTAGTACGAAGTTCTGTCCGATAAACGAAAATGAACAGATTAAAAATATTTTCTTAAATCAACTATAGAAGGTACAGCATAAGGGATATAGTGAACTTAAAAAAATATACTTATTTTAATTGCTCTACACATCCAATTTCATAACCTCAAATTTTAATTTTAGCACTATTATATTAGTTTTAAAAAAATATTTTTAGTCCCGGCTATAGTGCGCTATAAATTATTATATAAGTATAATTTATATAAATTAATATTGAAATTTATATACATTATTATTCAGAACATGTACAATAATATTATGTTTTAAATGTAAAAACATTAAAAAAAGCATTCAAACATGAATAAATATTTTTGTTTGACCTATACATTTTAAAAATATATTGATAAATCCCAAATACCTCTAATTTTTCTTTAAGGAAAGAGATGAGCCAATGATTGTGATATGATAAATGCAAGAAGCGCATTGTTTCCCTCTAGCCTCTCGTTTGAGTGTTTGACCCATATTAGATCGGATACCCAAGCCACTTGTCTTGCTTATTGCCACTTCTTATTAACTACTAATAGACCTGTGGGACCATGATTTCTTTTTATTTGTTAACTCTATGCATAATTATACAATTTTTAAAATATAGAGCGCAAAATTGACACATTTAATAGTTTCTTACTCTAGATAAATTCAATTTTTTCTTGAAGATCAACACTTTGATAATCTCTAATAATGATTTTCTCATAACATGAGTGTGTCTTATCGTATAGATCATGAACCTCCGGATTTGAATTGATGCCTATAATAACTTTACAATCCTAATTACCTAAGAAGCAATAAGTTAAAGAAACAAAAAATATATATATATTTTATTAAAATGAAATTACTCTATAAATGTTGATATGGATATTCACGTCAACAAAATCTATCTTTTTTTGTTAATCTTTAAGTGATGAAGGCGGGTTTACATTATGTATAAAATGTCAAAAAGTGATTCTACAGTTTATGTACAAATAATTCAATGTAAGCATCTTTTTAAAGTCATTACTTCCAAAGATTACTCATATTTTTAAGAAATATTCATATATCAAGCATTAAAATTACCAGATAAATAAACCAAACAATATGAAGGCGGAAGGAATGATTTTGTAACCTTTTTGTTTCACTGCCATATCTTATTTTGAAATCGTTGGTGTAGCAATTCCCGAATAAAAAAAAAATAACAATACAAATCATAATCGGAATACTTCACTCTGCAAGGGGAATAAGCTCGAGTAAGCTCTAGGACATCAATTTCCGAAAGACATGCGGTGATTGTCCCTTATACATATTTGTTTTTCATATGTAGTTCTATAAAAGTTATTTAATGTTTCTTTCTTTAGCTTGACAAATTAATGTCTGATTCATCTCTCATTATAGGCTTTTAGCAATCATAATGTTTGTGGAGTTTGTAGATTTGTGCTAAGAGAACGTATGGAAGAATTTGGGTATCGAATTGTTAATCGATTTGAAATGCTAAGCTTTTTATTTATATAATTTCGAGTAAATTACTATTTTCGTCCCTGGGGTTTGACGAAATTCACGGTTTCAGTCCAATACTTTATTTATTACACTGACGGTCCAATAGTTGTAACAATAGTTTCAATTTTACCCACACCACTAACACCGTTATAACTTCTCTATTAACTTAATCTAAAATGACAATATTACCCTTTGTGAATAAATAAAAACCCATTAATTAAATTGATGTTATCATCATCATACATCATTATCATCATCCAACCATAACCTAACCACAAATCTCTGCAGTCCACCACCACCACCAACCATCTACCACCATCATCGTTCATACCTATCGATCTTCCATGAACCTTTAAACCATCAAACCACTACTGTTGCAAACCCTCTGGTCTGATTTGGGGGTTTCATCGTCATCACTCCCACCCTTCTCTTCCACCTTCGACAAAACACCATCAAAGTGACGCCATCGTTGCCCTCCCCTGTGATTTCGAGGACCATCCACCACCACTGTTCCACACCTGTCAACCTTCCAAGAACGCTCACTATCGGCACTTGTTTGGTCAGTGTTAGATCCGGTTAGAGTGCCATGCCTTTGTTCATATTTTTGTGCCAGATTCGTTCGTGGGGGTTCACCATCATTCATATCCACCCTCAAAGGATTGAGAAAACCGTTTGAGGTGGTGGTGTGTGGTCTTCCTCCATCACCACCCTAACAACCCTCCCTAGCCGGTGACTTCACCACCGATAACAACCACCGCCGCCTGAAACCCACCGCCCACCACCATGAAACCCTTATATCTATCTTCTCTCTAATCTCTCTCTCTTGTATCTAATGTTGGATGAAGACACAAGCTACGATGGTGTGAAATGGGGGTTTGGTGGTGCGATCAGTGGACAAATGGGATGCGGTTGTGTGGCAGCGACAGGTGGTTGAGGGTGGCGGCGGCACCGAAGGTGGTTAGGGATGGAGGTGGCGGCAAGAGGTGGTTGAGGGTGGCAGTGGTGGCCGAAGGTGGTTGAGGGTGGCAGTGGCACCGGAGGTGGTTGGGGGTGGAGGTGGTGGGTGGTTTTCTAGGTGTGTGAGAGAGAGAGATAGGGATGGGGTGGGGATAGGGGAGTGGATTTTAAAAATATCAAGGGGAATAATAGTCTTTTTATATGATTTAACTGAACAAACATTAACGGTGTTAATGGTTCAGGTGAAATTGAAACAAATCTTAAAACTATTGGATTGAAATCGTGATTTTTGTCAAACCCCAGGGACGAAAATAGTAATTTACTCTATAATTTCATTGCTTGGTGTTTTATCTGTTAAGTTGCTTACAATACCAGTTGTTTTCGTTTTTATACGTTCTTTTTTAATAAAAAAATATATCTGCTAAAGATACAAAGATACCTTTGCTGGAAACAATACCTTTTCAAAACATAATTTTAATGAAATAAATGTGAAAACAAAACATGTTTTGCTTAAAAAATAAGGATTTGAAGAAGAAATCTACTCATGAGATTCGAACATTTGTATTAGAATGTAGCAAAACAACAATTAGGCTGACCTTAGCATTAGAATAGTTATTAATAATATAATTGCTTATGATTATCTTGGTATTTAACAGATGGTGAAGCATTAGTAGTGAAGGATGCAACTGATGTCAGGCTTCATGGTGGCAAGCTGAGGTATATCCCTTCGTATATGGTATTTAACAAGTAATGTCAATGAGTTGATTTAAAGTGGGCTTTTATGTAGAACTAGTAGGTACACCAGCGTCATGCGACATGATAACGTATTTTCTAATGCTATAGATAGTTGTATTTGAATAATTTTATAATTAAATCATAATTGATATAGGAGGACTGTTGATGTTTTCCAAGATCTTAAATGTCGACGTACAAATGTCGTCTCTCTTATAGATCTAAATTTTTCAGAATTTGAAGTTTAAGATAAACACTAAGATTATTCTTGTAAAATATCAATAGATTTTTATAAACTGAATAACATATATTTATAAATTTCAACAAAAACTTTAAACTTAAACATGACGTATCTATAACGTTAACAGGAACAACCGAGTTCAAACCCAACCGTAAAACCGGAGATGTATCGGAAAAAAATCATAAAAGAAACAAAAATGAACATCATGAAATATTAACTGTAATTGATATTTTTCATAGCTTTGCACAAAAAATGATACGCAAATCATGAGTTTGTTTCTCCTAAAGTCTATGTATTCTATTTTATAGATGTTGAACTCTCCTTTTGCTTTCTTACTTGGTTGATGTGATAAGCAACATATTTATATTACTATATGGAGGAATAAAGTTGTGAATAAAAAGTTGTTTATACATAATCACGTGTATCAATTACAACAACAATATTGTTCTTAAGTGTTCTAAAATTAAATTAAAATTACATTGTTGTTCAAATAGTTGTATTATAAAACAGTGTAGATGTGAGCATTGTTAAAATTTTGTAGTATATGATTAAGAGATTAAACTATGATTTTTCCAATAATATATCCTAGTGTGTTATATCATTCAAAATCCTTCACGCTTTTTGAATTGTTCTTATCTCTCTATGTTGTATTATCATGAGTTATAAGACGAGTCAACGAGACGACTTAAAACTGGTAATGCTAGATTACAATAGTAATCTTTCAACTACATCTTCAAAATGTTGTATACAAAGAAATTTTCAATATACGTAAACATTAATTGTCTAATTTTACATGACTTATTTCGCATGTAACTTACTTAATCTTCACATTTTTATATATTAGATGATTATTAATATTAGCTCTTAATTTCTAATTGTCATTATTTTTTATAATTTTTGTAACCTATTTAAGCACGGATCATTAGACTAGTGTAAATTATATACTAGAATAATATACCAATGAAAATAAAGTCACGGGTAGAAATAGAAAATGAAGACAAAAGATAAAGAGAACAAGCCTCCACACGAATAACACCTTGAAAACTCAATCAACGTAAGGGAATCTTTCACAAAATCCATAATACAAAATGCAAAAGGAATCATTGATATGTACAAAAAATGATACGAAAGCAAACCCAGCCTCCACACCAACAACATCCACAAAACATAAACAAATCTTTCAGAAATCGTACAAACTCGTCCCATTATTTAGCACCACAAGATTAGATTAGAGTCACAATCAATCCTCATGGCTCCCCCAACCGTAACTCGTGTCTCCGAACGCTTCATCAAACCATCAAACCCTCACCCTCTACCTCTCGACGCGCACCAACCGATCCATCTCACACCCTTCGAGCTCCCGTTCCTCACCGCAAACTACAGCCAAAAGGGCCTCCTTTTCCTAAAACCACCTTCACACCAAAATAATAATTTTTCCATCACTCGTTTTCTAAACGATCTTCAACATTCTCTCTCTGTCACCCTCAATCACTTCCACCCTCTCACGGGCCGTTTAGCCACTCAAAAAGAAATAAACCCACAATCATACATCATCTACCTAGACCCCGTAAAAACCCTTGGCGTCAAGTTCGTTTACGCTACAACAAACGTAACCGTTTCCGACGTCCTTACGCCTATAGACGTCCCACCTGTTCTTCACTCGTTTTTCGACCTTAATGATGCCGTTAACCATGACGGTCATGTTTTACCCTTGTTATCCATTCAGGTTACCGAGCTCGTTGACGGAATCTTCATCGGTGGCTCGATCAACCACGTCGTTGCTGACGGAACTTCTTTCTGGGGCTTCATGGCTACTTGGAGCAAAATACACAGAACCATCAATGAAGAGAATGGTTGCATCCTCTCTACTTCACGCGCATTCAACCGCACACCAATCGCAGGATGTGATCCTGTTATAAACCTACCGTACACCCATCACGATCAATTCATCGAACGACTGCAATCTCCACTCATCAAAGAGAGATTCTTCCACTTCTCACCGTCTTCTATCTCCAACCTCAAAGCAAAGGCCAACACCGAATGCAATACCGATAACATATCAAGTTTACAATCCTTATCAGCGCTTTTGTGGCGCTGCATAACACGAGCACGAGGAGGTCGATCACCGGACACTGTAACCGCGTGTAAACTCGCAATCAGCAACCGCCACAGGCTGAGCCCACCATTGCCCGAAGATTATTTTGGCAACCCGGTTCAACTGGTTAAGGGAACCGCAACGGTTGGAGAACTGATGGATCATGGGCTCGGTTGGGCGGCATTGCGGTTGCATGAAGCCGTAATGAAGCATGATGGTGCAGCAGTGAAGGAATGGGTGCGAACATGGTGTAAAAGCCCGTCGATAATGAAGATGAGCGGGGTGTTTGACCCGAACGCGGTGAGCATCGGGAGCTCACCGCGGTTCGACATGTACGGGTGTGAGTTTGGGCTGGGGAAGGCGGTCGCGACTAGAAGTGGCTGTGCAAATAAGGCGGATGGTAAAATAACGATGTATCCAGGACGGGAGGGATGCGGGAGCATCGTGGCGGAAGTTTGTCTGTTGCCGGAGTATATGGTGAGTATGGAACGTGATGAGGAGTTCTTAAGGGCTCAAAATGGTGAAGTATGTGGTTGATATGAAGTTGTTTAAGCAGTTTTGAAGGTAGATGGAGGATGGGAGTGAGGTTTTTACTTTTTAGTTTGTATTGTAGGGTTTTGTATGTTTAGTTGGATGTAATTTTGTGTTAGGTTTTGTATGGTTCTACATGTATGTCCTAATAAACATTTGATTAACTTTTTGTTTTGATATTTTTAATAGTGAATATATATATCCGTATATAGATACTTAATTGCTTAGGTATCAAGGATATGTAGGTCAATTATACTTGGACGTTGGTTCATTTTATAAGTGATTAAAAGTTTAAATTTTATTTTTAAGAATGATGTATGATTAGAAATAGATTTAGCAGATTTGTGAGTTAATTGTTAAAAAAAAAGAAAAGAAAAAGAAAAAAGCTTTGTTGCTTAGATCTAAACTAGCACAAGGCAATAGAAAAACAAGAAATGAGAATTAGAGGGAAAAATTGAATTTAATTAATGATTGATGATGTAACTACATGGGGGTCAAGGCTTTAATGTTGTATTGGATCGTGTCTAGATATCCTAAGTTTAGATTCAAACTGCTACAATAAAAAATCAGTGAGAAGATGATTTGAAGAATTAAAGGTGGAGCTCAAGTAAGTGAATAATACCAGTGTATAGCATGTGTTATGACATAAGTATATAAGATGAGAGATGTGAGATGGTGAAGATGCTGCTTTGTAGTATGTGGAGAGCCATCAAATACAGATTAACTTATCACCTCAGTAATATTCTCATTATATAAAAGCTTTGTCTAAAAGTTAAAAATATTATTATTGTTCATGTTTGTTTATTTTTTTCATGTATATTTTTTTCATCAATTAACATTTAAGGAAAGCAATCAGTGACTAAAAGTGTTGATTGTTTAAAAGTCGGTGAAAGATGTTCACGCCTTGAAAAAATTGATGGCTTAGAATTTTTCCAAGTACTTTTGAGACCTCTTGTGATGTTTGTTTATTCCTACTGATTTCATGATAGGGAACATTCCCAGAGTTCTTTCTTTGTGTGAACAAGTGCTTCTATTTTTAGCTTCATTTTATATTAGTGTTCCGGATTATATAACGTGTCAATCTCATGTTGTTTTCAGACTGATGTTCAGTATCATAACCTATGGTCTAACGTTTTAGTGTGACCGCAGGCATGTCACTTCTGAAGTTACTACATGCTCATCATCCTATATGGCTAGCATCTAAGTAATCTCACATAAAATATCGGGCGATAATGAAAAAAAAATTCTATATTTGATTAGTGTAGCATTTAATATATCATGTGTATGTTTACTAAAACAAATGTTTGTTATAGTGTAATGAAAATTTTGTTACTTATTTTACATGATCAATGTTTCTAAGTTGATGTACTACATATAGTATATCATCTAATCAACCGCACGTCATCCCGTACCTTTAGAGGAAAAGAAACGGTAATCTTTTTTTTTTAATTCTATTTCTTAAGAATACCTCTTTCCCTTTGACTAGTAAGATTTTACTTTTGTATCTTATGTCCCCGTTGATAGAAGTTGTAATAGAAACAAGATAAAGAACTCATGTGTTTTTGGGAAGACTACCCCATGCCTCTCTTGATTTTGTTATGCTACTGATTGCCCTTGATACAAAAGTAGAACCCATATGATTATTACCGGTCAATTAGTTATAGTTTGAACTATTAAAATTTAATTTACTTTTTTATTTTAGTTGAAGTCTAATGTATTAGGACTACCTATTTTTATGATTTCAAAATAAAAACTGGTATCCTTTATATAGACCATTTGGTAGAAAGTCTCGTGAAGAGTAAATTGCAAAAAGACTTTATGTAGCACTATACTTCACATGTGAAACAATTTCTTACGCTTAAACATATTATAAATACTCCTTATAACTGCGAGAATTTTACAAACCTCATTTTTGTAATGCATAGTATTAATTCACATATTGAGATTTGTAATACATAGTATTAATTCACATATGAAACCCTACTTCCCTTGTAAACATTAACAATAATCTTTGAAATTTCGTTGTTTTATAAGTCTCCCTTTCTTATAGACCTCACTTTCTATAAGATGAACTCAAATAATTTTCCCTAGTTCCCTACTTTTTTATGGTTTCCTGATAAACACATGCGCGCCTGGAGCCCGCGGCACACACACACAAATGTTTGGTTTTCTCAACTTTCCGCATATTTTTGTATGTGTTTGTTTGGGGATGAATAACAAGGCCCATATTCTATGCACCAAAGTTTGTAGAAGGCTTCAAACATTAATGCCACTTTGGTACTTGCAACCATGCTGGTTTCTAGCTCCATAGCAAAACATTTAAACTTGTACCTGCAGCTGAACCACCAAAAGATGATGTTTCTGAGCATCCTTCTGATCACACTAGAACTTGGTCACAACTTTCAGATATGGTGCTCTCTTTACTAAACTTATCATCCATATATATATGATTTTAACAACATATTCAGACATAACAAACAAAAAAAAAACAAAAAACAAAAACAGCGTCACTAGAAGGGCAAATGGGCCTAGTGCTCGTTAGCACGTTAGCAAATAGCAAGCATAAACGAGAACTATGAGTAAACCAATTAAGAAATGATGTCAAATCTTATGACGAATTAATAAAACGTCGAGCAGCGGTTAAAGATAGCTCCTCATAAACCTGAAAAGAACAGATTATCAAAGGTGAGGTTGCTATTAATAACGTAAAAAACAGAAATATGATGTTGCAAAAATGAGATGGGTACACACAAGCTTCCTGTAAACATGTTGGAACGCCTTCACAAATCCCTCTGCATCAGCACTGCCGACCTGTGAATTAGTACACACAAGCTTACTTGTAAATCGGTTGGATGTGTTGTCATTGTCAAATTATAATAAAATTAGCTAAAACTAAACAATTCAAACGGGTTCAAATTGCCCAGGTCTACTTCTAATACATATTAAGATCTAGATTGTTATAATGTTTACAAGTCATGCAAATGCCCCATGTTATTATGCTAATATTGTCTTGTAAGATGTAATCATGAGCATGGTACAAGAAATTCTAAGGACCTAAAAGTATGCAGGAAAACCCAGCCTGACGTGTACTAAAATGACCTTTTTTAACCTGCCAACCAACCCCTAAAAGTATAGACAGAATCGCTCTAAAAGTATAGACAGAATCGAATCGCTCTAAAACCCACCTTTAAAAGTATAGACAGAATCGCTCTTTTAGTTAAGACTACCCCAATAGAACTTCTTAAAGAATACAATATGATAAAAAAATAATAATAAAAATAAAATAAGAAGAAAACCGTAAGACTTGGTATTTTTGGCATGAAAGAGATCAATAATAGAAAAATGCCCGCAGTTATCATCATAGTAGTTAAGTGCTCAAGGCGCAAAGGGTGAGCCTGTCACCTAGATGCAAGGCGCTCCAAGTACACACTCAAGCAAGCAAAGAACACATCTGGTGCAGGACATTTTTAGCTGTTTTCTGTTAGTTTAGTCTGTTTCAGACTGGTTTTTGGCTGGTTCAGGCCGTTTGAATTTTGAAACTTCTTTTGGCCAGTACAGCCATGTTTTACCGTTCAATACACCTTTGCATCTTGCTGCACTTCAAGGCGGTATTGTTGAGCCTCACGTTGCCTAGGTGCCTTCAACTACATAAGTTATCTTAATAAGTATGCTATGCTATCCTACGGTTAGGCATGTTGTCTTCTAAAATTTTGGCGAGCGTAGTTAATCTTTCAAAGGAACAAAATGTACAGAAAATAAAGATTTTAAAAAATTATGGATTTTTAAAGGGAAAAAACGATGTGCTCAGAAGCAGAACTTGAACTGCAAACACTATAAATTTGTAACCTTGCATGCATAAAGACCAAGATATCATCAGATGTGGAACAATTTTCCCTTTCACCAACCCTAAACGTTTTACTATTATGACTCACCACGGGAAATAAGTGTAAAATCAGAAAAGTTTTCCAAGAAAAAAAATTAAGATGCCACCGTTCTATGAAGGGACTAGCATGGACAGACTTAGATCATGAATCAAGGAGCAGTTTTTTATATACGACTATCCGAGTTAGATCAAAAAAGAACATTCTACAACTAGAAAACCTTTTAGGTACTATCAATGTGAGGCAAAATTTGATGTGGTCAAGTATGCTGCTTTTTGACATAACAAAAATGATGTCATTATACTGATGCAAAGGGTAGTAATAAAGGTAATTAGGTATCACATTAAATGCATGACACATCATGGGTGCTCAAGCATAAGGCAGGTAAGCCACTTGCTTGAGGCCATGTAAGATTTAAGGCCCTAAATTTATATAGCAGCAACTATTGAAAGTATATAAAAATACCATAATTCATATATAGATTACTATTCAATCATTTTGTTCTATTTTTTCTAAAAACTTTAATGATCGATCATGTCTTTACATTATAAATCAAACTATTCCTTCAAACAAAATTGATTTGAACACTTACAAAATTTATTTTGGGCTTGCTATTAAATATAAAATTTCACAATTATTGAAACAAATGTAAAGATGACATAAAGCCGTTATAGAAGCATATAAGCATACCTTCTTTGCAGCAGCAACTTTTAGCTTCTCCCAGAAGACATCTGTTAAATAGAAAAAAATGAACAATTAAATATCCTTCTTATGCTTTGTATAGATATACTTTTGCAACCTGATCTGACTAATTCATTCTGTCGAGACCATTTTCCACATGTTCTGGAAAGATGGTTGCAAAGAATTCAATAAGCATATCAGTTATACACAAAGATGAGAGAATAGAGATTACAAAATACAAACTTAGTGACTGATGGCTAAATAGAAACATTGTACTTATGGTGCTTAAATAATTTAAGAAATCAAATTGGGGTGGAAGAGAAGACAAAGACATAATTATATCAGATGATTTCTCTACTATTTTAAAAACACATGAAAGGGCAGCAAAGTTATACAAGTATATTGCAGTGTTGTAAAATCGCTAGTCGCTAGTGGGGTGGTGGGTACCGACTAGCGATTAATCGAGAGTAATCGAGATTAATCGGTTCGAAGTTTTTATAGATAATTTTCATTTTTATATATATACACAAACATTTTTATGTGTAATGTTTATAAATATGTTTAGTTTAATAAAAATATACACAATCTGGCCGAAATTTTAAACTTTTCACCGGAATCTAGCCAGAATTCCACCGGAATCTCACCGGAAAGTCACCGGATTCTGGGAAAATACCGAATAGAGGCCGATTAACAGCCGACCAGGGCCGCTTTTTCCCAATTTTGACCTGTTTGACCGATTAGCAATTAGCGATTTTTGGCTCCGATTGGGAAAAATCCAACCCATAGTCACAGGATTCGCTCCCCCACCCCACGAATCGCGAACCGGATCGGCCGTACCGGATTCGGGTACATTCGCGTACCAATCACCCTACGATTCGCGATCCGGTTCACTATAATAGGCGAATTCAATTTCAATGAAAACCGAACCAGTCTACTCCGATTCGCGAATCGGATCGTAGCGATTCGTGAATCCAATCAAATAGAAATGCGAATGGGACTCAAAATGGCATGTTTAGACTTTCAATCTTTGGTTGATTACTTGATTGCTTACTCTACGTCAATAATTTTTTCCCGCTATTTGATAATGGCGCCAGTATCATTGCATCTATTATAAATTGGCACCTACTAATCCACTAATTATCTTTAAAAATATAATATAGATTTTTTTTATAGGATACGGCGTACCACACTATATGGTACACCGTACCGCGTACCGAATTGGCGTTCTAAATGAACCTACCCCCTAGTGTACCGAATTTTAAAAATTGACGAACCGCGTACCCGTTTCCGTACCGCGTACCGAAACGTACCGTGATCCATGTGACTATGATCCAACCGGTGATGCACCGATCAGCGACTAGTCGCCGATTACGGCCGACTAGTCTGATTATTACAACAATGGTATATTGGTATTCAATATTAGATGTAGTAAACCAAAAATTTGATTACCTTGTCCATCAATACCTCCAATCACTTTATCCCTTGCACCCCCATCAATTTGTGAATTCATACGCTCTCTTATCTATTATGAAATAAAAGAAAATTTAGAAAAGAACAATCTAGATGTGAAAAAGACAAATATCCAAATGAGGTATGATAAAAGGGGCATACCCTGCGTGATGCCTGAGTAGTTAATTGTCTTTGCACTTCGGACTCGGCCTAAAATATAAAATCACAACATTAGTTAGAACCATGTAAGCACTCTAATGAAATATAAAAATGTACAATTGTGAAAATTTCATCCAAGAGAACAGAAAAATAATCTTTAATGAAAGTTTTGCATATCATGTCTTGGTGAATGCCAATGGTTAAATGACCACAAAAAAACTTCTACGGCATGAGTTGGGTATTCTCCCCGAGCAAATGGAACCACATTATAGCACTTAATCTCCACTTTATTAATAGCCGAAACCAATAAAGCTTGTTAATAACCAGATTGAAAACCATGTGTTAAAAAGGGTCTTTAATTATCCACCTTGTGTACATTATTGTTAAAGTTCTCCTTGCGAAATACAACTTCAAACTGTAAATCAAACCTCCAAACATTTTTTACTAGCTGATAATGTATAGTTTTTATGTCAGACATAGCTATGAATGGTTATGTGCTACCAACAGAAAAACGAACTGTTTAACTACAAATAACAGATGGCATCACCAGCTCATTATTGTTAAAGTTTCTCCTTGCTAATACACAACTTTGAATGGTAAATCTAAACCTCCAACATTTTTTTGACACGCTTATAGTATATATTTTTCACGTAAGACATAGCTTTTTGATTGGTTATGTGCTACCAACTAACTCAAACTGTTAAACTACAAAGAACAGATACCATCACCTAGCTAGTCAGCTACAGAAAGCAACAATTAATGGGTGACAAAAACATAGAAGCCAAATATCTAAAATAAAATTTCATGAGTGGGTATATAAGGCATATTAACATGCCATCCAGGAGTAACTTGTGGAGCGACAGATACTTTGGTTTTTCAGTTCAGTTGCATAGCTAGAACGCTGATTTAAAATAGTCACACTGAAAGGTTCATAACCCATTAAATCAAATGTTTTTTTAACTAATCAATTCTTTTTTATGATATAACCATTCTAGAATGACTAATATTCCTAAACTAAACCACAACATAAGTCTCCATCAAGAATATAATCCAATCCTTCATAAGCATCTCTCAATATAGGAATCAATAATCAATTCAACTAATTCTGTGATACTACCCAGCCACCTTGACCCGACCTGTGTAATGAATTAATGTACCAGTCGAGAAGTTAAGCATTATCTTTGAATTAGCATTTAATGCATGCCTGTAATTAAGAGCAATTATCATGTTAGTTACATCACTTGTTATCCAAGATCACATATGCACATAGGATTAGGAGTTCTCCGGTTAGCATCTCATGTTTGATTAAAAGCACTATATGTTTGCAGTTTGAAATATCAGATAAGATTTGCAGCAACACCTTTCTTATTTGCGAATTTTACATTCCAGTTTAGTTTTTAAATTGTTGGAGATTGCCGATCTCAGATTCAAAAAATAGATCAACAGAAAATTTTATATCTCAAATTCATGACTGTTAAATAGCAAAACTAACTTGGGTTTTGTTGCTAATCACTCATCGATTCTCACAAGCAGGAGTCACAATCCAGAACAGTTCTAAACTCTAAAGATATCCATATGATTAGACTCCCCAAACACATCCATACGGAATTAAGATGAATCACGAAGAAGAAGTGAAACGTATCTAGGGTTACACGATTCAAACAATATATACTAATCTATGGATTAGGAAATTGGAATACAGAGAAGCGAGAGATTTACATTATAATCGCGAGTACGAACAACGGGAAAAAGGTGAAGAACTCGTTGAAATTCAAGCTCATCCATAGCTTCCCGATTGGGATTGTCTGATTAGAAACTACACGAGGGGTCGTACGGTCCTGCGTTGATGGGCGTATTTTGAGGGTTTTCTGATGCGACAAATTTCGCTGGCTTTAGTTTATAAGAAACCGGGTTAAAAACTAAAAAGTCCATCTATAGTTCTATACATTGTTCTTGGGTTGAATACTTTGAATAGTTGGGTTAAAGTCATGTAGTGTAACATATGTTAGAGTTAATGTTTAGGTAGGATTATAATAAAAATTTAATTTTTTAAAAAATTAAAGAAAAATTTTAAGCTTGACACATGTCTTTTTATTGTTTTAAAAATATAGACATTTTGGTTATTGTAACAAATGAATCAGCTTAGTATGTCATATAATTTACATAATTTGTTATATATATATTCACTATTGTATTTTATGTTTTAGATCATTTTGTGTTATTATTTTTATTGTTTTTAGGATTATAGAAACTTGTTATCTATCACTGTGTTTTATAATTAGAAGTACACAATGATATTATTTCACTAATTTGTTCTTCAAAACTAATCGTGTTTTAAGATTACACAATAATGATAAGAAAACACAATGAGACAATTTATTATTTTGTTATTGTTTTTAATGTATTAGATTAACTAGTTGTTAATTTATTATTGTATTTTACATATTAGAAATACATAACCATGTTATTCCATCATTATACTTTTTGCAATTTATCATGTTAGGAAAATACAATAGTATTTGGAAAAACACAATAACTAAAAAACACAATGAAGTGCACTAAAAGACACAATGACAATATATGAGCTTAAAAACGTAAAAAAAATTATTAAATTTTATATAAAAAAATTGTACTCGTTTAAAAAACGCTCGTTTTTATGGTGTGAATTTTATTAAAAAAAATAATAGCGTACATAAAAGTTATGAAGGTTTAAATATATGGGGGAACTTGCAAAAAGTCAACAAAAGTGACTATTCCTAAAATATCACTCTAACAAACTTTTTTTACAAATTGATTTCAACTATTAATTAAAGACATGGATGTTTGAGATTACTTTCTTACACTTTTTAGTTTTACAGCCTTTTGTATTTGGACATTCCCCAAATGTTTAAGTTAATTACATAAAAGTTTCTTGTGCTTAGACTTCTTTTTACCTTTGGTCTACAGCTTTAAAAATCATAGTGTTGCTCCAAAGGTATGCGAGAGCATAAAAAAAGGCTTCTGCAATGGATGGAAGTATGGAACGTTGATTTTTTCGAAAACTATTTGTATAATTACCATTAATGTTATAAAGTAAAAAAAATAAATTTATTTAAATAATTATGGACCCATCACATTTTCAATACCCATCCCACCCCTACCTAATATATTCTTCTTCCCCGTTTCTCTATCAATCTTACCACCACCACCAATCATCATCGGTGGTCAGAAACTATGCCACCGATAACAAAACCTTCAATCTCTATCTCCAGTCATCTCAGTTAATCACCAAAACAAACCCTCATCATATATGGTTGACATCTAAACCACCACCACCATAAACGCTAGCCAAAGGCGACCACCGGTTAAAGGTCTCGAGGGATTAAATAATTGATTGTTAGGGGACTAGGATGCAACTTTTGAAAACACATATATATGTATACGTCGGGCACCAAAACCCTATCACCGCCCCCCTTCGATATACTTTCGGCCGCGACGCAGCCCCGGAATCTTGCTCGTGATGACTTCGTTTTTGGTGATTACTTCCCTTGATCTTCTGCCTCTAAACCGCAGGTAACGTACAACCTTCATCGTTTCGTTTTTCCTCCCAGTTCAGGTTACCGATTACCGTGAATCGGTGCATGTTCGAGAATCGATTGAATGCGTATGAATGTGTATATGTCGCAATGTGCGTATATCATTGTACATACATATGTATCGACTGTAAAATTTGAATGTGTATGTGTTTGGATGCGTATAACCATGTGTATGTGTACGCATGGGCGGAGGATTGTGTGGGGGGGCGCGTCCCCCCTCTTTTTTCGTCGGTAATGTTAAAATTTAGTCCGATAGTGTACCGTGTGGGTGTGAATGTGTGTTATGGATGTGTGTGCGTGAAAACAGTGTGTTTCAGTGTGTGTGTGTGTGTGTGTGTTAAAGTGTAAATTAATTATGTGTGTGCGCATGTTAATTGTGTGTGTAAGTGTATATATATATATATATATATATATATATATATATATATATATATATATATATATATATATATATATATATATATATATATAATAAAGATAATTAGTATGTATAAATAAAGATATAGTATATATATATATATTAAAAAAATAGATATATAAATTGGTATGTGTGTATATAAATAATAGTGTGTGTAAATGAAATAAATATACATCTGTTAATCGTGTGAGTAATCAAGTTATTGTTACATAAAAATAAACATATACTCTCGAGTGAGTGGTGCGATCAACCCGAACCAACACGAGACAAAAAAAATTGTTATGATAATGATAAAACACATTTATGAGATCAATTATTATTATAGATGCATGACTTGCTTTGGTTCACGTGTATTTCTTGATGCTCGTCGTTTTCCTGAATTACTATCATTACATGGTGAGTTTCGCGGCCCAGTTTTTATTACAATTATTTATAAAATCTAGGGGGAAAAGTATGCTCACTCTTTTTATGTTGTGACATCATTTATGTTTTTGGAACTATTGTGTTTACTGTTAGTAAGTTAATATCTAGTACATGCATGAGTTAGGTGTGTGGTTCTTTATTTACAAACTATTTAACTCTGGTGTTAGAGCCGATGGACAGATATTGATAGTACTATTGGGCTGACACCCCCACCCTTGTTTGTTAGTATACTAGTTGGGACTAACAGTGGCCACGGACGGACCCTAGGGTGAATATGTTTCGACAAGATCTGTGTGTAGGTCATAGGTTTAGGTTTGAGGCTCATGTTTACATGTGATATTGCTTGCTTATGAGTGTATGCACTCATGTCTTCCCAAACTATTACATAGCATAACTTTTGTCATTTATTTAAACCTGCGAACTCACCAACAATATGTTGACCTTTTTGAGCATATCTTTTCAGGTAACAACCATTGAGGATAGCTAGGGATGCTGCCTTAGTGATGACTTTATGAAATGCATTTAGAGACTTGCCTTAGTGTGTCTAACATTTTGTTTTGTTAGGGTTATCTCTGTTGATCATGTTTCGTTTACTTGTTCCCGGGTTGTGGGATTTAAATTTCATCTTGACTGTTTGACTATGTTTGTCGTGGAATTGACTAACAGCGATACAAGTCTCCATTTGTGTCGGGTGACGTCATGACACATTGGTTTTCATCATTTAAAGCATCTATATTAATTAACAATGTGTTATGACGATCCCGTCCGTTACATCCTCGTGTTTCCGCTATAAGCGGGGGTGTGACAGATTGGTATCAGAGCCATTGGTTATAGAGAGTTAGGTGGAGTACTCGACCTAGACTATAACCTAAGTACCCACATGTAGTATGCATAATAGGATTATGTGTTCAATGATATACATATGAACTTCCTAAGTGCATTATTGGCTATGCTTAGTAGCTTGTCTTACGACTTATCTATGATATACTATTTGGGGATACTGTACTTTATGGATTATCTATTTATATCTTGAGAGAGTGTAAGATAAGAGCATCCTCTGGTTGTGAACACGACTTTTATTGGACTCCATTAATAAGTACAAGTATAAGAACAGTTCTAAGGATTTAGGCTGTAAGCTAACTTGTACATCTCGCATTCTTCGGCGTCATGTGTATTGTATGAACTTTACCTACAACTTGTTGGGTTGAATCTTGGGAGGCGAGCACACTGCCTAACATGATGCTAGTAGACAAGACATGACGTACTCAAGTAAGATGACCTACTTCATCGGATTTCAGATTATTGTAAATAGATCCCATCGACTTTTCATTGTTCAAGTGAATGTTTTCTCAATCAATTCCTTTGTACAATTGTGGTTATTTAAATATTTGGTTAGTGACCATATACTTGACCTTTCAATCATGGATAACACTCTGTACTTGACAAGATGTGTTAACTCGGTAGGAAGAATCGCGGTGACCACGCAAAGCGAATTACAATTACGGGTGCACACGTAATCGCAATTAGCAGTGCATGTGGAGCCTGGCAACTCTTGCCATGAGATAATGGTTATTGTTAGTACAATTCTTCCATTTGTATACTGTAAGGATTCCTATAAGTCTGATGCAGCCAAAACATCCAAAGTCTCTCTGCATGCATGCACTGAAGAACAGAAGTAGAAATGCTTCGGAAGTTTTACACCAAGCACTGGAAATATTCTAAGTGTAAAATCTTCCGAAGCCAAAAGTGAAGTCTTCCAAAACTTCGAAGACAAAGTCTTCCGAAGCTAAAGAGTGAAGACAGATTTCTTCCGACGACTTTTGAGGATATGCCTTTATCTGATGTACTTTACCATAAAGCTGGACCACCTTTCCGATGCAACTCTGTAAAGTCACCAACTTACATGAGTTGGTGAAAGGTCCATGCTTTTGGTAACTGTACATTACGGTCTTGAGTCCATGCTTTCTAGTTTATGTACTTTTATCCTTTTTGTAATATATTAGGATGTGAGCTATGGTATGTCATAGTCACTAGTCAAAAGGCAAATCTGTCTTTTGACTCTACATTTGATTTTGTAGTTGTCTAGTCAATTGTATCCAGCTGGCTTTCAAAGTATGGCTGGCTGTAGGATGCAGTATAAAGTATCTCAAGTACTTGTAACTTTCCATCGTATACTTTGTAACATTTGTAATAGAACTTGAGAAGCAATATACAGCATTCTTGAAAACCAATTACTTGTGTTATTTTGCCATCTTGTTCTGTCTCATATTTACTTGTGTTCTTAGAATCTTTTACTAAAAGTTAACCAGTTCCTTATTTGATCTGTTAAGTGTTCTAAGCAACTCTTCTCATTGTGTTGTTGTGTTGTAAGTGCATACCCTTCACCGGTCCTGCATTTGGTATCAGAGAATTTCAGACTCTTGATATAAGATCTCACCATCTTAAGATCCCTCACACACACAAAATACTTAACAACTCAACTGGCAGCTATTACCAAAGCTAATATGGAAACTGGAACCATAACGAAGTCTCCACTGATCACTCCTGAAGACTTTATACTTGGTGTCAAAGAATGGAAGGCTTCATCAAGTCTCAAGACTACAGGATGTGGGACTCTGTTGTTGAAGGACCTGACATACCAAGTACCACTTCTGCTACTGGTGGTGGTATGATTCCTAAGGCTGTGGCTGATTACTCTGAAGAAGACGGGAAGAGAATAGAGATTGATCACAAATCCATCACAGCCCTTCAAACTGCTCTTTCAAATCCTGGAGTCTTGAGACTTGATGAAGCCTTCCATTCTTTGACACCAAGTATCAAAGTCTTCAGGAGTGATTAGTGGAGACTTTGTCATGGTTCCAGTTTCTATATCAGCTTTGGTAATAGCTGCCATTTGATTTGTTAAGTATTTTGTGTGTGTGAGGGATCTTAAGATGGTAAGATCTTATATCAAGAGCCTGAAATGCTCTGATACCAAATGCAGGACCGGTGAAGGGTATGCACTTACAACACAACAACATAATGAGGAGAGTTGCTTAGAACACTTAACAGATCAAATAGAAAACTGGTTCAAACTGCTCTTCCAAAAAAAATAATTATTATTCTTCTATGTTGTTTGATATCGGAGAAAAATAATACATTGGTTCTTCTTGGTTACTCCTTTTCTTGGCATAAACCTTTTTTTCTAAAAAAAATAAAATTTCTTACCTGGTTGGGATGGCCGATAGTAATAGTTTGAGGTTGCATAGAAGTACAAGAAGATCAAGTCTTCGACATAAACTTAATACCTTTTGGATTGGTTATCGAAACATAAAGCCGAGATCGTCCGTCGGGAGAAGGTGGTACGTAATTCTCTATCAAATGGCGAAGTGCTTAAGATTTAAGGAGAACATTCATTAAAGGATTTAGAACTTATTTCTTGCATGAAGTTTTGTCTATGCCTAAAGAAGCGGTGCGTGTGGTAGAAAAGACAACATAAGGAAGAAAGTTGAAATATATCCAATTCTACGTGATTCTCCAAAGGATTTTCCTAATG
Source organism: Flaveria ramosissima (assembly GCA_025215565.1). Taxonomy (NCBI): domain Eukaryota; kingdom Viridiplantae; phylum Streptophyta; class Magnoliopsida; order Asterales; family Asteraceae; genus Flaveria; species Flaveria ramosissima. The sequence continues at coordinate 16,237,445 of CM046031.1, read as the reverse complement.
ACTTATCAAGAATACCCCCTTCTTATCAAGTAGGATTCCCGAATAATCAGATCCCCAGAGCAACTCCTGTTACAAAGACATCCTATCAGTTAGCATCATTATAAACGCTAGTGCAGGACCGGTGAAGGGTATGCACTTACAACACAACAACACAATAAGGAGAGTTGCTTAGAACACTTAACAAATCAAATAGGGAACTGGTTAACTTGTTAATGAAAGATGCTAAGAACATAAGTAAATATGAGACAGAACAAGATGGCAAACAACACAAGTAGTTGGTTTTCAAGAATGTTGTATATTGCTTCTCAAGTTCTATTACAAATGTTAAAAAGCATACGATAGAAAGTTATAAGTACTTGAGATACTTTATACTACATCCTACAGTCGGCCATACTTTGAAAGCCAGCTGGATACAATTGACTAGACAACTACAAAATCAAATGTAGAGTCAAAAGGCAGATTTGCCTTTTGACTAGTGACTATGACATGCCATAGCTCACATCCTAATATATTACAAAAAAGGATTAAAGTACATAAATTGGAAAGCATGGACTAAGACCTCAATGTACAGTTACCAAAAGCATGGACCTTTTCACCAACTCATGTAAGTTGGTGACTTTACAGAGTAGCAGCGGAAAGGTGGTCCAGCTTTATGGTAAAGTACATCAGATAAAGGCATATCTCTAAAAGTCTTTGGAAGAAATCTGTCTTCTCTCTTTGGCTTCGAAAGACTTTGTCTTTGAAGCTTCGGAAGACTTCACTTTTGGCTTCGGAAGATGTTGGTCTTGGCTTCGGAAGATTTTACACTTAGAATATTTCTAGTGCATGGTGTAAAACTTTCAAAGCATTTCTACTTCTGTTCTTCAGTGCATGGATGCAGAGAAACTTTGAATGTGTTGGCTGCATTAGACTTATAGGAATTCTTACAACTAGAATTATCAAGTCAACTACAAGACCTACTGGATAAAAGTTTTATTCGGCCTAGTCACTAGCTGTGGGGAGCACCAACCTTATTGGTTAAAAAGAAGGATTGGTTGTTCCAGTTGTACATAGATTATCGAAAGTTAAACAAGTTGACTAAAAAACCGATACCCTCTCCCAAGGAATAATGATATATTCGATCAGTTGCATGTAGGAAGCAACGTACTTAAAGATCAATCTCTGGTTAGGTTATTATTAGTTGAGGGTTCAAGAAGACGATATTCAAAGACAATATTTAGAACTTGTTATGGAAATTACGAGTTCTTAGTTATGCTGCTGGGTTTGACAAATGCTCCCATTGTATTTATGGATTTAATGAATCGATTATATAGGCCATACTAGGATAAGTTTGTGATTATGCCTATAGATGATATCCTCCTCTTTTCATGATCAAAGAAAGAGCACGAGCAGCACCTGATGGTGATTCTAAAGTGTTAGGAGAAGATAAACTCTACGCTAGAATCTCTAAGTGTGAGTACTGGTTGTGTGAAGTGAAGTTTCTCGTTCACATGGTCAATGAGAGGAGAATTCATGTTGATCCAGAGAGATTCAAGAAGTTAAGAAGTGGGATACAACTAAGATGCCTTCTAAAATCTTACAATTCTTGGAATTGGCTAGATACTAGCAATGCTTCACTGTGAATTCCTTAAAGATTGCCCAACCATCGGAAATATTAACCCAAAAGAGTAAGAAATTCAAGTGGGGTTCTAAGCGAGAAGAGATTTTTCAAACATTAAAAGACAAGTTGTGTAATGCACTAACAATAACTCTTCTTGATGAGTTAAACGATTTTGTGGTATTGTACGATGCATCACATCAAAGACTCGGTTATGTTTCGATGCAAATGGACAAGTGATGTGCTTCAAATTATACATATAAAACACATCAATTACAAATCAATTATTCCAGAAACTCTTACTGAAAATGATGATTTGATACTTAAATCGTTCATATTGTGTTTTCAGGCTTGGAAAAGACCATGATGAACAAAAAGAGCTTAAATAAGAAGAAATGAAGAAAACCAAGTTTTGGAATTCAAGCATGGGGTCGTGCTTCATGAGGCACGCCCCCATGCCCAGCCTGAAACACACCCCCGTGTTTGTCAGTCCGACAGGACAAAAAGTATTGTTCCCCGACCCGAGGCACGGGGGCGTGCCCTAGGAGGCACGGGGCCGTGCCCCACCACAAACACGGGGACGTTCCCTATTAAACACATGGCCGTGCCCGACAACATCTGAGTGTACGAGCCGACCAACTTTTACGTACATTGTACTAGCACGGGGATGTGCCTTTTAGGCACGGGTCCGCGAGGGGGTGCACACCGTGGTCAAATCTGCATGAAAAACCGGGGGAATCTTTAGTCTTGGTTGAAAGCCTAGAAAGCCTATAAGGTCCTTAGAAGGTTTTGGAGGTTCATTCAACACTTAGAAGAAGCTTGGGATCGTTTAACATCATCCATAGTGGATCACCGGTTTGATTGTTCTAATTTAACAATGATTTCATTATTATCTTTTATCTTTGTTATTATGTTCAAGCTCATTATGAGCTAAACTTCATTTGTTATCCTAATTTAGTGAAACTTTATGTAACTTGTGATGAACTAATGGCGTGATTTATATTATGTTAATGTTATAGTGGCCTTGGGAAAACTTTTGATGGGTAGCATCTACATTTGAACGGGAAGTTATAACTTTATGATTTATAATTGTGATTGTCATACACGGTTGAAAAAACGTATGGTCAACTTTTATTCGCGAAACCAGTCTTCATAATAAATCCATGGCTAATGAACTAGAAATGGTTATTAGAAATCATATCACCTTAACTTTCTGATCATTTGCGGGTTCCTTTTTATTAGTCTGAGAAATCTATAGTAATTGTTATGGTTTTCTAAAATTAATGGTATATTTGAAAGGAACCTGATCAACTATCTTTTTAACATTAAGTTATGTTTTCAGAAATCGTATGTCAAAAAGGTCACAAAGGATTTACCTACATTACTAGGGTTTTGATCTAAGCAGTAAAACTCAAGCTGACGTGATCCTAGTCACTACGGAGCGGATAGACAAGATTCATGGCTTGGTTTCCATATTCTACGTGATCTAAGCAGTAAAAATCTCCCAGAACACCTCTCTCTAAGTCATAGTTTAGAGGAAAGTACCAAGAAGTTACTATCATGGATAGGAACGGAAAACCCAAGACCATCATGGCTTGGGTTCCATATTCTATTAGTTCTTTTGTGCTTGCAAGGTCATCCATACAGGTCCATAGCTTATGGTACGTGGACAGTGGATGCTCCCGACACATGACTGGAGATCGTTCCCTCCTTCATAACTTCAAGCATATACAAGGAACTACTATGGCATTTGGAGGAGATTCACAAGGTGGTAGAATCACTGGTGAAGGATTTGTGACGAATGGGATGCTGAGCTTTGATAGAGTGAACTAATGTGAACAACTAAACTTCAATCTACTCAGCGTATCTCAGATCTGTGACAAGAAATATTCAACTCACTTCACTGACACTCATTGCTACATTATGAAACTAGGATTCCAAATTCCTGAAGAATGGGTTGTCTTGAAGACCCTAAGGAAGAATAACACCTATGTCTTAAACCTAAATTCTGCTACACCAAAAGAAGAAACATGTCTTCTGTCAAAAGCATCTTTTGATGAGTCACAGCTTTGGCAAAGACGTTTGGGACACACCAATTTCAAAAACATGAACAGATTGGTCAAGGGAAACCATGTCATTGGTTTACCCCAATCTAAAGCTTAGAATATAACTCGTTTAGTTATCGCGGCCGAGCTTGATCTTTGCATTCATATCTGGATTAGGCTCGCGAGCCTTAATGAACTTAGTAACATTTCATATATGTTCTGCATGCTAATACATTTATAAATTATAAGCATAGTGAACCCTTTTAAATCTTAATTAAAAAATACATTTTATAAAAACATAAATCATTCATTCAAGTTTACATTTTAACTAAACAGCTTAATCCCTTCAAATATTTAATCAGTTGAGAGTATATTTCCACACTAATCTGGTTGTCGAGACTCGATCAAAACAAATTAAATAACCGGTCTTAGCTACCTTTATTGTGAAAGGGTAAGTAAGGTCGTCTCCTCAGGGAATCTATGGAAAGTGTTTAACGAATATGACTCGACTAACTAAAAAACTCAAACTTTGTAATAAAAATTGAAACTTTCAATGGATTAATAAGCAAAAGTGCATAAAGCAAGAAACTTTAAAACGAATTTGTTTGAATATTAAGAAACAATCACTTCCGGGTTTCCAATTCTTCAAGATCAACAATTGGTACTTTTAAATTAGGGTTTGTAAGAAACAATACTTCAAGATCTTAGATTTTGATTAAAGTGACAACAAAGAAACAATCTTTTAAGACTCGTTCATTCAAATGTTACCAATTCACTTATATCACGTTGCCTACTTTTCTTAATGAGTTCACGATACAAGGAAACAAAAAAACTGATAATCAAGCAAACAACTTTATTTATAAGTAACTTGTCTAAATCAATCAAAACATAATGTTGCATTCAATAGATCAATGTTTAATACAAAAACCTAATCAATCATACCAATCGTCTCACTTTACAAGAATCGTACTCCCGAAAGCAATCAAGAGAACCTAGCCATGCATCATCTTCGTTCAATCTTCAATCTTGACTTGGAGAATGTTTGTGGATGATTTGGGGAGCCTTAGAACACCAAAAATCACCTCAAATTTGTCACTTTTCGTCTCCAAGAAGTTCTAGATCGAATTAGGGTTGTTTTGCCTTAAATAAACTTGAAATCCCATGAAAATAGGGATTTGTTAGGCCACCGGCGTATCATACAGCCATACCCGGCGTATCATACGCCGACCCTCTCGAATTTTTGGCCAATACGCCCCTAAATACGCCCATAAATACGCTGGCCGGCGTATGATATGCCCAGGGCGGCGTATCATACGCCAAGCCCCTGCGAAATTTTGATTTTCACATGTAACTTTTCACGAGCTTTCCGTTGATAGGTCGTGGGCCCCGTAACTCTTTTCCTAGCTCAAGTTATGCCCATTTTAAGTTACCATGGTCTTGAACTTTAGGTTTTTGCATTTCTTCACTTCTCGGGCTCCGATTTCCATCCCGCTTCTTCCATACTCTTCATGTTTCACCAAACATAGTTCTGGATTCCTGTTTTGCATCTTTTCATCCAAAATTAGCTTCCTTTAGCTCCAATCACCTATAATCTAAAATACAAACAACTTGAACTTGTTCCACCATAATCATGATGTAAAATCAAACATTTAGTCAATTAAACACCAAATTATTGACACGTGATCACATCCCCACACTTAACCTTTTGTTTGTCCTCAAACTAACTTACTTGCACACTTCTCCCTAATTAAGCACACATGCCACATTATCACTACCTTAAACAAGTAAGATCCCAAGACATGCTTAGTTTTCAACTTCATTATGTAATACTCACAACCTAATCATTCAATACTATTTGCATTTGAAATCTTTGGTTGGCATATACTCACCTTTTGCTTCAAACATTCATGCTTTCATATTCCTCATAATAAACACTCTTCTCGGTTTATTTTGTGAACTAGTGATGATATACTAGTGTTTATGGAGCTCTTAAACCAAGAATGCACATACTAATCATAAGCTCGTATAGTAATCAAATTGTCATCAATTGACACAATATAATACAATAATCAAGAGGTCTTTCTTGGGTGGTAATGTTAGGCTTGGGTTAAGGTGGGATTGAAAGGGATTTTAGATTGGCTAAAGGAGAATGAAATCCAACCTAAACATAATAGACGTCTTATTTGTCGATGTGGCTCTTCTATTTGCATTATTTGTAACAACTTCTCATACTATTTTTGTTGCTGCATATTTTGGTCATCTTGACCTCATATTTAGCTTTTGTGTTTTTTTTTTTTTTTGGTAAAGCAACTAACTTTACTATTATTGGACTACTATTGACGTAACTCTTCTAGTTTGTGGATTGGATTCACCTCCTAAGGTTCTAACACAAAGGCTTAAGGCTTGTGGATTTATTGTTTTGGCTTGAGAAAAAAAAAAGTTGGGGCTCAACATGGTATCTAGAGGGAGATTTTATGGGTATGGAATTGAAAAGAAGGGTTACACAAATGGCTTAATCCTAATGCCTCTATCATATTTATGCACACATTGGTCTATGATCTTGATATGTATTAATTACACGAGTTCTAACTCGGACGTGGATTCCCTCTTTTAAGCAAAGAATAAAAGTGACTCATAGCATACTATGAGTTTCTCAATTAGGCTCAACTCTCCCGGAAATATTGGAAAGAGGTAATACAATGTGAAACATGTATGTTATCTACAATCGGTTTATTACACCACCTAGGACTTTTACCTACTTTTATGAATATTCATGATTAGGGTGCATTACTCAATTTTCAAAACAAACATGCCAAAGGATCCATAAATGCAAAAACTAGTGACAATAAACCATGTATGTAAAATTTTGAGTTTCATGTACAATTAAGTTTACTTAAAGGATATTTCAAAGTTGTTCACTTTTCCAATTTTTCAAAAAGATCAAATTTTCAATTCAATTCCCCCGTATCCCCATATTTGAGATACATTGTCCCTAATGTATGGTTTTACAACATGAATAAACATGGTAATGATTAATAAGCAAGATAAGGAAGGAGTACATATACCTGATCATTAGTGAGAGCTTTTAGTAAGGGACTTACGCCTCCCCACACTTGAATGCTTGCGTCTCATGATTGACTATCAAAACAAAACAAAAACACACAACTTATAGAAAAATCGTTCTTCCTGTTAAAACCCATTAAAATCTTGGTCATTTAAAAACGTATATTTAGTATGCATAATAGCCCCAAAACATGGAAAACTTATAAATAGGGGATCTAGGACTCACCTGGATACCGAGACCAACTTCAAAACTAAGCTTACAAGGCTAGGATCACTCAACACAGCCTGTAGATAAGCTGACACTTAAAGGGGTTAATTTCTGCCTAAATTCGCTGCTAATTTCGCTGCAAGATCAGCAATTTTACAGCTAGATTCGCTAACATTTTCGCTGCTAGTTTCACCAGCAGTTTCGCTGCTAGTTTCGCTGGCACCTTCGCTGGCACCTTCGCTGGCATCTTTGCTGCCAGTTTCACTGCCAGTTTCGCCCAACTTTCGTTGGAAAACCATGTCTGTGAAACTACCTGCGAAACTATAGTTTCGCAGGAAGTCGTCATAGTTTCGCTGATTGAATATGCAAATTCACTGGATGCATATACAGTTTCGCAGATTGCATAAAAATTACGAACCAGCCCGTTTTTAACCCAAAATCATAACTTTTTACGTCCAATCTCTTAGTTTATCATCCATGAGGCTAAATCTAAGCTTTAAACATGTTTTCATACGTAAAAATGTGACCTTTATACGATTCTTTGCAACTTTTTGTTAGGACCTGGTATTTGAACGAAATACCTAGTGATTAGCGTGTTAACCAACTCAAATAGTGCGGAATCCTATTTGATTGGCGATCCAATCAGTGAGAACACACGAAGAATCAATCAAGAATTGAATCTACCGTTAGAAGTCGATTAGGATCGATCTAATGTGTTCTGTGAACTTGGAGACGATTTGGGAGGTCTCTGGACGGCTAGGGTACGTCTGGAATCGTAATGGTATGAATGCTTACGTTTTTGCCACGAATTGGGTCTATTTATAGGTTAGTATTGTTCAATCGTGCGACTGGGCCATAAGTATGGTTCAGTCGTGCGATTGAACCATGCGGTTGATTCATCCGCACACTGAGTGTTCAGTCGTGCGACTGAGCCACATCTTAATGTGTCAATCATACGACGATCCATCTCCTGGTTCATCGTGCGATTGAGCAATCTATGAAGTTATTCTGCGTGTGGTCCATTCGCATGGCCATTCGCATGAGAAACTTCAAGTAAGTTTGGAATGTTTTAATTAATATAACATTATGGGTAACCATTCAAACAATCATAAACCCAATCAATTCAATCACGACTCATTAATGAAATATTAAACATTACAAATAAAAAACAATCCTGTCATTTCATTAATCAAATACAATTACATCATAATCAGACAACAGAACAAGATCTATTACATTACAAATCATGATCTAGGGACATACATGCATCAACAAACTCCCCCTTGGACCTAGATCTATCTAATCTCTTGTCTTCTGCATAACCTCCTTGTACTTCTTGTACTTCTCCTCTTTGGTGACTCCCGCGTGAATCTCAAACGCGAAGCAGAGTCGTATAACATTTTGGAACTGGAGGGCTTGTACAATATCTTGCGTGTCATAGAACAGTGGCCACTTGTATAATGTATAGACATCATTAGCAGACAAGTTAGTTAGCCACATCGGGTCGAATACCCTGATTGTATCCATTTGTCCCTCTTTATTTAGACTATGACCGCTTCAGCTGTTCTCCAATCATAGTACCACCATTTGAAGTGTGGAGTGAAGTCCTGTGGCATTTCCCTGAGAGGGATTCTCGACATAGTGCGCGGAGGACTCCACTTCAACACAATCTTGGGCTTGCCAGTAATGGCATCAACCTCAGACCTTCTTATGTACCTAGTAGGCTGTTGGGGTCTGAAGTTAACCCATCTGGTGTGGTACTCCTTCTTAAGGGCAGCCTCGAACCAGCCTGACATTTCCTTGGGTCAGCATACAAAAGCTTTAGCTTAGCCAGCTGGTTGAGCTCAAAACCAGGTAGAGTCTTCAGATCATGTGGAAATCTGAAGTACTCTATGCCCTGTTCCCTCTTAACTGCATACGCGTTAAGATCATCAAAATAAGCCCATGCTATAATCCTGCCTGACACCTTGTGGTGTTTCTTGACTCTGTAGAGCTTGGTGTAGGCATCTTTCTTTGGTGCAGCACGTTGGGCTCTCACTTCTTCAAAACAGGCAGCCCACTCAGCCTTTCGAATGTCACGTCATCATTTGAGGCTTGGGCTGTTCCTTCTGCCTTTTCAGTTTCCTGCTCCATCTTGTTCAGTACCTCAAAAGTATCACTGACTAGGGACTCACCCAGATTGGGGACCACATTACCCTCGTTGTCAGCATACTGAGGGTACTCTTCTGCAGTGATATCTTCGACCTCGACTTCATCAACATCATTTAGCTCTTCATCACTAGTCGAATCAACTGTTGGAGCATCTTTGACTATTTCATCCGGATTGAGTCTGAACATCTCTGCCAGTTGCTCGTTAGATAGGTCATGAATTATTTCCCCTTCTTCAGGGGTATAACTCACAGACCTTCTTACAATCCCTTGCAGATCAAGAATCATGGTTAGTTGAGTCTTGACCTGTTGAAGGGGAGCAATATCAAACTCATCTCTTTGAAAATTTGGATCTGTTTGATTTAAACATTCAACACATAAATCATTAGTAAGTAATCAAACAGAATTACATTAACTTAATATATAAACATTCAAAACATTTGTTTTCAGTACATGATTCAAACACAAAAATAAATAAATACATAAAACATCTAATCTGTACTTTTGTCTTGAATCATGGTCTCATCGCTCGGAGGAGCAGAGGTGGTAGCTGACTGGTCCTGTCGATTCTTCGATCTTCGTTCTTGACCTGAAGCAGAGGCCGATGCAGCCGCATCCCCTCCTTCTGCTTCGTCATCATCATCCTTTCCCTCTGTCCTTTCTTCATCTGTTTCCTCCTCATCCTCATCATCCTCCTCATCCTCATCATCATCTTCATCATCATCATCACCATCTCCATCATCTCCATCCCCTTCCTTTATCTTTAAGGGCTCATCCTTTGATCCCTTTAACCGCAGCATGATGGTCTTGTTGGTAGTCTCCAACTCCTCTATACGTTTGGCTGATTGGGCATGCTGCTCCTGGAGTTGGGACATCTCTACTCTCTGTGCATCCATCAGCTGGGTCTGCTGCTCTATACCCGAGCCTGCTCTGCCATCTGTTGAGACTGGGCAGCAGTCAGGTCGGTCAGCTGGCGTATCTGTGCAGCTTTCTCCTCGTCGGCAGCTAGTAAGCGCATCACCATACGGTTTAGCGCCGACAGCTGTTCCTCTACCCCGATTGGAGGTAGAGGTGATCCATACATGTGTGAGGACTGGGCTGACGGTCCTGCATGATGTGAGGTGGTGGTGGTGGTGGCTGTGGTGAATATGGGTCGGTAAAATGGTGAAGGTGATGTGGGTGTAAATGGTATGGTGGTGGATGGGAAATGTACAGTGGTGGTAGGTAAGGTGGTGGCTGTGGTAGCAGTGGTGGATGTGGTGGCTGTGGTGGTGGGTGGTATATCAGTGGAGGTGGTAGTGGTGGCTGTGGTGGTGGAAGTAGAGGCTACAGTGGTAACGAAGGTCAGTCGACGCTTCTTCTTCTTCAGTCCATGGGGCTGAGCCATCCTCTTCCTCCTAGTCCCAGTGGAAGTGGATGCTCCCCCTGCAGCTCTGCCTGCTGAACCCGGAGCATAGCTCGGGTCAGTCTCTGTCTCTCTGGAGTCTCGAGGGTGTTCACCAACCACCCTTAGCCCGTGTTCTGTGGGAACAACCTTGCTTCCCACAGTTCTCGTGAGGGGCTCCTCATCAGACTCCTCCTCCTCCTGATCACCAACAACAAACTCCTGATGAAAACCGGCCGTCTCAGCAACATCTCCGGCAGGGGCAGACCCCGGGGGAATAACATCAGAATCAGTGCCTCTAGGTGGAGCAGGCATATCATCCCCGGCGTCTCCGCTATCATCATCATCTGAATCATGAGCTGGTAGAGCAATCTGCTCTACATCGGAATCACTATCATCGTGGCGCCACTTTCTCTTGGCTGGCACCACGTAGTCAGCACGGGCCAGATGCCCAAACAACCTCCTGACAGGGGGTTTCACCTGCTTCCCCCTGTACACCTTCATCCTGCCCAACGTAGTGTCATCCATGACCTCGAGCACTACAGCATCCTCCTTCTCCTTCGGCAGGGAGGGAAGCTTCTGATCTATAATCATCTGCATAAACCTCGGATACATGCAGAAGCCTTCCTTCCCTTTCCCCTCAATGTTCTCCACCAGGTAGGTGAAGATCATTTTGGAGAAGCTGAACGGGTGGTTCAGCACCAACGCAGCATAAGCGTTCTGGATCTGATCCGACAACTCATCAAATCCTCCCTTCCTCGACGCTATGCACTTCAGTAGAACATGCGCAAGATACTTGAACTGGGGACAGAGGTTACTCTTGTTGAGTACCCCAGCATTGATGTCCCCAGAGTACTTGGCTCTCAGAAAACATCCTCTGACCGTGAGGGGGTGTAGACGAGTAGGACAATCAGCATCATCCCCTAACTGTAGAACAATCCTCAGATCCTCCTCTGAGATGGTAATAGCCTCACCAAAGATCGTACTCCTGATGCAATGAGGCTCAGAGGATCTATCAACGGTCGCGCCTTCCCAGAAGGCCTGCTGCACTGATCTATAAGGTGTACACGGTGTAGAGATAGCATGAGCAATCCTAGATCTCAGCAGAAAAGTGATGATGCCTGAGAAGTCAGCCGCGTTCCTGGATGTCAAATCCAGATGAGCACATATGTTATGCTTTGTGCTCATGGTCCATCGACTCGCCATCTGTAACACATAACAATATAAACATTAGTACCTTTGGCTAAGAACATCATGAAACACTTAAACTTGAATAGAATGTTTCTGTCATGCGATTGAGGTTGTGCGACTGAGATCAGTCGTGCGACTGAACAGTGCGATTGAGGTTCAGACGTGCGAATGATCTCATGCGTACGACTGAGTGTGCGACTGGACTCATGCGCATGTACTCTTATGCGGTTACACCAGTCGTGCGACTGAGCTTCATACGCATGGTTCAGTCGTGCGGTTAGGTAAATCGCACCCTTCAGTCGTGCGACTGAAGTTCATCAGCCTGTCCAATCGCATGATATCCTGTCTGTTCAATTCAAATTTACTTTTTCACCAATTTTGAGTTTTAGACATCGTTATCTGGTTCATTTGACTCGCAATACGTTCTTATAACCTCTAACACACTTAATTTCATCTGTTTGAGTAGTTAGGTTAGGTTATTAGTCCGTTTAAGTCTCGGTTTGCTTTCAGTTCAAATTTTACAGATCTGGAGTCAAATGAACGCGATTTTGGTTTCTTTCCACCGCAAATTACCTGTAAAGTCGATAGAAATGATCAGTACTCAAGAAACGGGTGTTTTAGGAATCAAATGAAATTTTGGCAGAGTGTAGTTAAGTCGTGCGATTTAGGGTTTCTTTGAGGGTGATGAGTCTCTGCGACCGACTCCCCCTCTATTTATACTAACCCTAGATCCAATCGTGCGACTGAGTTCATACGCACCTTTCAGTCGTGCGAGTGGGACTCAGTCGTGCGATTGGGTCAGTCGCCCTTCTCCAGTCGTCCGACTGGATTTCAGTCGTGCGACTGACTCACTCGTTCGCACTTAAGCCTCCGACTGGGCCAATCGTATGGGCCATTCGGTTTGATGGTCCATACTCATGGTCCATTCGTGCGAATGGCTTCCATTCGTATGGTTAGTCCATACGTATGGTCCATTCGTGCGAATGGGTCACACTTAGTTAATTTTCTGCCATTTTTACCAATTTACATTTAAAACCCTTTTAACTCTTGAAATTAACGTTATGAGCCTTTGATCATCTCAGACATGATCATTTTAACTTGAAAACATTTTGATCACCTCAGACGTGATCCTTTTAACCAATTTAGTCACCTCAGACGTGACCCTTTTAAACACTTTGTCACCTCAGACGTGACTGTTTTAAACTTTCAAAGCACATGTGGTCATCTCAGACATGACCCTTTTAGTGAGTTGATTCCTTTCTGATTTTCCTGATGTAGTCCGACAAACTAATAAAATTAAAATTAAAACTACTAACTAACTTAGAAAATTTAAACTAAATACACAAACAAACTTGTTTTTGGCTTTTTGTGAGAGATAAATCCTAAGATAGACATCTACGGGATTTGGTTCCGGAATAGACAGCTTCAACTTGGATTGACCACACCTGGACCAATTCAATTTTGGAATCATACAGGCAAGTCAAATCATTTGGGACTTGTTATCAAAATCTTTTGATGCTCAATTCTCGGTGTTCATCCAGAGTCGTTAGCAACTTAAGGAAATCATACTGGAACTCTTAGATTGTCACATTGATTTGAACTTTTGAGAATTGCAGCCACAATGATTGTCAATATGTTTGTCCACTTAAATCCATACACAGACTTTTGACACAGACTGGTGACTGATTTAGGTTTAATTATTTCAACTAACATTTGTGGATCCCACACTTATATGGTAATCAACATTCCTCAGGAGCTTTTGAGCGGTCTACGGGTATTATTACAAGAAGAGACTATTCTTAGAGCTTTCAAAGAGAAGCCAGTCCTCAGGTCAGTGCCATCGCACAGCAGAGAGGCGGCAAACAACAATGAATTCTAGAATATCTAGGTTATGCTTATCCTCAGGTCAGTGCCATCGCACAGCAGAGAGGCACACAACCTATCTCCTTGTTAGAGCAGCTTATTTTATTTTGCACAAAATGCACCAACAACATAAGTCATTAGCTTTATAGCATTTGTCTTTCATTTTTCTTTGCTTTGCTCTAATTATGGTCATCCGCACACATTTGTGGCGTTTACATGCTCATTACCCCTTATTGGAATATTGTTGATTGTGTTAACCAGTGATAAGATGGAAGCCCACAGTCAGTTGAACAACTTAGTTTGATCTTGAGATCACCAGTCAGGTCTAATCATCTATTGTGTTGAATCTACCGACATATCATTTGTGGTCTAGCAACCTCTAGGTCTACTTTCTTTGTGTTACCTTAGGAGTTACCAGTTTTCTATCATCTTCCCTTTTGTATTGCCTAGACTACACAGACTTATACTTTAAATTTTTGCATCTTTTCAAAACTTAAATTTTTAAAGTCCCTCTTGATTTGTTCCTGTGTACTATCATTTTCCAAAGGTATTGAATCGGTATCACAGATACGATCTACCTTATATCAGCTATTCACTCCTTCTCCCTCGTTTTTTTTTAATGTTAACTTGCTGACATATTCTCCCCCTAAAATACTAAAATCATTACTGGTTTAATTATTTTAGGATTTTAATAAACAGCAAAATAACATGAGTTTAAATTTAACAGACGAAAATAAACAAATAAAATAAAATAAAATAAAAACTTTAACTAAACTACATCGGACTACACATTATCATCATCAGGAATTACCTCACTTTTCTTTTTAACGCCGTTGACCTCTAGCAAATATTGAAAACGTGGTTTATCAAAGGCTTTAGTATAGAGGTCAGCGCGTTGAAAATCAGTATTAATTTTAACCACATCAATTAAGTTCTTTTCAAAACAATCTCTTATGAAATGGTATTTAATACCGATGTGTTTGGTCTTAGGATGTTGAACCGGATTTTTAGTTACTGCAATTGCAGCAGAGTTATCAACAAAAATAGGAGTAGACGAGAATTTTAAACCGTAATCCCGCATTTGCTGTTGAATCCAGATGATTTGTGAACAGCAACTTGCAGCAGCAACATATTCGGCTTCACAGGTTGACAATGCAACCGATGTCTGCTTCTTACACTGCCAGGTAACTAATCTTCTCCCAAAGAATTGACACCCTGCTGATGTAGACTTGTAGTTCATCTTGCAGCCCCCGTAATCCGAGTCACTATACGCGGTAAGCTCAAAGTCATCATCATGAGGGTACCACAATCCAAGTGTGGGTGTACCCTTCAGATAACGAAAAATCCTCTTGACCCCGATCAGATGGTTGACCTTAGGTTTAGCCTGATATCTAGAACATAAACATGTAGCATACATAATATCAGGTCTTGAGGCAGTGAGATACATAAGGGATCCAATCATTCCTCGGTACATCGTGGCATCTACAAGATCTCCATTCTCATCAGGTGCTATATCGTGATTCGTAGCAAGTGGAGTCCCAGCAGCAGAAGCATTCTCCATGTCAAAGCGACTGAGAATGTCTCCTACATACTTGGTCTGATGTAGAAAGATCCCATTTGGTGTCTGATCCACCTGTAACCCGAGAAAGAACTTCATCTCCCCCATAGCACTCATCTCAAACTCTTTCTTCATCACTGCTTCAAACTCTTTGCATAACTCTTCGTTCTTTGAACCGAAGATTATGTCATCAACATAGATCTGTACAAGCAGTAGGTCGCCATCCTTTTCTTTAATAAACAGTGTGCAGTCAATGACTCCCCTGCGAAAGCCGTGTTTCACAAGATGAGTCGAGAGTTTCTCATACCAAGCTCGAGGAGCTTGATGAAGCCCGTATAAAGCCTTGTCGAGCTTGTAAACTCTATCCCGATGATAAGGATCTTCAAATCCCTCGGGTTGACTTACATAGACTGTTTCCCTGATTTCCCCATGAAGGAATGCACTCTTCACATCTAATTGGTAGACTTTAATCTTCATGTACGATGCATAGGCAAGGAAGATACGAATGGCTTCCATCCTTGCCACGGGTGCAAACACCTCATTGTAGTCAATCCCCTCGACTTGGCGAAAACCTTGAACCACCAATCGAGCTTTGTTCCTGATAATGACCCCTTGGTCATCCTTCTTGCATTTTAGTACCCATTTGGTGCCAATGACTTTAGCACCTTTAGGTCTATCAACCAGAGTCCATACACCTAACTTCTTGAACTGCAGAAGTTCTTCTTGCATGGCACTCACCCACGCCTCATCATTTAGTGCCTCACTGACATATTTTGGCTCAACCTGCGAGACAAAACATCGATAAGCACCATCATGAATGTAACCCTTCTCCATAACCGAGGCGTAATCAGCTGAGTATAGCTGATTTCGGGTTTGTACTCCTGATCTGACATCCCCAATAACATTGTCAAGGGGATGATAGACGTTTAGTCGTGATCCTGGAGTAGTAGGAACAGCCACCTCAGAACCAAGATTATGAACATTTGGTTCTGCATCTGAGGTAGTTGGAGTTTGAGGTTCCGAAGTCGAAGGTGCATCACTTGTAGATGCTTGTGGACTTTCAGGAACTGGAACCTGTTCCTCCTGACTGTTCTGGTCATCTGCTTCAGCTTCATCTTCAGAGGAGGAGTCACTGTCATCGACTACTCCCCCTGACTGAGTAGATGATTCTCCCTGTGTGCTAGATGGTGTATTCAGGATATCATACATCATCCTAGTAGCTAACTCATCATCCGAGGGAGAGAGAGGGATGTTGAAGGACTTGAAGAATCCATCATAATCGAAGAAGTATGCGGGTCCTTTGCCTGTAGGTGGTGTGGTATATCTCTGAACGTCGACATTACACCACACTTCTACAAGACCCGTTGAGTTGTTGTAAACTCGCTTGTTCGGTATGTTGTATCCTAGAAAGATTCCTTCATCCGCCTTCTCGCTGAATTTGCCTTCTTGTGTCTTCTTCAGAAGTGTGCACGGCGCGCCAAAAGGTTCAAGATACTCCAAATTCGGTTTGCGTCTTTGTAGTAGCTCGTAACATGTCTTTCCGTGGCGCTTGACTATTAGGACTCGATTCAGTGTATAACATGCATTCGCCACTGCCTCATTCCAGAATTGGATAGGCAGTTTCGAGTCCGCCAGCATAGTCCGTGCTGTCTCTATCAAGCTTCTGTTCTTCCTCTCAGCAACACCATTCATCTGAGGCGTGTAGGCAGAAGTGAATTGATGCACAATTCCCTTTTCCTTGCAGTATGCCTCCATCCATTGATTCTTGAATTCTGTCCCGTTGTCTGAGCGTACTTGTCTAACTTTTAGCTTGTAGAGAGATTCCAGTGTGGTTACTAACTCCTTGAATGACTCAAATGTTTCTGATTTGGATTTCAGAAACATTACCCAAGTGAACCTTGAGTAGTCATCAGTGACCACAAAACAGTACAAGTCGCCTGCAATGCTCTTTGTACTGACTGGACCAAACAGATCCATGTGAAGAAGTTCAAGAGGAAGTTCTATTGAATGAACTTTCTTTTCCTTATGAGACTTCTTTGTCTGTTTGCCTTTCTTGCAAGCTACACAAAAGTCAGGAAGTTGGAAGTTCTTGACATTAACTCCTCTCACCAAATCCTTCTGAATCAAATGATTCATCTTCCTTTGACTAATGTGTCCCATTCTCCTATGCCAGGAGATGGAATCCTTCTCAGTAGCTTTAGATAGAAAGCACTGAACCTCATGATCCGTTGTAGCAGCTGTTGACAGATCCAAGACATAAAGGTCTTTATATCTTGAAGCAGTCATCAGAACTTGGTCCTCTGGGATCACGTAGTCTTTCTTCAGCACGTAACACTTCTTGTTGTCGAAGATGACCTTAAATCCTTTATCACAGATTTGGGAAACAGAAAGTAAGTTATTCTGAAGTTGTTGAACGTAGTTCACCTTATCAAACTTAACTTTCTGATTTCCCACTTCTCCCTGAGCTGTGATATAGCCTCCCTTGTTTCCAGCAAAGGAAACATGCCCTCCTTTTATTTGCTTGACGTTTGATAAAAGGGCTCTATTTCCTGTCATGTGCCTGGATGCTCCGCTGTCTACAATCCACGTGTTAGTCTCAGCACTGTATCGAACACCCTGCACATACAAAGTAAATGAATTAGTTTAGGTTAGGAACCCAAGCCTTTACTGGCTTGGGTTTCCCAGAGGCATCACACATCATAAACTCCACCCATTGACCCTTAGAGGGTGAGGGTAGCTCAGGTTCCTTCTTGTCATCAGTATCAGACACGCAGGATGACTTCTCTTTCCATAAGCCAGATTTGTGCAAGGCCTGTTTATGATAAACAGTCGTCTGGCTTACAGGTTGGACTTTAGGTTCACTAGCTCTTCTAGGTGGAGTCAGAGAACTCCTCTTAGAAGACCTAGGCTTAGAGTCCTGAAGATCAATCTTCTTCCTAGGTGTCTGATAGAAAGGACAATAGGAAGCAATGTGTCCACATTCTCCACAGTTGTAGCATGACCGGCTATCAACTTTATGAGTAGACTTTCTTTGTGGAGAAGTGCGTGACACTCTAGTAACATCAATCACTTTAGGTTTTGACTCTTGTGCGTTTGATGTTTTCTCTGGTTTAACAAAATTAACTGTTTTAACCTGTTTAACATCTTTCTCTTTTTGGTTAACTGGTTTTTGACTTGAAGCATGTGAAAAATTAACATTTGAAGTCCTTTTAGGTTCTGATTTGACTCTGTTTGACCCTGACTTTAAGTTAACTTTTTCAAATTCATTTTCCAGATTAACACAAGGCAATTTACCCTTTGCCTTTGAAGTGGCCTCCTTTTGTTTGTGTCCAGATTCAGTAGATGAACATGAGGTATCTGGATCACTAACAAGAGGAGTAGACACCACGTGATCCTTGATGGGGTTATTATTTACTGGTCTAGTCTTAGTGTTCATCAAGGTCTCAGGTGGTGGTGGAACCACTTTGTAACCTAATCCCTCCCCGTTATTCCTTTCTCTCACTAAGTGTTGAACTATGTGTGAAGAACTAGTCCAACTATGCAGTTTCTGTTTTAATGAATTTACTTCTACTTCTAGAACTGCCTTTTGCTTCTTAGTGTCTTCTAGGGAGTTTAGATAGTACCTAATGTCATTTGCTTGGTTAAAGGCAACTACTTCGGTTTCCCTAAGCTGTTTAGTCAATAGGTCTATCTTTTCTTTATAACTATGCTCATTTTGTTTTAGTACTCTATTAGCCTCAGTGCACAGTTGTAAATCTTTTACTAAGTTATCATTATGATCTAATAACCTAGCAAATTTTTCATCTATGCTATTCCTAAAAGTATCACAATCAGAACAAGCATGATTATTAAACATTTGGTCAGTAGTACTTACCTGAGTTGGTTCAGAAGAGCTAGCCATCAACGCAGCATCAGATGTCTCTGGTTCTGGTGATTCTGTCTTTTCTGTCTCTGACGTGGAAGTCTCCTCCTTTGGCTTGTAACTGACCTCGGCTGCAGTTGCTTCTTCACTATGTGACATCGCTATCTCAACTGCTAGATCACCTTCACTCGCAGAATCATCATCAATATCTTCTACACTGGCAATGTTTGATTCCCCTGGTGAGACAAACCTAAAGCTCCAATCCTGTCCTTCATCATCATGAGCAGTCAAGGCTTTTGGATCCTTGTTTGATGAAGTAGAACTGGAAGCTTGCTTGTCTTGGCGAGTAAAGGACGAGAACGGGTTCCCATTACCCGTCTTCTTTGGCTTGACACATTCTCTTTTGAAGTGCCCCTTCTCTCCACAGTTGAAGCAGGTCACTTTGCTCTTGTCAAAGCCAAATGTGGTATCCTTAGTAGCTACCAAGTTCTGTCCAGTCTTTTTAACAAACTTCTTCGCCCTTCGGACAGCACTAGCTAAGGCCCACATTATATCCATCCTCTCAAGCTCCATTTCGTCCACCTGCTCGTAGTCCTCATCTGCCAGATGGCAGTTTCCAATCTTCCCGGCAACAAGTCCATCATATGAATGAACCACTGCAGCTAAAAGATCCATATGCTCTCGAGCTACTTCCACAGTCACATTACCGAGGTTCTCGGTCTTCAGTTTGGTAGCACTTGCTTCTGATCCAATATAGTGGGTACAAGACGACCCTGACGTGTCTGATCCAGAAGGAGAAGCATGTGAAGGACCTGACGAGCTAGACACAAAAGCAGTCTGGAGAGGTGCTCCAGATGTCTTAGCTTGAGGCGTGGCGTTGTACAAAGCTGGATTTTGTGTGTACGAAGACTTCTGAGCTCTATACTTCATCCTTAGTGCTTCTTCTCGCAACTTAAGAATGAAGTCATTAATATCCAGCTTTGCAAGCATTCCATTCTGTCTCAGGTTAGACACGAATGAAGCCCACTTATCAGGCAATCCGTCTGCGAAGTTACTCACTTTCTCTTCCATGGTCGTTTCCACTCCATGTGTATGCAGTTCGCTCATCAAGTGGTAGAATCTATCTATGACGTCGTCTAAACTCTCGTTACCAATCGATGAGAAGTTATCGAATTCCTTCTTTAACTCCTTTGCCTTGATTGCCTTCAACGAAGCATTCCCATCATACCTCTTCTCTAGCTCATCCCACAGTTTCTTGGACTGCTTATTCTCTGAATACTGGTGGAATATGTCTTTGGGGATAGACTGAGTGATCAATGCATAAACCCTTTTCTCTGCATTGTACTTGACTTTCTGTGCGTCCGTCATCCCACCTAACGTTAGCTTAACTCCATCAGCTCCCACCGGCGTACTATACCCAATCTCAATGGCTTCCCACAGATTAGGATCTACTCCATTGAGGTAGATCTCAAAACGTTGTTTCCAGTGGGGAAACTCATCTAAAGTCAAGAGCTTTGGTGGTTTATTGTGATTACCCACCTCACTCTCAAGCAGCAGCAGGTTCTGTATCCTCGAGTCCTTCCCAGCAGTAAAGGCTGACATCTGATCTTCCATGGCGAATAACTTTAAGTCTAATCAAACAAACTTTCACTGATGCGACTGAAGGATGCGAATGGTCTAATCGTGCGTATGAACTCTGCGACTGGTTCAATCGTGCGGCTGAACTGGGCGATTGGTTCAGTCGTGCGAATGAATCTGGTGCGTATGAGCTATGCGAACGAACGGTTCAGTCGGCCGAATGAAGGTGCGACTAGGTCCAATCGTGCGAATGAGCAATGCGAATGGAGTCCAGTCGTGCGAATGGGTCACTCGTGCGACTGAAGCTGCTGTTTTGCGAAATTTTCTAGGTTTGACGGGTTTCAGCCGTAAAAATTCGAAATTTCACAAGTCCTAATCGCCTAAGTCCGTAGAAACCAAACTTCGATGAGCAGGGAACGTCCAAGATCACTTTTGACACCAAAGATTGCGTTTTTAGTGCAAAAACACAAACTTTTATGCAATCTTGATTGAATCAACACGTAATCAAGAGCCAAAGCTCTGATACCACTTGTTAGGACCTGGTATTTGAACGAAATACCTAGTGATTAGCGTGTTAAACCAACTCAAATAGTGCGGAATCCTATTTGATTGGCGATCCAATCAGTGAGAACACACGAAGAATCAATCAAGAATTGAATCTAACGTTAGAAGTCGATTAGGAATCGATCTAATGTGTTCTGTGAACTTGGAGAACGATTTGGGAGGTCTCTGGACGGCTAGGGTACGTCTGGAATCGTAATGGTATGAATGCTTACGTTTTTCCACGAATTGGGTCTATTTATAGGTTAGTATTGTTCAATCGTGCGACTGGGCCATAAGTATGGTCCAGTCGTGCGATTGAACCATGCGGTTGATTCATCCGCACGACTGAGTGTTCAGTCGTGCGACTGAGCCAATCTTATGTGTCAATCATACGACTGATCCAGTCTCCTGGTTCAGTCGTGCGATTGAGTCTATCGTATGAAGTTATTCATGCGTGTGGTCCATTCGCATGGGCCATTCGCATGAGAACTTCATTAAGTTAAGTTTGAATGTTTTAATTAATATAACATTATGTGTAACCATTCAAACAATCATAAACCCAATCAATTCAATCACGACTCATTAATGAAATATTAAACATTACAAATAACAAACAATCCATGTCATTTCATTAATCAATACAAATTACATCATAATCAGACAGACAAGATCTATTACATTACAAATCATGATCTAGGGACATACATGCATCAACACTTTTCAAAACCCAAAACCCTATAATTCGGGTTTGATCTAGGGTTTAGAGGTCGATTCTTACCTGGATTTGTTGCTTCTTTCTTAGGTCTTGATGCTCCAACACCCAGATCTTCAATCTCTTAACCTTGGAAGCTTCAAATCTTGAGTTTTCTTCACTTTCTCTCTCTACTTTCTCTCTCTACGAATTTTGGTGGCTAGGGTTGCAATGAGGAAGATGAAGGCTGGTTTGGGTGCTTAAGGGCTGATTATGGGCCTTTAATCCCATAGGCTACTACCCAATAAGCCTAATTTAGCCCATGACCATTTCTTTACCTTATTAAAATACCCAATAATTAAGCCCATTTTCCTTAATGACTCGTTTTGACTTTTCGGGGTGTTACAAGTCTCCCCCACTTATGTAGGTTTCATCCTCGAAACCTATCAGTCATCAAACAATTGAGGGTAAAATTTCCTCATCTCCTCCTCGGTCTCCCACGTAGATACTGATCCTTTTCTGTGTCTCCACTGTACTCGTACTAGTGGTACCACTTTATTCCGTAAGTGCTTCTCTTTCCAATCAAGGATGGCCACCGGCTGCTCTACATAATTCAGCCGTTCATCGACTTCAGTTTCTTCTAATGGTACAACTGCATCATTATTTGCCAGACATTTCCTGAGATGAGATACATGGAACGTAGGGTGAATTCCACTCAACTCATCGGGTAGTTCTAATATGTAGGCCACTTCTCCTACCCTTGCGATAATACGGAATGGCCCTATAAATCTTGGGCTTAACTTTCCCCTTTTTCAAAACCTGATGATCCCTTTCCAGGGCGATACCTTGAGCATAACCTTGTCGCCAACCTCAAATTCTACCGGCCTACGCCTCTTATCAGCATAAGACTTCTGGCGGTCCTTTGCAGCTTTCATGAACGCCTTAATCTTATCTAACTTCTCAGTTGGGACCTCAATCACTTCAAGACTCCCCAATTCCTTCTGCCCGATGTCACCCCAACACACGGGCGTTTCTGCACTTCCTACCGTACAACATTTCGTAAGGTGGCATACCAATGCTGGCATGTTAACTATTATTGTATGAGAATTCCGCCAACGGTAAGTGCTCATCCCAGCTTCCTCCAAAGTCGATTACACAGGCTCGTAGCATGTCTTCTAAAGTCTGGATCGTCCTTTCCGACTGACCATCCGTCTGGGGATGGTAAGCCGTACTAATGTGCAGTCTAGTCCCCATTGAGTCGTGAAACCTCTTCCAGAACTTGGACGTAAACCGTGTGTCCCTATCCGAAACGATAGACACTGGCACGCCGTGACGAGCCACAATCTCCTTGATAAATAGCTCTGCCAACCTCTCAGAGGAATACGTCTCACGAATTGGTAGGAAATGGGCGCTCTTTGTTAGACGGTCAACAACCACCCAGATTGCGTCGTTTCCCCTCGCCATGCGAGGTAGCTTCGTGATGAAGTCCATGGTGATGTGTTTCCATTTCCATTCAGGGATATCCAAAGGCTGGATCTTCCCATATGGCTTTTGGTGCTCTGCCTTCACTTGCAGGCAAGTCAGACACTTGCTCACGTACTTAGCCACGTCTCGCTTCATTCCCGGCCACCAGTAATCTTTCTTCAGATCCTGATACATTTTCGTGGCACCGGGGTGTATGGAATATCGAGTTTTGTGAGCCTCATCCATGATTTTCTCCCTCAGATCCCCATAGAGAGGGATCCACATTCTCCCAGATCGGGTTCTAACACCCAAGGTGTTTTCCCCCAAGTCTGAAACTTGTCCTTTCATCCTTTCAGAGTTGACTCTATCCTCTCTTAATGCCTCATCCTGGAACTCCCTCACTTGTTTCATAACATCCGGCGTCATGATTATCTGGCAAGCCCTCACCCGAATTGGTTCGGGTCGTCCTTTTCGGTTAAGGGCGTCAGCAACCACATTGGCTTTGCCTGGATGATAATGAATTTCACAGTCATAATCCTTGATCAGTTCCAACCACCTCCCTGCCTCATATTGAGTTCCTTTTGTTCAAAGAAATATTTCAGACTTTTATGATCAGTGAAGATGGTGCACTTCACCCCATACAGGTAGTGCCTCTAAATCTTCAATGCAAACACCACCGCGGTCAACTCCAAATCATGGGTGGGATAATTGGCCTCGTGAACCTTTAATTGTCTATAAGCATAGGCTATCACCTTCCCTCGTTGCATCAACACACAACCCAATCCTGCATGTGAGGCATCCGAGTAAACCACCAGATCCTCGTTCCCTTCAGGTAACGTCAAGACAGGGGCTTGAGTTAACCTCATCTTTAGTTCTAGGAAGGCGTTCTCCTGATCAGTACCCCATTCATACTTTACGTCCTTCCGGGTCAGCTTAGTCAAAGGAGAAGCTATCTTGGAGAAATCCTGGATAAACCTCCTATAGTAGCCTGTCAAGCCTAAGAAACTACGAATCTCAGATGGCGTCTTTGGAGGTTCCCATTGCATCACCGCTTCAACCTTTGCAGGGTCCACCCTAATCCCCTCGGGATTAACCACATGACCCAGAAATTGAACTTCTCGAAGCCAAAATGCGCATTTAGAGAACTTAGCATATAACTTCTCATTTTTAAGCGTCTCCAATACTTCTCGAATATGATCGGCATGTTCCTCTTCACTTTTTGAATAAATCAAAATGTCGTCGATGAATACTATCACCGATTTATCCAACATCGGTCGACATACCCGATTCATGAGATCCATGAAAATAGCTGGCGCGTTGATTAAACCAAAGGACATGACGAGAAATTCATAGTGTCCATAACGCGTACGGAACGCTGTCTTAGGAATGTCTTGTTCAATCACCTTCAGTTGGTGGTAACCAGACCGCAGGTCTATCCTTGAAAACCAGCTGACACCCTGAAGTTGATCGAACAGGTTGTCGATCCTTGGTAATGGATACCGATTCTTTACAGTCAGCAATTGAGCTCGCGATAGTCAATGCACATCCGCATGCTACCATCTTTCTTCTTGACGAATAAAACTGGAGCACCCCATGGAGAGATACTCGGTCGGATGAAGCCTTTATCCAGTAAATCTTGTAACTGGTCCCTTAGTCTACCATCTCCGAAGGAGCTAATCGATACAGTGCTTTAGCGACAGGTTGTGCTCCCGGTAGCAAATCAATCTGGAATTCGATTTCGCGGTCAGGCGGCACACCGGTAAGGTCTTCAGGAAAGACGTCAGGAAACTCGCGCACCACCGGCACGTCTGATAATTGTGGCTCTGGTGCATCCACATCTTTTACGTAGGCCAAGTAAGCACTGCACCCACGTCTCAAGTACTTTTTAGCTGTGATCATCGACACGACCTTTGGTACACAGCACACCTTATCTCCACGAATCGTAACAGAACTACCGTCGGGCGCTGTTAGGCGAATTACCGTTTTACTACATACTATATTGGCTTCATAGCTAGCTAACCAATCCATGCCTAACACCACATCGAAACCTCCTAAGGCCATAACATGCAACCTAGCAGGGAACTTACAATCCTCTAACTCAATCAGGCAATCCTCAACCACCTCAGTTACCTTAGTGGACTTACCAATGGCTGTTTCTAAATAGAAAGGCTCTTCTAACTTTCTACTCTTATCATGCAACAAACGACAAAAGGCAGCAGACACAAAACTCCTACTAGCACCAGAATCAAAGAGCACAGAAGCATATTCATGGTCTACCAGAAACATACCTGAAACTACTTCTGGATCTGCTCTGGCCTCCTCACGAGTTATGTTGAATGCCCTCACCTTCGCCTTTGAACCGTCACCCCTTCCCTTATCTCCAGCTTTAACCGTTCCTGATCCTTCTGGTTTTCCTTTCTTACAGTCTCTTCCCACATGACCCATCTCGCCACACTGGTAACACTTCCCTACCTTGCAGTCCCTAGCATAGTGGCCCTCGCCTCCACATTTGAAACATTTTCCCGTCCCAACTCTGTACTCCCCTGAATGACCTTTTTCACATTTTCTACAAGCACCTCCTTCACCAGTATTTCCCTATCTCCCAGACTGATCTTCAACCCTCATCCTCTTCTCTCCACTCTGGAAGTTATCACCTCTGAACCTCTTCCCATTTCCATTCGTGTTCCCATTCCATTTCTCCACCTTCTTCTGTACAGGCACTAGGTCTCTCTCATCGTACAACCTCCCAGCTAAGTCCACCACAGACCTAAACGTGCCTGGTCTGGCTGCAATCATGTGCCTCCTGATATCCACAGGCAAACCCTGTATGTATCTTTTGATCTTCTTGGATGCAGGCGTCACAATGTCTGGCACAAGTCTTGCAAGTTCATTGAACTTGGAGGTATACTCTTGATGAGTCATGTTCCCAGCCTTCAAATACAGGAACTCCTTTTCAATCTTGTTTAATTCCCGATGGGGACAATACTCCTCCAGCACCAACTCCTTCAACTCAAACCACTTCATTTTGGCTATCGATCGCTTTCCTTCAGCCTGGACAATATTGTCCCACCAGCACAATGCTGAGTCAACGAAGGAATGAGTTGCAAACTTAACTTGTTGATCTTCCCGGCACTCACTAATTTCCAGTACCGCTTCCATCTCTCTAACCCAACGATGAGCGGCAGTAGCATTGCCTTTACCGTCAAAGGTTGGGGGCTTGCACCTTTGAAATGCCCCATAGTTGCACCCTCTAGTAGTCTCTCTCTCAGACTCCTCATCACTATCGTCATCATGGACTACCACCTTAGGGTTTGATGGCTCCTCTTCAGACTCCTCATCACTATCGTCATCATGGACTACCACCTTAGGGTTTGATGGCTCCTCTTCAGACTCCTCTGTCCTCCTAGTGGACTTTCCTGAATTCTTCTCACTTTCCTTCCCCTTCTTCTCAGCTTTTTCTCCATCATTGACTGCTTTGATCACCTCGGTCACCACCGAGGGTAAGACATTTTATGATGACTAAAATGAGAGTGATATGTAGCTATTTTTTTCTCCACCCTATAAAGATAAAAGTTAAAACTAAAAAATCATCTCCATTTACATTTCTCTTCCTCACAAAATCTCCTCCGAGCAAGAAAAACCAATCGGTCAACATCGTTGCAGCAGCTCTGGCGGTCACCGTCGTTGCAGGAGCTTCGTGGTCACCATCGTTGCGGCAGATCGGTGTTCTTGTAGCAAATTCAACCTTTTCGTTCAGATCTCCGTCATTGACTACCGACCTTCTACGTTCAGATCCGCTCCAACCAGCTCAATGAGTTCCGGTTCGACCGTCAAATCGCTTTCAACTGGCCAGATTGTAAAATACAAAATTTACATGTTTACACCTCCAAACACATAGTAGTAAAACTTAAGACGGTCGCGTCCTCCTCCATTTAGGCTAGACCTAGACGTAGACCTAGACCTAGAGCGTTAGATATCAAAGCACATCTTTCAACTTCTTCTTAAGGTAGGGCAAGCACTTGTTTGTCTATTGCTACAATGGCGGAGGATGATGAACGGCTACTGTGCGAAGCGGCGACCAAAGGAGACGCTGAGAAAGTCAAAACCCTAATCGCATCAGGAGCTGACGTTACCTTCTTCAACGACGACGGTCTCACGCCTCTAATGCTCGCCGCGAAGCACGGTCACGCCGATGTCGTCAAAAGCTTGCTCGACGCCGGTGCTCCATGGAACGCCCTCTCTCCTTCCAATCTCTCTGCTGGAGATTTCGCTATGGATTTCGGTCACCAAGAGGCCTTTGACATTCTGCTTAATACAGGTGCTTACTTCACTCTAACCGACCTCTGTTTCTGATGATAACACAAATGGAGAGTGTATATTAAAATTAGGGAAATTTTACTCATATGACTTCATTTACGTTAGTTGGTAGTGTATATGTATGATGTATGATCTTATGGATTAGATATGCCTTTAGCTATGAGGGTTATTTCTAGCTTCTCCTTTATGTGTGTGTGTGTGTGCCCTTATCTTATTATCATGTGTTACTATAGAGTCTTTAGACATATTTGAAAGTACTTTACTTCATGCGTGTTTATGTATGCATTCCTGGCTTTTTTTTGCGTTGTTACGTGGCATATGTTATATGTTGTTTTGAAAGTGCTGTTTGCAGGTGTTTTTTTTTTCGCCCTTTGTGTATTGTGTTATGTGTTATGTGTTATATGTATGTTTAATATATATATGAAAATATTGTTAGTTCATACTTGCTGGTGTATGTCTTATTATCTCTTTGTGTAGTTATGTGTTATATGCTATTTTATATGGCATTTCATGTGTTTATGTATCCGCCCTCTTTTTACTCTCTATTATTTGAGCTGGGGTCTTGTTAGGAGCAGTCTCTTTATCACATGAGTTATAGGGGTAAGGTTTGCATCCGTTCCAATCATTCCCAGACCAGCAGAACTTACTCTATAAGTGAGATTTTTATTGGGTATGTTGTTTGTATGTTTGTTTGTTATGATTTCATTTACCTGTTCTTGAATTTGGTGCTTTTGGCGCTACAGCTACCATTAACCGAGAGTAAATTGGTTGCAGATTGTTATGTTTGTCATCTTTAAAGTTCTGTTGCATGATCTCCACAATGAATTATTCTTTGAATGTGTAGGGATACAAGCCGAATTGATACTTGGTACAATTGCAAGAAAAGAAAATAAAATAGGTGATCTGGATGGGGACTACTTAGAGGATAGAGTTAGTTTTAGTGAGGATAAGCTCATGGATGCCAATAGCAAGGCTGTCATGATGGCTTGGGAGAAACCGTTAATGGAGGCTCATGCCAAGGCCATCTGCTCGAGAGGTGGTCACATTCTAAACATTGGATTTGGAATGGGCCTTGTGGATACTGCCATACAGCAATACGGGCCTGTCACACATACCATCATTGAGGCCCATCCTGAGGTCTATGATCGGATGCGTACTTCTGGTTGGACTCAGAAGGAAAATGTGAAGATTGTATTTGGTCGGTGGCAGGATGTTCTTCCTCAACTTGAATCTTATGATGGTATATGTTCTTGTTTCACTTTCTTTGTAAACTTAGAATGTGTTTATCACAATGGTACAATGGTTTTACTATACTGTACGTTGTAAAACCGAGTAGCCAGGTTTGATCTGAGTTATGTTTTGGTTTTCACTTATGAAAAGGTAACCAGCTTTCAGAAAATTTAGGATTCAAGATAATACTCAACTTTGCAGCAGAAACAATGTCAACATAGTCGAATTTACAGTTATGTGTCATGTACTTGTTTTGACCTGGTGACGTGTATGGATTGTTACCTTAAACTAAAGCTTTGAGAATTTTTATCAAGTTTTTTAAAACTGCTGCAAGGGTTTTTGTGAGTGAAAATAAACATAGTTATATTAAGTCTGAAACCATGTTAACTCTTAATAAAAATTATGGACTCCATTGTGTGACATACTCAATTTTCTTTCTTGCTTTATGGATTCTGCTTATGTAAAACCGAATATGATCACTATTGAAGCAATTAGCATTACTTAAACTTTGAATATTTGGATTTCATTCCACAGGAATCTTCTTTGATACTTACGGGGAATACTATGACGATCTAAGAGAATTCCACCAGCATCTTCCCACTCTATTGAAGCCTGGAGG
Organism: Flaveria ramosissima; assembly: GCA_025215565.1. Lineage (NCBI taxonomy): Eukaryota > Viridiplantae > Streptophyta > Magnoliopsida > Asterales > Asteraceae > Flaveria > Flaveria ramosissima. Next base: position 16,208,084 of record CM046031.1, on the reverse strand, counting down.
GATTTACTCGTTTTTTAATGGGCTTTGTGGAGGTAACGCCTTCTTTCATGTTGTTTATTGTCAGTTAGTGTCCCTAGAACTTGAGAGTTTGGGTTATTCTACACAACTTATACCCTTGCCTGTTAAGGATTGTTTGGGGGAACAAGTGTGGGAGGGTGTGAAACATAAGTATTGGCAGTTGGATACATATTATCTTCCTGTTTGCCAGTCTTTGGAAGACACTGAATGATCTCTACCCGTTTTTGTTGAATTAGTAGCATTTGAACTGTTGTACTTTTCATGTTTTTGTTACTAAAATTTTGAAATATAATGCTCTCTTTTGTCTACAGGCTCTTGTTTATACCTGTTACTTGCTTGAATTGTAAATGTCATTTAATTATAAGTAGAGTTAGTTAAACAATTGGTCTTTATGACAAGTTTCATCCATTCTTGCTTGAATCTGCCGAGTTCAACCTCAATTTGAATCTGCGACTACAACACCTCCTTCCTTGTTGAATCTATTAATATCTCACCTTCTTCAATTCCGAGTTGTCACTCCATTTTTTGCCATGTGTTGCTCCTACTCAACTGTTACTAATCTGCTTCCGCTATCCTTCTTTGGCTACCATATCTCGCATTCTTCTTTGATCTCGAGCCGGCTCGAGCTCTAAATGAGCCGAGTTTCACCTCAACTTTTCAGGTGGGTAGAGGAATCTGTGTTGACCCAAGCTGGCTTGTATATTTTCCAGCTCTAACCTGATCTAAGCTCACTCGGCTCAAGCTTAGTTTGTGAATAGGCTTACCGTCATACCACTAAATACATACACATTTGAGGTGTCAATTGTATAAGTTGACAGGTTTAGGTTGAAGGGCTTCGTGTTGACGAATGAATTATTAAACTCGGACACATCCTGCATATCTATTTGTGTTATTTCGTGTTTTGCTTGTGTTTGGGATGCCATGATGTTTTGTTTATTTATGAATACGAGTAATAAGTAGTTACACTTTAACCAACAATTTCACTTGTCCAAATGAAACCATTTTTGTAATGAAGTTTTTAGTTGTTATTTCCTTCCATCTCCCATTTGCAATCAACAAAACTTGATTTAATATTTGACCTGGAAAATGGGCGGGGCGGGGTTGCGCGGGTGTCAGATCAAGACAAGTTCGAGTTAGAAATAGGTTTGTGTTAGAAACAGGTCAAGATGGATCAGGTTAGAACGGGTCGGATCAAATAATTACAAAATTATCAATTTTTCTACAAAAACTTAAAAATATGTAAAGTACAAATAAAAGTTATTTCAAACAAGTTTAAATTAAACTAGTAAATTGAAGGTGTTTTAGCATACAAAAGATGCATATCATTGAAGTATCTATCAAAAAAATGAAAACATGAACAATCTAATTAAAACCAAAATGAAACCTTACCATAACACATTATCATCTACAACAACACTCCACCACCTCCCACAACCCTTCAAATCACATTTAAAGCATCATAGACAAAGAAGAAACAAGAGACATAACCTTAACTATTAATAATCACTTCAAATGTCTTCAAATCAAATATCAAGGTATTCATTGGTGCATCTATGTCTATTTGTAGCTTCATGGATAATACTATAATCAAGAAAATTAATCAAACCTTAATATACATAATTAACAATATTTCAAGTGTATGAAGAATGGACAATTATTATTACCTAAAAGTAGCTACTAGCATAAGTCAGAATTAACACTTCAATATCTTCTACAATTTCTTCCTCCATCTCGTTCTTGTTCTCATCTGAATATATGGAAAAAAGTATCTTAATTAATACCTTTTAAACCAATCACGAGTGCATAACAAAGCCTTAGCATTTGAAGATACAAGTGAAATTTGAAATTTACTTGTAACTTGGCTGCCAATGCTATACGATGATTCTGAAGCGACGGTTGTGATTGGAATGCTTAAAATATCACGAGCCATTAACGTCAGTTATAGTTGTCTTTCTTGATTATCCTTCCAATATTGTAAATTGTTAGTTTTGACTTTTTGTTTTCTAAATCGACTTTCAAAATGTAAATTGTTAGTTGTTTGTAGTGAAGGTTCTTTGAGATAAATTGTTAGTTTTGACTTTTCTGTTTTCTAAATTGACTTTCAAATGACTCGAACCCATCTAATTCATTAAATACATCAATACCAACATTTGAACTTCCAGCTGTTAAGGAATCATGCATCTCTAAACGAAACATACTCTTTATCGTATAACTTATGAATACCATGAAAATGCTTTTCAATTTCTCCTTGTGTGCTTCATTTGTTGTGTTAAGTTTTAAAATGCAATACTCAACAATCTTAAGTTTATATCGTAGATCTAAAACAATGACAAAAGACAAGACTAGGTTATAACTCTCCTAATATTTTTCAAACTTTTTTTCATGTCTTTTGTCATGTCACGGTTCGCATTATGAATTTCCTTTTCAGTAAATAACTGAATCCGCCATGTATTACAAAATATAAGTTGGAAGTAGGATAGGAGCTTCCAGAAAATAAAGCCGTGATGTCATATAAAGGTTTTAAAAATTTATGATTCTTTCTACTCTTGTCCACTCATCTTTTGATAAAAAAGGCTTATAATATGAATCAACTAGTGCTGGTTGAGCATAAGCTTGTTTATAAGCCAATGGGTTATCAAGCATAAGATGTGTGGAATTTCATCTTGTTATGACATCTTGACGCACATATTTCCCGCATTGTAATGAAAATTGATGTATGCATTCCGTGAACTTACACTTTTTGGTAGCACTTCCTCGAACATATTTTATCGACTCCTGTACCTTCTCGATGACTGCTTCAGTTACTTTTAATCTAGCTTGAACAATAAGATTTAACATATGTGCATAATAACGCACATGAGTAGAATCTTAATCATAGACTAACGTGTTATTTAGATGCAAATAACTTTTCAAATATTCTACTAAAACATCATTATACTCGGCATTATCTAGTGTGATGATAATAATTTTTTTCTCAATGCCCCAATTTGCTATAAAAATTGATCAAGTACTTTGCAAAAATAAAGGCGGTATAACTCGAAAGTTCAATATTTTTTCCTCAAAACCCAATTCCCATCCACATAGTAAGCCATCATTGCCATAAATCCACTCATAGTAATAGAACTCCATAAATCAAAATTCAAACATATTTTACTAGTTACTTTTGTTAACTCCTCTTTGAGAATCGTTTTCTCTCTATCATAAATTAAAGGACATCCAACTTTCCGGTGTTTCTTGTTATGGGATTCACATCACGATGTAAAAACTTATTCAAATCTCTTGTTGCCTCATGTTCAACATAACTAAACCGTTAGTTATGTTTAATGATCGAATATGCTAGTTTCTCCCTATACATTGCTTAAATTAAAGGGGCATGTTTTTTTTGTTGCCCACATCAATATCAAAACACTTTGAAATATGTCGCTTCATATTAGATGTTCCGATTTTGGATTGCCTCTATACACTTTTTCGCAGCCAGTACAAATTGCCTTTTTAACCGTTATGAGCTCCAACTGGTATTTTGTCAAAATAATCTCAAACTTTAGAATGGTTCCTACTCGAAGTAAATGAACTTATTTAATTATCAAAATTAGTGCTATTTGACATATCTAGAACTCTGTTATTAATTTCAAACTCAAGTAAAAGTACAACAAAATTTCTTTCTTAGTGTTAGAACACTGGCAAAAATATCTACACCAATATATCCTATTCCAGCTCAAAAATAGTGTATGAATTATGTGTGTGAACAAACTAGTGGATGTTTAAACATTCAAGATGCGTGTATGAATTATCAACACTTCAAAGTTTACATGTTTTATTGTCTTGTGTCCACCAATGTTGTTACAGTAAAAAGACTCAAAAATGAAATTTTGCATGAGCCATTTGTAATCCAGTGTGTTACAAAGAGTTAGAGGTATGCATATCGGTTTTTGTTAAAAGGGTTTGGGTTCCAAACCGAATTAGTTTGGTCAAATTATGTCAAAACCAGTTTAAGGCACCTTAAACCGGTTCAGGTTCTAAACCACTTTGAGGGGAAATACTCCCAACAGATTTGGGTTGGTTCCCAACAATTTCGATCCAAAATCGGTTTTTTATTTCTTTTATTTGTATTTTTTTAAAACTCAATTAGATAAAACAATATAATTTTAAAATTCTCTTATCTTTTTTAATATTAAAGATTAAAGATTTACAAACTTAAAAAAAGAGTTAAGTTTGGTTTTGCTCATTGAGTTTTGTCAAAAATAATTATTTCTTCAAAAGATTAAGAACATCAATTTACCTTCAAAAATTTCGTAAGTTGTTTCAATTTCAATCCAAAAGTTTCATTATTGTTTCAACTTGAATCCAAAATAATAAAAATTTTGAATTGAAAACGAAATAACTTATGAAACTTTTGCAGGTAAATTGATGTTTATTAATCATTTGGAGGAAGATGGTTACTTTTGGTAATTCTTGGAGAGCAAAATTTAAAAAAAACGGTTCTATTTTCGCATAACAGTTTTATTCTTCGCCCCCGGAGCTCAAACTAGCACGTAAGTATTTATCAAACGTGGCTTCATCGTCGTCCATTTCAAGTTTCAATCCACTTTCTAACTCGTCCTAGTATATCTTGGCTTCGTATTCTAATTCGCGAATGAGTTATGTTTTATCTTGAGTTCTTCCGGCCGCATCTAAATAATCTTTTAAGCAAAATGGACATCTCGATCACAAGAGAAGTGAGTCTTGTTTTTCGTATTAATATAACACTGTCATTAAATGTAAAAGCATATTTGGAAGCTACCGCAGAAATTTTGATGATTAGTAAATTTTGGCCGCTAAAGGAAATTGATTTTACTTACCTTTTCATCAAGCCAATACAGAATAATTCTTAAAATCTTGTGCATTAAAACCGGATAAAAATTCCACCCCACCATACCTCCCGAGTTCGCTAGTCGGGGCGTTGCCCGGTTGTCGTTTAATATTTTCATTTAGTAAAGTATTATTATACAAAGCATACATTGGATCAGTTGAACTTTTCAAAAACACCAAGTTTTTTTAATTGTATCATGACTGTTTGATGACATACCATATTTTGCGGCATAGACATCAAACATATTGGATCATTGTTGGTTAAAATTAGATTTTATGGTTTGAATATAAAATGGGTCGTCATCCAATAAATCTAAATCATCAATGATTTTTTCCAATAAAGTTTCAAACCCTCCTTTACTTAAGCAAGGGTTTAAGACGGGTGAACAAGTAATAACCGTGAACATTTCTTTAAAAGAAATTACATTTTTTCATTTGTGGTGTCATATCAGAAAAGAGTGGTCCTTTAAACGACAATTCATTCAATTTTGAAGTCATTGAATATATTTGGTAAAGTACCAAAGGATTCGTGAGATATAAACTCACGATAAGTAAATCGTTGTTGTTTTAAAAATATGAAACATTTTTGTTATTTCTTCAATAGGAGCCCTACCCGATAGAGGAAATGGTATAGTCGAACCATGGTTCACAAGAATATTATGAAACACTATTAGGCTATCTTTTTGTTTATAGCCTTTTCAAACATATTATAAGTTGAATTTCATCTTGTAGGTACATTCCAATTCAGGCCTAAACATATGAAATTCGTCTCTTTACCAAAATTTTGATATCATGCATCTCTTTTGTTGGAGCTAAAATATCACGTAACATTTGTTTGTTTAAAGCATTTTTTATTGGTTAAATCATTTTTAATCTGTGTTGTATGATTAAATTTATAATGTGTGCAACACGTCTATTATGAAAAAAACACCCTTACAAATTGGTGTATATTTTAAATTTATTTTTTTTGTTCAATTGCACGCGTATTATTTGACGAGTTATCAAACGATATTGAAAAAAGTTTAGTTTCTAATGTATATGTTTTAATTATTCTGTGTAAAGGATAAAAATAAATTTTCACCGGTGTTAGGATAATCAAACAATTCAAACGCAATCGAGCGTTTAATCATTTGCCATGTCTCGGGTTGTACCCAATGGGTAGTGACACAAATGTACTAGTCCGGTGAACTGTGTGGAGTAAACCAAACATCATAAGTAAAGTTAACACCACATCATCCAGTGGTTGTGGGCCACAACGGCCAACCGACCTCAACCATAAAAGGTGAGTTCCTAGTTCACTTAACACACATTCACATCTTCACAAACACACACTTGACATCGATTTATGTGTCGGCCTCCTCCTCGACTCGCTTCTCGACCCGACACTTAATAACTGAAGATTTTGAAGCTACGTGAAGTTTTTAGAAGACGTGTCTAGCTTAAGTGAATAGCTGAAGTGCTGCCTAAGCCATTTGGGATTAACCTAAAAACATAAGATAAGGCTCAACTTTATTTTAAGGTTAACATATTTATCTTTATAATAAAACTCGTTAATTATTGAGATTTACCATTATCTTGAAAACTAGCATTAGTTATAGTTTATTTATTAACGCGTGTTGGTAAAATGCAAGACAAACATCAAACTAAGATTGTATGCAAGATATGATAAAAAATGATACACATGTGATCGGTAGGACCCTGAAAGGGGTAATATGCCTAAGCATGGCTGGTAACAATTTAGTGCCTAGAGGATTTCGACTCTTTAGGCATTGACAGCACCACGGGTGACCCAATAAAAAATAATTACCATTTTACAATGAAATATCTTGATGTGTATATCATCCTATGGACCTAGCTTGGTTAATCTTAAATTAACATGCTCATGCTTGATTACAAAAATGATTTGGATATTGAATTTTCAACTCTAGAATTGTGTTGCGGGCTGTAATGGCTAAAGAGGATAAGGATTAATGAGATGCTGACACGTGTCTGCCATGCAGCACACCAAGCCACTACGGATCGCAGTGACTTTAGACTACGTGCTGCAACAGCTAGTTAGAAGCCTATATAAAGGAGCATTCGAGTATTAACTCAAACAACTTACATCTCTCTATTCTCTCTCTACCTTTTATCTAAAAACAAACCCTCCTCCATATTAGATCAATTACATGTAATCCCGGGGTGCTGGTTGACGAAAAACAATCGAAATGAGAAGCGAAAAGATGTTAAGACAAAGTGCTGATAACATAGGAACTACATTCTTGAATCCTAAGTAGTTATTGGCTCAAAACTAAAAGGTCGTTAAATGCTTTCAAATTAAATAAATGATTTGAATTTTTGAATATAGCATTAATATATTAAACATGCTTTAATGCACAAAAGTGCTACTGAAGTTAACATTTAGACTAGAAGTATATGTATAGTTTGGCCAAGTTATATCCTCTGGATATGTGAAAATCTTATATTAAAGCTAGTTCAGATATAGTACATATAATAATGATTCGAAAGGTCTCGTTATTAAGAAGAGACCAAATATCATAGTTGAAATAGACTACTAAATATGTAGTTACTATAAGATTATGATAAAACTATTTATCTATATTCATGCCTAACTATTTTCATGTCTATTGAATGTATTTATCGGCTTTTATGCTGACGTACGATTTTATAAACTTTAAGGTAAGCATGTTTAGAATAGCCAAGAATAGATGATGGAATGGATGATGAATCCTAGGAACGGATTATATCTTGTGGCTATATTTTGAAAAGATGTAACATCTGTTTTTAAATGGAAAATTTCTATGAAACATCATTATTAAATGATGTTAATGTAAATATAAGAATTTTTAACAAATTCTTTTGAATATCGAAAATATGTACTTATTGAAGATGAATTTTTGCTGCTTTAAACTGTGAAAATATGAATAAACAAATGAAAACATGTTTACCAATCAGTCGCATTCACGGAGTGTCCAGAAATCAGGGTGTGACACCTCTATATGCTACTATTCAACCCATTCATGCAGAAGTTCCAAGAATAAAGTAATCTACTTATTCTTCATCTGAAGAAGGTGGTAAATCATGATGAGAAGGAAAGTTCATACGAAGAGAGCTCCATCAAAACAACAAACATCAGAGTGCCGACCATATGATGAAAGAGCTTAAAAGGAAATAATGTTGTTGATAAGATTTGTTTTTCCTTTAACCCTATTTCTCCTTTAAGCTTTTTTCGGTTCCTCATCTTCTTCCTTATTTTCGTCCTTTTTCGGCAATTTCTTTTTCCTTTAACCCTATTATAATCGGAAGCTTCACACCGATATTTTTAAAAATTATTTGAATACGTTTGTGACATCAGAAAGTGTGGTCTTTCGACATAAGAAACAATATGTATTTGTTGTAGTAGGGTGACGGTTGAAATTACGGATAATATGTCAGAGTGTCAAATAAGTAAATTTGTTGAGAAGGTGGTTGTGAGGTTTTTTTACAAGGCTTTTGAAAATGTGTTAGTTCTTTTAACTAAGCGGGATGATGAATCCATGATAAAAATTTATAGATTGAATTGTAGATAGTGAGTTGGAGTAGAAATAGTGTGTAAAAGATTGAGTTTAATTGTATCACTAGTGCTAAATAATATTTTATTATTTTTTATTTATAAAAATTGCAACGGTCAAATTTTGAAGGGGGATGGCCGGTGGATACAGGTGAAATTTCACGAGGCAGAGACAAAAAAACTCTGGGTCTGATGGCGTGGTGAAGCGTATACCGGTAAATGAAAAAACCTTATATTTGTATTATGCTACTTTTTTTTGATCGGTCTATTTTGAAAAATAAACATTACGAGCAAAGATTATAAAAATTAAAAGACAAATTGAATTTTAACAATTCAAACCATTACCCATTATCTGATAATAACTTATACTATTAATTTAACCGGTGAAACTTTCAACTTTCGTTTTTATTACTATTAGCAATCTTAGTAACATAATTATCATACATTCACACTACATTTGAATTTATACTATACTTGATTTAGTTAGAAGTTACCACGTTTTAAATACAACAAAATGTATGTCTTTTAAAAGTTGTTTGTTTTTCTCAATTTTTTTTAATTGTTTGGTTAATTTTTCTGGTAGGGTTATAGCAAAAAGTATGTTTAATCTAAAAGGTTTAAGAAGTATTGTGAACTTGACACATTTCCTTTTATTGTTTTAAAAAAGAGAAATTTTGGTCATTGTATCAAATATATCAGCTTATTATGTTTTATACGTTCATCATGTCATATATTGCACATCATTTGTTATGTGTATTATCATTATGTTTTACATTTTAGATCACGTGTGTTATTTTGTCATTGTTTTTATAGATTACAAATTTATTATCTATCATTATATTTTACAATTAGAAGTATATAAAGATAATTTCACCACTATATTTTTTAAAAATTATAATGCTGAAGATAACACAAAGTGTTATTTTGTTTTTTTAATTTAATAGATTACATAAACTTATTGTTATCTATCATCGTGTTTTACCATTATAAGTACACAATGATGTTATTTCATCAATTTATTTTTAAAACTCATAGTGTTCAGGATAACACAATAATGATCAAAATACACAATAAGATATTAGTGTTATTTTGTCATTGTTTTTAATGTATTAGATTAATTAGTTAATTTATTATTATGGTTACATATTAGAGATATACAATAATGTTATTTATCATTATATTTTTGTAAAATTTATCATTTTAGGAAAACACAATAGTATTAAAAAAAACATCGTGTAAAAAAATACACAATAAACAAAGACACAATAACGAGAGTTGAGCTCAAAAACGTAATTTTTTTCTTTTTATATAACAATACTATACTCATTAGATAAAAAAATGCTCGTTTTTATGGTGTAATTTTTGGTAAAAAAAATAATGTCGTACATAAAAGTTACGAACGTTTAAAAAATGGGGGAATTTGCAAAAAGTCAACAAAAATGTCTATTGCTAAAATACCCACTATAACAAATTTTTTTCTATAATTTGATCTCAACTATGATTAAAAATTAATTATTGAGATTACTTTTTACACTTTTATTTTTAATTTTTTTTATTTGAACGTTAATATTTAAAGTATTGTTTTATTCTAGATTCTTTTACCTATTAAACAAGTTATCATGATAACATGACATATCTTTTTTTTTCTTATTTTAAATGTGCTTGTGGAATTTAATATGTGACTACATTTTTTTAATTAAGGTCCAAAAATTTTTTATTTTTTAACATTTACTTTTCTTTACATGTGTACACAAGATAATTATGAATTTATTTTCTCATCTTTAAGAGTAAATTACATAGATGGTCCTTGGGGTATGTCTGAATTGCAACTTTAGTCCCTACTTTCAATAAATTACAGATGTGGGCCAGAACTTTGCATGGTATGCACACTTTCAGTCCATACTTTGGATGGGCGTCAAATACTGACGTTAAGTTAGAACACGTGCCCCACACGTGAGGGTGCTTTTGTCATTTCAAACCCCCTTTCCTCTTATAAAAGTTAAAGAAAACCCCCATACTCTCTCTTATTCCTTCCTTCTTCTTCACCCTACGATCGATATGGTGGTTTGTTACTGCGGAAGAAACGCTATAGTTCGAACCTCGTGGACGGATCGCAACCTAGGCCGGCGGTTCTATAGTTGCCCTATACCAGTAAGAACCCTTTTCATTTCCATTTATCGTCATTTACTGTTATCTAAATTTTCAATTCTTGCAGTAGTCGAATTGTGGATTCATACGATGGGTTGACCCACCTGTGTGTACTCGAGGAAAAGACATTGTTCCAGGTCTTTTGAGGTCAAAAACAGAGTTGAAAACGAAGTCTAGATTCTGCAAGCTAAAATTCGTTGGAAGAATATAATGTTGATGATGTTGCTGATAGCATTAGGGCTTTTAAGTTTTGTTGTTGTTCTTTTTTTGTAGTGTTTCATAATGGTGAAGAAAGAAATATTGGTTTATGTTAATGTATTGAAATGTTTGCAGGACCAGTGAAGAGTATGCACTTACAACACAACAACACAATGAGGAGAGTTGCTTAGAACACTTAACAGATCAAATAGGGAACTGGTTAACTTGTTAATGAAAGATGCTAAGAACACAAGTAAATATGAGACAGAACAAGATTGCAAACAACACAAGTAATTGGTTTTCAAGAATGCTGTATATTGCTTCTCAAGTTCTATTACAAATGTTACAAAGCATAAAGAAAAGTTACAAGTACTTGAGATACATATACTAAATCCTACAGTCGGCCATACTTTGAAGGCCAGCTGTATACAATTGACGAGACAACTACAAAATCAAATGTAGAGTCAAAAGGCAGATCAGTCTTTTGACTAGTGACTATGACATGCCATAGCTCACATCCTAATATATTACGAAAAGGATAAAAGTACATAAAGTAGAAAGCACAGACTCAAGACCTCAATGTACAGTTACCAAAAGCATGGACCTTTCACCAACTCATGTAAGTTGGTGACTTTACAGAGTAGCAGCGGAAAGGTGGTCCAGCTTTATGGTAAAGTACATCAGATAAAGGCATATCTCTAAAAATCTTCGGAAGAAATCTGTCTTCACTCTTTGGCTTCGGAAGACTTTGTCTTTGAAGATTCGGAAGACCTCACTTTTGGCTTCGGAAGATGCTGGTCTTGGCTTCGGAAGATTTTACACTTAGAAGGTGTAAAGACTTGGATGTTTTGGCTGCATCAGACTTATAGGAATCCTTACAAACTCCCCCTAGGCTGATGCTACCAAAACATTAGAAGATCTTCAGATGTTGGTGGTCTTCAGGATGATATGACCATACCCTTCTTCATCAGATGGTCAGGATCACTCAGACCTTCATAATATCTTCTCATCTCAAATAGATCATGCAGAGATAAGTTGATTATGTCTTGCCATGTATAGACATTCTCAACACCTTGATCTCTTGATCTCACATGCCATCTCTCTGGATTAGTAGTAAGGGTCCAAGATGAGGATGGGTCTCTAAGCTGCAAGAGGAGCCACTTGAATTGGAGTTTATTGGGCTGCCTCTTCATGCACTTCCTCAAGTTGATCTGACTCAGCCTAGGGTAGAGGTGGATGATTCGAGCTTCTTCTTCTTTGACTTGGTTTTGGAAGCCATCCTCTTCTTCCTCTTAGAAGACTTTAACTGAGAAGACTGGTCTGCAGCACCGTTGATCATCCTTGTCTTCTCAGGTTGGTGTTCCTCCTTCACAGGTTCAGAGGAGAGGGAGTTTGACCCTGCTGTGGATCAAAAGATGAAGCTTTGCTGAGGCTCAGCAGGAGTCCAGGTTGTGTTGTTTCAGGTTGTTCAACCTTAACCTCCACTTCAGGTGGGATTTGACTTGGAGGAGAGTATAAATCAATCAGCTCTCCACTCTTGATCTTCTGCTTGATTCCCCTGATATGCTCATCCATTATGGAACAGCTTCAAGAAGCTCATCATCCTTTGTCTGTCAGCAGACTTCTTCATACTCTTTTGGATGATGGCTCTTGACTTTGCAGTATCTTCCCTCATCTTTTTCTTTGTAGCCTTTTATTCTGAGCACTTGAAGTTCAAGCTGTTTGAGATACTCAAACTCAATGTACTCAAAGGACAAGGGAAGAAGTGCAGATGCCTGGTAGAGACTTGTGCACTCAGGTAGTTGATCATGTTTTGCCTATCTGTTTCTTGTCTACCTGAGGTTCTTGTGTAGCTGCCATACTCTTGCACAGGGCTTTCTTTAACTGGGGAGAGAGTAGGAGCATGCTTGTATAATCTTTTCTGTCTCTTCTCCTCTTTGAATTGGAGAAGTAACCTTGCATTCCTCTTTTTTTTCATCTCTCTTGACACTTTCATGTCAGCCAGTTCATTTAATTTTCTAAGAGGAGAGATATAATCTCATCTATGTCATAGTTCCTGGTCTGCAGGTAAGTAATCCTGACTGCCCTCAACTCATCATCTTGAGTGTTTGGTCTGGGGGCAGCCCTGATTGCAGCTTGCATAAAGCTTGAAGACCCAGAGGAACTTTCTCCCCTTAGCTTCCTCTTTCCTCTCTTCTCCTCCTCCTCAATCTCCTCAGGAGTTAGAATCCTTTCCCTTTGTCACCCACAGACCTTTGTGACTCAGGGGTGAGAGAGCTTGGCCTTCATTGCTTGGTGTAGCATCCAAGCTCTGGCCAGAGAGAGGTTATGAGACACCTTCACCAGCAGGTGTTTCACTGAGGGAATGAATTTCTGAGCAGTTGTTGTTGGTGTGACAGGGCTCTCAGGCTCTATCACTGGGCCTTCAGCCAAGGTTTTCCCTTTGAAGCTAATCTTAGGGTCTGTCTCAGCATCCAGTTGACCAATGACATTACCTGATTGCCTTTGTCTCCTTCTAAGGCTGAACTCTTTAGTAATTCTGTCTTGAATCCTGAGTGCTAACCTGTCAGCTTGTCTTGATTGACTTGGGTTGACAAGTGGCATGTTGATCAGGTCAAGACCTTCATAGTAGTTCAAGGTCTGAAAATTGAATACTTCTTGCTGCCCTTGAACTCTGTGAAGAATGAGGGCTCTTCTATCAGCATCATACCTCCACCAATAATGTAGTTTGAAGTTCCTTGAGGTGGAGATGACACAGCCCTTGGAATGCCTTCCTCAAAGAGACTCCTAATGACAGAGTCTATAATGTCCACATTAATGTGAACTTGAGGAAGTTGCTGAGTATGCACAGTTGCAAGTGAGGATGGTGAATCCTCAATGTCCATACTCCCTGAAGAACTCCCAGGTTCTGTGACTGTAATGACTTTCTCCCCTTTTTGGTAGCATCACCCTCTTGCATAGGTGAGCTAGAGGTTAGGTCAATCACATTCACAGGTTCTTGTGTTCCTGGTTGAGCTCCTCTTAAAGGTCTCCCAGCTAGTTTTTCCCTGAGATAAGATATCTCAAGTTGCTGATCATTGACCCTATTATGCAGGGTAGTCACCTGAGATTCAAGGTGACTAACCTTAGAGACTAAATAGGAGCATGTTTTTGACAGTTTTTGCACCTTTAGTCTCAGATTCCCCTCATCTTCATCAGAAGAATCATTGGGGGATGAGATGATTGGACCAAAGTCCTCTCTCTCACCACCAGCTTCAGGTTCTTGGCTGCTGGATTTCCTCTGCACATTGACATCCCAGTTGAGGTGTCAATGGGCTGAGTTGCCATGGTTGAGGTCTTAATGATGTAATCACTTGCAGAAGTGAGAGCCTCTTCCATATGGATATCCTGAACAGGTTCAGAAGTATCCACCTCAGTGATAGGTGACTGATGTGGGCTAGACAAAGAAGACTCAGGAGTACTCATCTCTCTTTGAGTAGGGGAAGATAGAGAGACTCATGGTACCCACTGAAACCTAAGTCTTCATCAGTATAGAATGAGAGGTTGGGAATGGGTTGATTTAAGTCTAAAGGCTGGGATGGTAACTGTCCCTGAAGGTTGTTCACTTGAGTGTTGAGACTCAGAGTGAGGGCTTAAGGCAGTTGGCTTATGAGCTCATCAGGGTGAGCATGAGGAACCTCATCCCTGATTGTTGAAGAGATGGGAGTGGTTTGCTCCTCAGGGAAGTGGGAGCTCTAGTGTCCACTTCCTCCTGTATGGGTGAGTATATGGGGGCCTGCACAGACTCAATAGCTTGAGCAGGGGTTCGTTTGGATTTTCTTTGGTATGTGAGGGTGACTTGTGGCCTTTTTGGTGGTTGGGAGGTAGAAGGTGTGGGTTCAACACTAGCTTGTGTTGCTAGGTTGTCACCTTGAGCAATGAGCTCTAACATTTTTGGGACAAGGGCTGTTTCTACCCCTGAGAAGCCTACAGTTGGCTTCTTCATAATTTAAAGATGCGGGCTTCATCTGTCCCAATTTAAGAATATTATCTGTTTCCCTCAACTGTGAGCCCAGTTCACAGTTGAGAATGTGTTGAACATATCTAGGAAACATATAATACTCTAAGGAGTCCAAGTTAGCAAGCAAAATTGTATAAACAAACTGAGAGTACCTGAACTTGACCCCTTGAACCATTCCATGTACTATAAAGGAGAGATCCTCAGGAATCTGGTCCCACCCTCCATGCTTGTTTGACAAGCTGTGGATAACCACATGAAGCAGGTATTTCCACTGGGATGAGACCTTTCCTTTCCTGAAGGTCTTTACAGAGAAATCTCCCTCATAGCCCATCTGCTCAAAGGAATGATTTACAGCTTCCTTTGGGAAGGACAACTCACCTTCTTCATCATCCAGCTGCAAGTGAGTGTTGATGATGGTCGGAGTGATGAAGATTGTCCTCCCTTGCACTGTGGCAGACAGTGCCTTCTCCCCATCCATAATGACCTCTTGGCAGGTCTTCCAAAATTCAAGCAGATGATCCTCATAGAGAGTAGGATCAATGGTTAGGGAGGTGAAGTAGTTTGATAGAGCTAAGAAACGGCAAATCTCTGAGAAACTTTCATCTTTCTCAGAGCTTAACAGAGCAACTTGGTTGTGTTGCCTGTGAAGTTGCATGGAGAAATCTGGGTTGTTTCTGAGGTTTAGGTTGGCCATTTTAGAAGCTTAAGGATGAAGAAAGATGAAGAACAAAGGCGGTTTGGGAGAATTTAGGTTTAAGGAATAGTGTAATTGAGGAAGATAGTGAAAGAGGGGGGAACCGTTGGGCATTTATGTGAAAAGGATTTGAGACAAAGTTAATGAAAGAGGATAAACTTTGAAATCCGGATGTCGGTCCCACCTCTGAAAAGTAGTTTACTTTTGCCCAAAAAGTAGTTTTCTTGGAAGTCGAGACATCTTCCGAAGGTTATTTGCTTCGGAAGTTCTGAAGAAAAAGCTTCCGAAGGCAAATTGGCTTCGGAAGAAATTTCAAAGGTTTTTGAGAATTTTGCTTCGGAAGAAAATTTACACTCAGAGATTTTTATTCTAAGAAGAATAAATACTTCCGAAGGTAAATTGCTTTCGGAAGAAACTTGTTCTTTGAAAACATACAGAGTACTTAAGTTGATTTTAAGCTTCGGAAGATATTTCAGAATTTCTTCCGAAGGTAAAATTACTAAAGCAATTATTTGTTTACTAAGACATAAATTTCTTCCGAAGGTAATTTTGAATCTTCCGAAGAGATCAAGATTTTCAAAAATCTAAAAAAAGTGTTTTGAAAAGATTTTCTTCCAAAGAAAACAAGGGCCTATGAAAGTGATAAAATAGACAACTTAGGACACACAGGTTATAGAAATAAATATGATTAAGTTTTAAGAAAAGCTATTCAAAGTTAATCATTCCAATAGCTGATACAAGATATTTAAATCTCTGCTCATCAAAAGCTTTGGTGAACAGATCAGCATATTGTTCATTTGTGTTAACTTTGACTAGTTTGATTAATCCCTTTTCAAATTATCACTAATAAAATGATACCTGATATTAGTATGCTTTGTCCTTGAGTGCTCACAGGATTCTCTGTGATTGAGATAGCACTGTTGTTGTCTATATGGATGGGAGTCTCTTTAAAGTTGAATCCATAGTCCAACATCTGATTTTGAATCCAAAGCACTTGAGCACAACAGCTTGCAGCAGCAATGTATTCAGCCTCAGCAGTTGATGCAGACACACAGGATTGTTTCTTGCATTGCCAAGAGACTACTCTTCCACCAAGAAATTGACATCCCCCTGATGTAGACTTTGCAGTCATGTTGCAACCACCATAGTCACTATCTGTATAAGCATACAGATTAAAGTCAGAATTCTTTGGATACCAAAGGCCAAGTGATGGAGCACCTTTGAGATATCTTAAAATTCTTTTGACAGTGACAGGTGTGACATCTTGGGGTTGGCTTGATATCTTGCACAAATGCATGTAGCAAACATGATATCTGGCCTGCTAGCTGTGAGGTACATAAGAGACCCAATCATTGCCCTATAGAGATGCTCATCAACACACTCCCCCTCAAGATCAGGTCCAAGGGAGTGATTTCTGGCTATGGGTGTCTTAGCAACCTTAAATCAGTCATGTTGAATCTTTTAAGTATGTCTTGTACATACTTTGACTGACTTATGAAGATGCCATTGTCAACTTGCTTCACTTGAATTCCTAGAAAGAAATTGAGTTCCCCCATGGCACTCATTTCAAACCTGTCCTTCATCAGCTTCTCAAAGTCTTTGCAGAGCTTTGGATTAGTTGACCCAAAGATAATGTCATCTACATATACTTGAACTAGCATTATGTCATTTCCTGTTCCTTTGATGAAGAGAGTTCCATCTATAGTACCCCTTTTGTAGCCATGTTGACAAAGATACTGAGATAGAGTCTCATACCACTTCCTTGGTGCTTGGTGCAGCCCATAAAGAGCTTTATCAAGCCTGCAGACATAATCAGGATGATCAGGATCTGCAAACCCAGGTGGTTGTCTGACATATACCTCTTCATCAATCACCCCATAAAGAAAAGCACACTTGACATCAAGTTGGTAGACCTTGAAGTTCTTGGATGCAGCAAAAGCTAGGAATATTCTAACAGCTTCAAGTCTTGCTACAGGAGCAAAAACATCTGTGTAGTCAATTCCTTCTTCTTGAGTATACCCTTGAACAACTAGTCTTGCCTTGTTCTTGATGACAAGTCCTCTATCATCCTTCTTATTCCTAAAAACCCATTTGGTTCCTATGGTAGTCTTCCCTTGAGGAAGAGGACATAGGTTCCAAACCTTTTGCCTTTTGAATTGAAGCAGCTCCTCTTGCATAGCTTCAACCCAACTTCCATCCTTTAGAGCCTCATCAATTTTCTTTGGCTCTATCTGGGACAAGAAACAAGAGTGAAGACAAACATTTGCTTCATGGGTTTGTCCTCTTGTTCTCACCCCTGAATCAACATTTCCAATGATGTTTGTGGTAGGATGAGACTTGTGGATCCTTAGCTGAGGGATCACAGCAAGTTGCTTAGACAGATCTAAATTTGAAAAATTCTGATCTGGCAAAGAAGATTCACCCTCCACATCAGCACACTTATCAAGATTGACTTGATCCAATGAGTGTGTGACATCATTGATGTTGTCTTCAATGCAGTGGTTATCAGCATCAAGAAATTCCTGATCACTTTCACCACCACCATTTTCTCCAACATTTGAAGCTCCTTCTTCTGAGTTTTGTGCCTCTAAGCTGGAATTGAAGGCACCCCAGAAGCATCAGCAGGATTTGTCATTGATGTGCTGGTAGAAATTTCATTTGCAGGAATAGTTACCACTGGAGCTGAAGATGTGTAACTTGAAGGTCTTCTGAGCTCAAATCTTGGGTCAGGATCACCTGTAGGTAATATATCTGTAGATCCTGAAACATTCTCACAAGATTTGTTAAAACAGTTGGTAACTAAATCAAGATCAAATAGCCAATCCGGACCAGAACCTTTCACACTGGGAGTGTGCTCATTGAAAGTCACATTGGCTGACTCCTCAACTACTCTAGTTCTGAGATTGTATACTCTATAAGCTTTAGCTTGAGAAGAGTATCCAATAAAGTGTCCATCATCTGATTTCTCAGCAAACTTGGCAATTTGATCTTTGGTATTCAAGATGGTGCAAGGACATCCAAATGACCTGAGAAAACCAATGAAGGTTTTCTCTTGTGCCAAAGTTCATAAGGAGTCTTACCATGTGTCTTAACTACTAAAACTCTGTTTTGCACATAGCAAGCAGTGTTCACTGCCTCTGCCTAGAAGGTGATGGGCAGTTTAGAGTCAGACAACATAGTTCTTGCAGCTTCAATTAATGTCCTGTTTCTCCTCTCAGCAACACCATTTTGCTGAGGAGTCCTGGGAGCATTATATTGTCTTGTAATACCATTTTCTTAACAAAATATACCAAGGATTTGATTCTTGAATTCAGTTCCTTGATCACATCTTATGGTTTTGTCCTTGTGATCACAATGATTCTTAATCTTTAAGATGAAATTCTTTAGAATCTTAGGGGTCTCATCTTTAGTTCTAAGAAAGAAGACCCAAGTGAATCTTGTAAAATCATCTGTGATCACCAAACAATAAGACTTTCCTAGACTCATTACACTGGTAGGGCCAAAGAGATCCATATGTAATAAGTGTAGGGGATTAATGATGGAATTTCTTTCCTTTGGCTTGTGAGATACCTTGTGTTGCTTCCCTTTCAGGCATGCAACACAGTGGTCATCACTTGTAAACTCTTTCTTTGGTATTCCAGTTACCAAATCATTCTTAATTAATTTATTCATGTTTTTAAAGTCTACATGGCACATTCTTTTATGCCAGAGGAAAGACTCATCATTATTTGCTTTAGACAGAAAGCATGAAACTTCTCTTGAGGGAGATGTTTCTTGCAAGTCCATCTTGTACATGTTCCCTTTCCTGGGGGCTCTGAGCAAGATATGCTCATGAGGAATGACCACCCTGGGCCTGAGAACAATGCACTCATGCTCAGTGAAGAGCATGTTATGACTCTGATCACAAAATTGGGATACACTCAGAAGATTGTACCCAAGCTCCTTGACAAAGTTTACCTTCTCAATGCTGAGCTTACCATTTGTGACCTTGCCCCTTCCAGTAATGTAACCTCCTGCATCTCCTCCAAAATCAACTGGTCCTCCATCAATTCTTTCAAACTTTTGGAGTAGTGACATATTGCCTGTCATGTGTCTGGAACAGCCACTATTAATGATCCATACATTTTTGTTTGTCTTGAGCTGTTCCTGCACAAAAGAGATGTTTAGTTACATTTAGAAACCCAAGCCTCATTGGTCTTGGGCTCATCAAAAGAAGTTGAAGACAATGCAACAGTAATTGATCCTATAGTCATGCTAGAGAGATCATTTGTTGATGTTGATGAAGAACTTTCAGCCACTTGGTCTTTCTTTGACTTCCACACCA
Source organism: Flaveria ramosissima (assembly GCA_025215565.1). NCBI lineage: Eukaryota > Viridiplantae > Streptophyta > Magnoliopsida > Asterales > Asteraceae > Flaveria > Flaveria ramosissima. The sequence goes on along the minus strand of CM046031.1, from coordinate 16,188,304 downwards.
CCTTTGGAAGCTTAGACTTGACCTTCAATACTTCGGAAGTTTTGTTGACTTCGGAAGTTTTGATGACTGGACCTTCGGAAGATCTTGCTTTCACTGCAGCAGGCTTCAGTGCTTCGGAAGTATTCCTTTCTTCCGAGACCAAATTTTCTTCCAAAGGCAAGTTTCCACTTGTCTTCTTCTTCATTTTGGAGCTTCCGAAGGAAACAGATTTTCTTTCCGAAGCTTGCTTCTTCTTCTCTAAACTCTTAGAAGTTTCTTTCTTGGTCATGTGGAGAGTACTCTTTGGATTGTAAACACAATCCTTAGCAAGATGAGAAGTACTCCCACACATGACACAGTCCATTTTCTTCCTTCTAGGAGTTTTTCTTTGTGAATAAGGCTAAACTTGATCACTTTCCTTCTCCATCTTCACCTTTGCAGATGTTGTGGCAGTTCTTGTGGGGATAGAACTACCTTTGGAGCTGGATGGTTCAAGTTGTACAACAGTGATGCACAACTGATCAGCCTTCTTTTTGATGATGGGATGATTTGGACATGAACTAGAACTCTTGTTGATGGAGTTCAAGTTTGTGTCTTCAGCCTTTACCACTTCAAATCCTGCAGAGATGAAGGCTTGTTTCTGTGCAGAATTAAAGGTGGCCTTGATCTCTTGAGCCTTTTTGGACTTTCTTTTGGCGTTCCTGATCAAGTTCTTTCTTCTTGACTTGGTCATCCCAACAGCTTTGCTCACCTCAAAGGGATGGTGACCCTTCTTAGAATGCTCTGCTTCACTCTTCTCAGAGCCATTCTCCACCATCTCCTCTTCATCCTCTTCAGTCACAGGATCTATGAGGGGAAGCTCATCTTCACAAGTTTCACACCTAGGAGATCTTACAAACAAGATTGTGTGTGGAGGAGCTATCTCACAAGATCCTAGTCCCTGCTTATTTTGATAACAAACTTTTGCATGCAAGGATGAGGATATTATGTTCTTGAAGGTCTCTTCTTCAAAAACACATTTTTCTGCCTTGGCTTTGCTGATCACAAGCTCAGCCTGGCATTCAGTTAATTTAGTAATGAGATCTTTGATCTGAGTCCTGTAGTTTGTATGCTCATGTTTAAGAGTTAAAATGGTTTTCTCTAAGTCCTCTATCTTTAGTTTATAATCATTTTTGGCTCTTTTAAAATCAGCTTTTAAGATATTTAAGGACTCAAGATCAGATCTCATTTCTAAATTATAGGACCTGTATCTATTGACTTTAGCAATGCGTTTAGGAGTACAAAGATGTTCCAATACCTTGGCTTCATCGTGGTCTGCCATGAGTGCTTGGTTTGGAGATGCATCTTCTACCTGAAAGCTCCAGTCAAAGCCTCATTCTTCAACGGCAACTGCAGCTTGCTGCTTTGGCTTCTCATTTTGGGGGGCTTTCTCAGTGTAGTTTGGTCTGGTTTGTGCTTGGCCACTATTTGTCCTTGGTGCCTTACACTCTCTTGCAAAGTTTCCCATCTGGTTGCAGTTGTAACACTTTACTTTGCTTTTGTCCAGCCCAAACTTTCCACTGGCTGCATTGCTTGGAAACTTTCTCCCTGTCCTCTTGTAGAACTTCTTGGCTCTGTGAATGAGAAGAGCCATCTGCTGGACTATCTCCATGTACTCCAGATCATCTGGATGGATACAGTCCAAATCTTCAAAAGTGAAGAGAAAGTTGCCTGAGGTTTCATCAGCAGAGACAAAGGCATGAGAAGAACTTGTCTCTTGGAAAGGACTTCCTTGAGTGTAGCTTTCCCTTGGAGTCTCTAGGAAGGTGATGAAAGGGCTCTTTTGTGAGTTGTCAGGGAAGCATATAAGATGATGCTGTGGTTCAATGCTTTCCCTTTCAACCACATGAAGGGTTGAACTCAGTTGATTGCTGGAGTTACCAGATGAGTTTTGCATGTTCATCTCCATCTGGTAGCCACTAAGAATACCATACAACTTTGTAAGAGTAAGAGCCTTAAGGTTCTCACTCCTCTTGATAACAACACAATAATGTGTCCATTGTCTAGGAAGAGGGGACATAATTTTTTTTACAATGTCCCTGTTCTCAAGAGTTACTCCAACATCCATTAGAGTATCCACAATCTCAACATACCTGAAGTATTGTTGAGTCATGGTTTCACCTACTTTGAAGGTGAAGTTTTCAAACTACTGCTTCAGGAGATCTTTCTTGTTCTCCTTTGCTTCAGTAGACCCCTCATACATCAGCTTCAGTGCTTTTCATAGTTGCTTGGCAGTTTTGCACTTCTTGAAGCCTCTGTAGATGGAGTTTGGAAGAGCAGTTTGAAGGGCTGTCATGGCTTTCTGATCAATCTCTATTCTCTTTCTATCTGCTTCAGAGTAATCAGCCACAGCCTTAGGAATCATACAACCACCAGTAGCAGAAGTGGTGCTTGGTATGTAAGGTCCTTCAACAACAAAGTCCCACATCCTTGAGTCTTGAGACTTGATGAAGCCTTCCATTCTTTGACACCAAGTATCAAAGTCTTCAGGAGTGATTAGTGTAGACTTTGTCATAGTTCTAGTTTCCATATCAGCTTTGGTTATAGCTGCCATTTGAGTTGTTAAGTATTTTGTGTGTGTGAGGGATCTTAAGATGGTGAGATCTTATATCAAGAGCCTGAAATGCTCTGATACCAAATGCAGGACCGATGAAGGGTATGCACTTACAACATAACAACACAATGAGGAGAGTTGCTTAGAACACTTAACAGATCAAATAGGGAACTGGTTAACTTGTTAATGAAAGATGCTAAGAACACAAGTAAATATGAGACAGAACGAGATTGCAAACAACACAAGTAATTGGTTTTCAAGAATGTTGTATATTGCTTCTCAAGTTCTATTACAAATGTTACAAAGCATAAAGGAAAGTTACAAGTACTTGAGATACATATACTACATCCTACAGCCGGCCATACTTTGAAGGCCAGCTGGATACAATTGACTAGACAACTACAAAATCAAATGTAGAGTCAAAAGGCAGATTTGCCTTTTGACTAGTGACTATGACATGCCATAGCTCACATCCTAATATATTAGAAAAAGGATAAAAGTACATAAAGTAAAAAGCACAGACTCAAACCTCAATGTACAGTTACCAAAAGCATGGATCTTTTCACCAACTCATGTAAGTTGGTGACTTTACAGAGTAGCAGCGGAAAGGTGGTCCAGCTTTATGGTAAAGTACATCAGATAAAGGCATATCTCTAAAAGTCTTCGGAAGAAATCTGTCTTTATTTTTTGGCTTTGGAAGACTTTGTCTTTGAAGCTTCGGAAGACTTAATTTTTGGCTTCGGAAGATGTTGGTCTTGGCTTCGGAAGATTTTACACTTAGAATATTTCTAGTGCATGGTGTAAAACTTCCGAAGCATTTCTACTTCTGTTCTTTAGTGCATGTATGCAGAGAGACTTTAGAAGTTTTGGCTGCATCAGACTTATAGGAATCCTTACAATGTTGGACCACTGTTAATCTTTTGTAATGTTTGATTATGAATCTGAATAAAAATGGATCTACCATTTTAGCTTCATGTTGAATCATTCTTTATTGTTGATGTTGTTACTATGAGCATACCAAATGTTGATATTAGCATGTAACATCAAATATATTAGGCATGTTTTATAAAATCAATATCCAAAATGCACATCATGTACCTAATTCCATTGAAGTTAAACCATACAATAATGTCATAATATTGTCTCATACCCATACAACCAAGAGACATAAACCAAGGTACATATAACTAAAAGACATTGTACTTAAACCATACATCAAATAACCTTAAAGCATACTACCTAAAACAACCTAACACTAATACTACCAACATCTGATGGATTGCACAAAGCAGTCTTCAAACAGCTGGTGCCCCCTCATATGTGCAGCTTCTAAAATTGTGGCCCAAGCGTTTGCACTTTGAACACGTAACCGTCTTGTACTTTCTTGTTAGTTTCCCACCCCTTTCCAGCTCATCATCAACCTCAACCTGGTTTCTCTTCCTCTTTTTCTTTGGCCTACCAACTGATGTGTTGTGCAATGGTGGTGTAAGAGTTGTTGAGCACTCAGATCTACGCCATAGTTTATGTCCATTCATTGGTTCAATGTGGAATGAGTAGACAATTTTCCAAGTTTGCAGCAAGTAACATGGATGTGCCCAATACTCCGGTATACCAACCTCTTGACCATTAAGAGACATATCCCAGTTGACAGCAATATCATGCTTACACGGGAGCCCTGTCAACTCCCACCTTCTACAGCTGCATACCTTAGCTGCCACATCATCCACGCATTGATCATTCCAGGGACCACTTACCTGATACTTGCTACCACCATTCCACAATACCTTATACTTTGATGCTTCTGCTTTAACTCGTTCCAGAATCTTTGTGGCAGTTGGTGTAGAGGGGCCCACTACACTTCTCAATCACCTTTAAAACATTAACAACTCGTTTTATAAGGTACTCCCTAACAAAACCTAGAGCTGAGATGATAGGTTTCTCCCTGCCTTCCACAATAGCACCATTTAAAACCTCACACATGTTGTTGAGCAAGACGTCTGACTTTGCCCTACTTGAATTACAATATACATGGAACAGTTATGTGCCGCCTAAATAACTATTATAGTGTATTATGAACTAATGTGTAGTAGAAACATTAAACTAGATGCAATTGTATATTTACCAGTAAATTAAGATCTTGCCCAATGACGGGGTGGAACCTTTGCGACCTAATCATATGCTTCCACATTAAACTTTTTGAATTCATCCATTTTTGCCATAAATTCTAATACAATTGTGGCAGTTGCACAACCCCACAACAAATCTTTGAAAGCTTTTCCTCTCCAACGAAGTTTCATGTTTTGATAGATATGTCTCAAGCAAAATCGATGCTCAGCAGCCGGTAATACTTATGCACGTGCAGGTATTATGCCTTACAAAACAAAGATAATAATCAATTAATAATCATTTAATAATTACTAAATGAAGTAATGAATTACTAAATTATACCAAACATCACCTTTTGCTTATCAAATATGAATGTAAAGCTGTTGTTGCTACTAAGGTCTAGACCATCAGCCAAGCATTGTATAAACCAGGTCCACGAGCTTTTGTTTTTAGTTTTAACTATGGCATAAGCCAATGGATAAATACCATTATTTGGATCTAAACCAACAACTGTTAATAACTGTCTAGGGTAAGGGCCCTTCATAAATGCCCCATCTAACCCCAACAGTTCCCTCTAACATGCTTTAAAACCTTCTTTTAGTGCTCCAATACAAATATATACCCATTTAAAAACCCTTCTCTCATGTCAATAGTTACTTCATCAATCTCATTAGCTTTGTCAACTATAATCACTATCCTCATCCTCACTATCTTTCTTAACATCAGTAGCCTCTCTTTCATTTGTTAATGGAAACTCTTTAGCAAAGTCAACATTATCAAAATCATACTCAAAGTCATTCAAACTAATATCCCTAATTGTCTCATGACTCACATGTTGCCTATGCTGTTCAACTCCACCTTGTTCAACATTATCACAATTCACATCTCTCTGGTCATTCACATTCACATCTGTCTGCTTATTCACATTTGCCTCAACAGGCTCATTAGTTATATTTGTCTACTTATTCACATCTGCCTCAACAGGCTCAACAGGTTTATAATTCAAATCTTTTTGAACTAAGTTATCAACAACCACTTCATTTAAATTTATCATTCACATTACTTTGATTATTCACTTCTACCTGTTCGGTATCAACATTTACATGTTCACCCCTATCCATATTATCACCAGTTCTTTCTTGCAGATGACTTGGTTCTCCATCCCATGTTAAGTACAACTTTCTAGGTGGCATAAAGTTATTAACATCCTCTAATTCCTCGATCACAACTCTGGAATTTGTGCTTCGATCATAAGTCCCAACCCTACTTTCCCCATATTCAATATATACATCTATAACCTTATGCTCTCCAACATACTTTGCCAACAGCATAATATCACTATCATTTCCTAATGCCGATAACCCAAAATCTAAATTCTTACCTGGAATTCGAAAATGATAGTACAGGCGCCTCCCATCTTGAGTTAACCCCAACTCATCCATCATAAAGTCTATCTCAAACGCAGAAAACTGATCAATGTCACACATATCAGCGAATGCAACCTTGCCATAAGCGTATCTTCTTCCAGGGAAGTTTCTAAAAACACCACTATGATGAATCTTCAGAGAAAATAGATTTGGTTCGTTCCTGTTCATCAAAAGAGTAATAGAAACATAAAAAATCATAAATTTCTTGGTATGAAAGAAAGAAACACAAAAATAAAGGGTTTTTAGACATACCATATGCTTCAATAAGATCCTCAGTGGAAATGTTGGTATTCACAGCTCTGATATACCAAACCATCCTTGATCTTAAAGCTTTCGTAAGAGTTAGCAAGAAATGGGGTAGGTATTCTTGATGATTTTCAAAGTCGATGAAGGAGGAAGATGATGGGTTGAAGGGTTTTATGGAGGGAAATTACTACTGTCGATAACAGAAGAGTATAACTAGTGTCGATAAAAGGGGGTTTGAAATGACAAAAGTACCCTCACGTGTGGGGCACGTGTTCTGACTTAACGTCAATATTTAACGCCCATCCAAAGTAGGGACTGAAAGTGTGCCTACCATGCAAAGTTCAGGGCCACATCTGTAATTTATTGAAAGTAAGGACTAAAGTTGCAATTCAGGCATACCCCAAGGACCATCCGTGTAATTTACTCTTTTTTTAATGTAGGTGACAAATACTTAGGGGTGTAAACGAGCAAAGCCAGATCGCAAGCTACTCGAGATAAACTTAAAAAAAGCTCGAATCGCGCCGAGCTTAAAAGAGCTTGAGCCCGAACTCGAGCTAACACTATGTCTCGTTTACTAACGAGCCCAAGCTTTATATATCAAGCCGAGCCCGAGCTTTAGATATCGATATCAAGCCCGAGCCGGCTCGTGAGCCTAAACGAATTTTTGTTTATATAATTTTACGTATTAATATATATAAATTTATATTTACATAAATCATATTATAGTAAATGGTCGTTTATATTCAGAAAGGTTTACAGGTTTTGTCCATTTCACTAACAGAAGTTAAATCTATTCATTAAATCTTGTCACATGCCTTGCACATGAGGGTATTATAGTCATTTTGTGTCACTTTAAATTAACTGGTTTATCAACTCAATTTACCTTGAACGTGAATATATCTTGGAATCTGGTTTATCAACTCGATTTACCCAAACTAACAAAGAAGGAAGGTGGGTTCCGCAGGAATATGAGTAAACGAGCAGAGGGTGAGGAGAGGTTTTGTGTTGTTGGATGGTGGTGGTGGTGGTTGTGGTCTATGCCCTATGGTATAACTTGGAGGTAGGAGGAAAATGTTGTAAGAAGTACACTAACAGGCTGATGCAACCAAAGAACAACTAAAGCTCTCAGCATGTACATGTGAAGTATAAGGAAGTTACTTTGCAAGATTTGATACAACTCAGTGAATTATGCTAAGTATCAAATCTTCCGAAACCAAAGGATCATATCTTTCGAAGCCAAAGATGAAGTCTTCTGAAGCTTTAAAGACAAGGTCTTCCAAAGCCAAAGACTGATTTCTTCTGAAGACAAAGAAGACATGCTTTTTCTGAATCACCTTTTGACAAAAGCTGAACAACTTTCCGCTACCACTTCCAATGAGACTTACCAACTTATATGAGTTGGTGAAAAGTCCATACTTTTGTCAAACTGTAGATTCAGGTCTTTTGTCTGTAACTTTCTAGTTTTGTACTTTAGTACTTTTTGTAACAGATAAGAATGTGAGCTATAGCATGTCATAGTCACAAGTCAAAAGGCGATCTGCCTTTTGACTTTACATTGATCTTATTGTCTAAATTAGTGTTTCCACCTATGGCATGTCATAGTCACAAGTCAAAATACAATAGAAGTATACACTGATTTTATTTCACTAATGTATTTTTTAAAACTTATAGTGTTCAAGATAATATAATGACTATAAAAAAGCATAAAAGATCACCAAAAAAAAACACAATAAGACATTGTGTTATTTTATCTTGTTTTTAATATATTAGATTAATAGGTCTTAGTTTACTATTGTGTTTTACATAGTAAAGATACATAACAATGTTATTACACCAGTATATGCTTATAAAATTTATCATTTTAAAAAAACACAATAGTATTAAAAAGTACACAATAAACAACAAAAAGACATAATGAACTGCATAAAGACACAATGACGAGTAATGAGGTTGTAAACGTAAAAAAATATTGTCTTTTTTATATAACAATACTTTAAAGATAAAAACGCTCGTTTTTATGATGTAATTTTTATAAAAAAGTAATATTGTATATAAATGTTATGAATATTGAAAAAACGGGGGAACTTAAAAAAGTCAACAAAGTGGCTATGCCTAAAATACCTTTCTAACAAACTTTTTTCCTACAATTTGATCTCATCCTTTGATTAAAAATATTGATGGTTGAGATTACTTCTTACACTTTTATAGTTTTATGAGCCCTTTTAGTTGAAACTATTCCTAAAAAACACGTTTGTAGTTTGTATGGTAGGGGGGTTGTTAAAGAGTAAATTACATAGATGGTTGTTAGGTAAAATAACAATTTTAAAATTTTTAACACTTTTAAATGTTAGACTTAATTACAAAAAAAGTATCTTTACTTAGATCTGCTTTCACTTTCAGTCTCTGGCTTTAGAAAATAACAAGGTTGGTCCAAAGATTTGACGAAACATAACACAATTGATCCCCATCAAATTGGTCTTTGCCACGTACCACCACCTATCTTTGACGGCACCACCACTGCCTCCCTTCTTTCTTTTTCACCTTTGTATTTCCCCACCCACCCCCACCCCTCGCCCTCCAATGTTTCCATCTCCGTTGCAGCCATCGCTGCCACCTCTACTAAACTGCTTCTATCTTCCACCTTCATCTCTAAATCCTCCTTAAACCTCTTCGTCTACAACGCTAATTCCTACTTTGTCATCATGCTCTTACTGTCTCATACTACAGGAAATGAATATAGGTGGTTGTTGTGGTGCGAAATGCAATAAGGACGGAAAAGAACGACAAGGGTGTAAGTGATGGTTGGCGGAGTTAATTGTGATGGTTTATGTGGTTGCGGTTGCGGTTGCAGTGATGGATGTAGTAGTTATGATGGTTACTGTGGTTGTGATAAGTTACAATGGATATGGTGGTGGTAATGAGCAGACTAGAAAGCAAAAAAAACTAATGCCCCCATCCAACTTCGGGACCAATTATGTTATATTTTGTCAAACCTTTAAACCGGCCTTGTAATTTTCCACGGCTAGAAAGCAAAAATGAAAACAGACCCAAGCACAAGGACGTTTCATTTAACTAACTTTAAATGCTATTAACAAAAATAGGGAACAAAGATTAAAGAAAAATAGAACATTAAGCACTATATCCGTAACTTTTAAACTTTAAGGACTATATCTATAATTTTAATTAAATCGTAATTTACTCTTTTTTATAATTAAAGTATGATGGGTTTAAATTGTTCAAGAAAGTATAATGCCCACTACAAATTGGATTCAAAGGGTTTTTTTAAGTTGCAATGTGACATCCATTTATCGATAGAGTGAGTGGGTTTAAATGATTCAAAACATGATGCCCGCAGTCCCCATCACCCTATTAGGCAAAAAGGGTAAAATTAATAATATAAAATCTTATATTAGTATTTTATTACTTTCTAAAACGGTATATTTTGAAAAATAAAAATTAAGAGCAAAGAGTATTATAAAAAGAAATGTTTAAATACAAAGTTTTTAAAAACTAGAAAGTATGAAAGATTAAGATGACGCTACGTGTTTTTTATATCAAAATTAGGTTGAGGGCAAAATTGACAATGTTCCCACTTCTCATGTTTCACTTTTTTAGACGTCTGTAACTTTTACAAATGAATATTCTATTTTTTAAAGTTATATTATAAAAACGAGCATTTTTTATCTTTAAAACATGTATTGGGTTGATAAAAAATAATAAATAAAATTCACGTTTTTAACTCATGTGTAATTTCATCAGGTCATTGTGTAATCATTAATTGTGTAATTTTTTAGATTAACGATTATTACACAATTACCTAATGATAATTACACAATGAACGGGAAACGTAAAAACTTTACATTTTTCAACATTGTGTTATTTGAATATCATCATTTTAGAAAAACATAATGGATAACATAACAATCAACATTAGACACAATGATCAATATTAGATAGTAGATACAATAGATAACATAATGACAAACACTAGACTTGATAACCAGCATTAGACACAATGAGTTGACAAATATTATTCAATAACATGATATTACGCAATGATTTGACGAATATTGCACAATGAGTTGAAATAATATGAAAATTTAGTTTTTATATATCAACATTATACGCATTTATAGCTATATAACAGTTGTGTTTATAGTGTACATTTTTTTAAAAAAAATAATATTGTATGTAAAAGTTATTAACATTTAAAGAAAAAAATAAAACTTAAAAATGTGTCTAAGACTAATATAACTATAATCTATCATTTATAGTTTTAATTGTTTACTATTATTCTACTAAATTTTCTTAAACTTTAAATCTAAAATCTGATGATTAATAATTGTTCCATTTTTTATTCTTTTTACCTTTTTTAAAATTACTTCATCCTATTCTAAAAAGGGTAACTTTATAAAATAGTAATAAACTTTTACAAGTATTTCAATTAAGTAACTCAAGTTTTAAAAGTGTTCCAATAAGGCCACTTAGTTTTCCTGTTTTATATAAATTAAAAAGTCTTAACATGTTTTTTAGCGAGTTATACTTTTTGTTTCAATTAGAAAATATTTTTTCTTTCTTTTGATGTTGTTGTGGAATGGTACGTGGATTTTAAGTACCTTTTTATTTTTTTATAATTAACATGGTTTTTTTATATATAATTTCATATATTAAAAATTGTAAGTATTACACTTAGAGGTTGATGCAACTAAAGAACAACCCAAAGAGCTCTCAGCATGTACATGTGAAATACTAGGAAAGTATTTCGAAAAATTTGATATAACTCAGTGAATTATGCTAAGTATCAAAATCTTCCAAAACCAAAAGACCAATTCTTCCGAAGCCAAAGATAAAGTCTTCTGAAGCTTCAAAGACAAAGTATTCCGAAGCCAAGACTGATTTCTTCCAAATACAAAGAAGACATGTCTTCTCTGACATACTTGTGACAAAAGCTGAAACACCTTTTCGCTATCATCTCTGAAGACTCAACAACTAGCATAAGTTGGTGAAAAGTCTATAATTTTATCAACTGTAGATTAAGGTGTTGAGTTTGTAACTTTCCAACTATGTATTTTTGTTGGATCAAGTAAGGCTAGTGTAACCAAAACAAATACTTAGAACATTTTTGGTACAACTAATGAAGAACTTCCGAAGGCAAAAGAAGAACTTCCGAAGGCAAATTCCGAAGGTCAAGGCTAAAAGAGCTTCCGCAAAGGAACTCTAACTTCCGAAAACAAACTCTTCCCTCTTCTGAAGATCAACATTTAGAAGAGTTTAAGAAAATGACTTCCAAAGTATGAGGATCATCAAGCCTCGAAAGAAGTAGACTCTTCCGAAGTATAAGTGGCTGCGGAAGAAATTGTTCTTCCGAAGCCAGTTAACCTTTGGAAGAACCTGCTATACTGCATGGTGCTTTCCCACACCCATGTAGTTGACCATATTTTATTTCCTGTTCATTCCTTATCAGTAGTACAGTTACCAACTTTAGTTGGTGACAAAAGGTAAGTCATGGACATGTCATGACTATTAAATCTTAGATAGTATTTTATCTAAGATACATTACCTTTAGCAATGTAGTATTTGCTTTAGTCATAGGGTCCCAGCTGGTATCAAAGTATAACCAGCTGTAGATAGTAGTATATATAGTTTCTCATTGTAACTCTGTAAACATGCTTGTAAGAGTCTTGTAATGCTTTGAATTGAAAAGTAATATATACAAGTATCTTGAAAAACTATCTTCTTGTGTTCTGTTTACTTAGTATATTACTATCAACTCTTAAGGGATTCTGCATCATCAAACCGAGTGACTTCGTGAGTTTGAGAGATAATACTTGTGTTGAGTGACAAAAACCAATCCTGCAACTTTTATCCTTTTTGTAATAGATAAGGATGTGAGATATGATATGTTATAATCATTAGTCAAAAAGCAATCTGTTTATTGACTCTACATTGATCTTGTTGTTTAAATTAGTGTTTCCAGCTGGCCTTCAAAGTATGGCAGACTGTAGGATGTGGTATAAAGTATCTCAAGTACTTGTATCTTTATGTAAGCTTTGTAACACTTGTAAGAACTTGAAAGCAATATACATCATTTTTTAAAACCATATTTGAGTGTTCTTGTTATTTTTTTTACTTGTGTTCATTGTTTCATCTAAGTCGATTCTTTATTTGATATGCTAAGTGTTATAACTCTCCTAACACTATAAAACTGTTGCACTGACCCCATTCACTGGTCATGCAAAAATTCCGCCGCTCACGTCTTTTCCTCTGTTACTTTCTTGACATAAGAAAATTTGATAATGACTCGATTTAATCATTTAGTGGTCCAATTTAAGAAAAATATGGATAAGTGATTAAACTAAAATGCTTTTAAAACTTAATTATTATTATATGACATTTTTCTTATACTTAAAAAAACATAAAAACTTTTCTTGATAACGACGAGAGACACTAACGCAACCCAATTAACAATAAAAAAAAAGTGTCGTGTTCACCGACCATGACAAACCCTCGTATCCAATCGCTCAAAAAGTGAAAACACCCCCAAATCTCCATCATCTTCTAATCAAATGATCCAACGGCCGTTAATCGGAGGCTCCATCAATGCGACCAATTGCTTCGTTGACGCCATCTTTTTGGTCTTATCGTATGCGTATTCAAATTGTATTCATCATCAGTAAGCAATCTCTATTCTCTTTCTCTAATCATTAATCTTATCTTTCTTCCACAATTTCACCCCACCACTTTCTCTCTGTAAACCCAAACTTACAAATAATCACATGGGCGTACATATAATTTGACAAACAGAGTGGAACCAAAGAATATGCCATTGTATTGAACAGACATTCTTCGACAATTCTCCCCAAATTTCTCTTGATTTTATAATGCATGTGTATCTTAGTATCTAACCAACAACACATATCACTTTCTTTCGTTGTTTCTCGACTCATTATTAAGGTACTGTATCTTTCTTTAGCTTTTGTTCTTGATTTGATGATTGCTTGATTGAAATTGGTACCTCTTTCGTGTGACAATTGCTTGATTGAGACTGATATCTAGTGTTTAAACTTGTAATGGGTACGTGTTGGTTCTGATAATTCACCTGCTTTTTGCTTGAATTTTGAGATTTTGTCTTTGGGTTTCCTGAACGAAACCCTAATTTTGTAATTTCTAGTGTAATCATCATGTTCTCTGCTGTTATGTCAATTATCTGTTTAAGGGCTATAATCAAATGATAAGATGCTTAACTGCCTGAAGTTGGGTAAAGTAGGTAACTCTATATATATATATGTTGATGATCACTGTATAGATCCATAATGATCAGAAAATCAAACCATTAGCAGTTGACTCAAAAAACTTAAAAATGAATTTTCTTGCCGTTAAATGACAAATATAAGTTAGTTACACTGATTTGATTATATATGCTGTACAGTTTTAAGGATCTTGGAGTTGCTCACTACATTGGATTAGATTTTGATAAGTATATGAAAGTACTGTAAATCAAGGGCTTCAGTTAAAGATTAAGGATCAAAGATGGGTTCAGATAAGGAGCATGGTGGTCTACTAGATAATATAAACATGGGGAAAATGCGGACGATTCTAACCCATACATACCCTTACCCCCATGAGCATTCTCGACATGCCATCATTGCAGTCGCTATTGGTTGCCTGTTTTTTATTTCATCAGACAACATGCATACACTCATCCAAAAGTTAGACAACAACATCAAATGGTGGTCAATGTACGCGTGCTTGCTAGGGGTGTTCTATTTCTTTTCATCTCCTTTTTTGGGGAAGACAATTAAGCCGAGCTATTCAAATTTCAGTCGATGGTAAATTACTTTTTATCAGTCTTTTTGTTATTATTGTAGCCGCAAAATACTTTATTTTCTTTTTGTTTTTGCAGGTATATAACATGGATATTAGTGGCAGTTGTATATCATCTTCCCAGTTTTCAGTCAATGGGAGTGGATATGAGGATGAATCTCTCATTATTTTTGACAATATACATTTCATCTGTTTTTGTACTCCTTGTTTTCCATTTAGTTTTTCTAGGACTTTGGTATGTGGGTCTTGTTTCTCGTGTGGCAGGGAGGAGACCTGCTATCTTGACCATTGTTCAGAATTGTACGGTAAGTCTCTTGAGCTAAGTTTATAGGTCCTTATGGGTGGCAAAGTGAGTGGGTTGGCAACTTGTTCGGTCAAAGAGGTAATTGTGGTGTTGTCAAGAACGGTCCAGAAACACTTTCTGTTAAATCTGTTTGAACAAATCTGGCTAACTGTTCTACCCATTTTACTTGTTTCCTATGCGAAGTTTCTTATTATATACACATTTACCCAAATCATTGCAGTTATTAGCAAGTGTATTGAAATTGCCACCTCTAGGATCTCGGAACTATAATAAATTCTTTATATCATTGATGGTCTAAGTGTTCATGGTGTGACTATTTGTGTAGGTGTTAAGCGTGGCGTGTTGTGTATTTTATACCCACTGTGGCAATCAGGCTTTGAATGAAAAACGATTGGGGCGCAGAGATTCGGGCCTGTTTTCACTTTGGAAGAAGGGTGAGCCGAGCATATGGCTGTCAAAATTTCTTAAAATGTATGAACTAAAAGATGAAATCTGCAAATCTTGGTTTGCTCCGGTTGGGTCTGCGGGTGATTACCCACTTCTCTCTAAGTGGGTTATATATGGAGAAGTATGCCTTGTGCTTCTCACTTTATCTAGTATCTCATTTTGGATTAGTTATGTGTCAACTTACTCTTTTCTTCTTTTCAGTTGTCATGTAAAGGCCCATGTGAATCCCCAGATGAAATTTCTCCAATTTATTCGTTATGGGCAACATTCATAGGTCTTTATATGGCTAATTATGTGGTGGAAAGATCATCAGGGTAAGTGGGTTGCTTCTTATTTATTCAATAAATGTGAACAAAAAAACAGCTAGATTGTGTTTAATTCTATTGATGTTAATCATCAGATGGGCTCTTACTCATCCTTTATCAGTTGAAAAGGCTGAGAAGTTGAAAAACAAGCAGATGAAGCCTAATTTTTTGGATATGGTTCCTTGGTATTCAGGGTATATGTTCTTTACATCCTTCTTACAAATGTATATATCATGGTGTATACCATATGTTTATATCTTAATGTGTTTATGTATGTATGTTGCAGGACTTCGGCTGATTTATTTAAGACTGTGTTTGATCTCCTTGTATCTGTGACAGTATTTGTTGGAAGATTTGACATGCGGATGATGCAGGTTTAAATTCTTTCTATCTACTAATTTACCGTCTACTTGAAAAGAATGAATACTTTATTGATGTTTAATTAGGGTTGTCAATCATGTGGGGTCGTTTGATATCAGGTTGGTGGGTTGAGTCGTTGAACATGTACATGGACCCATATATCTAATTGCATCAAAGAACACCTATCTCTATTTATTAGAAGCAATACAAAAAATAATTTGAGATGACATAATATTGCAATATTACTGTCTTGGAAGATCCAATAAGTGTGAAGGTGATCTTGATTTAATAGATGAAAAATAATGGTTTGTATTGGTGGACTCTAGGCGGCAATGAGTAGGGTTCACGAAGGGGCAAAAGAGGATTTTCTATATGATCATCTTAGTGAAAAAGATGAGCTGTGGTTTGATTTTATGGCTGATACGGGTGATGGTGGGAACTCATCTTACTCTGTTGCGCGACTTCTTGCACAACCTTCACTTAATGCCGTAATTAATGAATCTACACAACAATTGCCCCGCGGAGACCTCCTTCTTATTGGAGGTGATCTTGCGTAAGTGCCATATCTACATTTCCTTCCATGTGGGTTCACTACATAATAAATAGTTTTTTTATTAATTTTTTTATCCTTTTGGTAAATATGATATTTCAGGTATCCTAATCCGTCAGCATTTACTTATGAAAAGCGTTTTTTTCGTCCTTTTGAATATGCTCTTCAGCCACCACCATGGTATAAAGACGTGCATATTGCTGTAGACAAGCCTGAATTACCCTATGGCGTCTCTCACCTGAAACAATATGATGGACCCCAATGCTTTGTGATCCCAGGAAACCATGGTTGGCTTCATATTTTCTTTTAAACACAAATCTAAACGCCCCTGTATGCCGTGCCATCTTGTTCTAACTTTTTGTACTTTTACAGATTGGTTTGATGGACTTCAAACTTTTATGAGGTACATTTGTCACAAGAGCTGGTTAGGTGGATGGTTAATGCCTCAAAAGAAAAGCTACTTTGCTTTGCAGCTACCAAAGGGATGGTGGGTTTTCGGCCTTGATTTAGCTCTTCATTGTGATGTTGACACTTATCAGTTCAAGTTCTTTGCAGACTTGATAAAGGAAAAGGTAAATAAATCTATTTGCATTTTGATGGTATATATTCCGGATAAATATGTTGTATTTTCCAGGTTAAAGAAAACGATTCGGTGATCATCATGACACATGAACCGAATTGGATTTTGGATTGGTACTGGGATGATATTACTGGAAAGAATGTTTCACATCTTGTGAAAGATCATTTGAAAGGAAGGTGTAAACTTAGAATGGCGGGTGACTTGCATCATTACATGCGCCATTCTCGTATTCCATCTGCAAACCCCGACTCTATAGAGCATTTACTTGTCAATGGTTGTGGTGGGGCCTTTTTGCATCCTACGCACGTGTTCAGTAATTTTGATAAAGCATATGGTACAACTTATGAAATGAAGGCAGCTTATCCCGAAGTTGAAGATTCAAGCAGGGTAAGGCAGAGATTGGTTAATCTTCGTTCTTTGATAGAACATTGTGATTGAGTACTGAAGTTGTGTTTTGCAGATCGCTCTCGGTAACATCTTAAAGTTTCGGAAGAAAAATTGGCAGTTTGATTTTATTGGCGGGTTCATATACTTCATATTGACCTTTTCAATGTTCCCACAGGTACATACTTCATTAACATTTCCCATAAATCTTTACTCGTGTTACTGTGTTAGAAATCAAGAACATCGTTAAAATTACTTTCTTTTCTTCAGTGCAACCTTGGGCATATTTTACAAAAGGATGACACTTTTTCGGGCCATGTAAGGAGCTTTTTTAGCACTGTATGGGATGCTTTTATGTACATGATTGGGCAATCGTATGTATCTTCTGTGGGTGCTTTGTTATTATTAGTGGCTGCAATAGCGTTTGTTCCTTCTAAAGTGTCAAGGAAAAGAAAAGTAGTAATAGGGGTTCTGCATGTTTCGGCCCATCTTTCTTCTGCTTTGATTCTTATGTTACTAATGGAATTAAGCGTTGAAATATGCGTTCAACACAAACTTTTGGCAACTTCGGGTTATCACACGTTATATGAATGGTATAGAACGGTGGAAAGTGAGCATTTTCCTGACCCAACGGGTCTTCGGACACGTATAGAGCAATGGACTTTTGGCCTTTATCCAGCGTGTATCAAATATCTCATGTCAGCTTTTGATGTTCCAGAGGTTTGTCTTTCTTCTAAGTATTGATACATTCTTTCATTTTGTTAAATGTAAAGTCTTAACCTTCAAGGGGATGGAGTAGTGGTAAGCTCCCATAGAGGTATCAGGTATGAGGATCTGGTTTAAATCATGCTTCCACTAGTTTCCTTCTTTAACCCCTTGAAGGTAATCTGCCAGTGATGGGTCCTATTGGTTAGTAGGGTATTGGTGGGTCCGGTGAATCTTCTAGTAATAAGTCCTCATGGTTATTAAAAAAATTTTTATTTATGTTCAATGATTAGGTGATGGCTGTGACACGGACCAATATATGCAAGAATGGTATGGTTTCACTCTCACGAGGGGGTGCAACCATATACTATGCATCTGTGTTTCTTTATTTCTGGGTACTGTCAACACCTGTGGTTTCACTTGTATTCGGAAGCTACTTGTATATATGTATCAATTGGCTTCACTTGCACTTTGATGAAGCCTTTTCCTCCCTACGAATCGCTAATTACAAGTCCTTCACACGCTTCCATATCAAGGAGGATGGCGATCTTGAAATCTTCACACTCGCAGTCGACAAGGTATGTCTATAATATGAAACGATATACTTAGCTTGTATGCATTGAAAATACGCTTTGGGCGTGTTGACCCATGAGATGAAATATGCAGGTCCCGAAGGAATGGAAGCTTGATCCTGAGTGGGATAATGAGGTGAAACAGCCACATCAGGCAAGTCATCATAGAAAGTTTCCAAGCAAATGGAGGGCAAATGCCTTTCATCAGGACCCTGTAAAGACTGTGCGTGTCGTTGATCATTTTGTTATCCAACAAACCGACAGATTGCAAGTAGCAGCGGTAAATGGGTCAGGGACGATGTAGGTTGAAACCGTTTCTGTTAGTTTATCAGTTAGAGATGGAAGACTCGTATTCGTAGAATTTAAAATGTATACTTGTGGGACAGTTGTAGGGTGTTACTTATAATGGATAAAAGTTAGATTAATGTAAATATTGTTTCATATGAAAATGATAAGTTTCAGATATTACAATTGGAGCCCAAATTATTGTCAGTTTAGGGTAATTCTGCCCTATTCATTCATCTCCTTCATCCATACCCCCCACATAACACATTTGCTTTTAGTAACATAATTGTTACCTCGTTTAGATGTGCATCTCTGCCTGTAACTGATATTTTGATGTTCTGGTTTTCACACAGGTCAGTTATTAATGGATCGGTTTTAAAATTAATTATAGGGGATGTCTGTCGGTTAAGTTTGAGCTGATTCAGATTATAAATCAGTTAGTATTTGAGTTAGATAAAAAACATTAAATCAGAAGTTCAATTTATAAGAAGAAATAGGAGGTTAGAAGTTTTCTTTTGAACGGTGGAGAATGCATTAAACACTAGCGAGGAGCTAGAAAAGTATATTGAGAGAAAAGAAAGATAGAAAAACATAAATTTATATTAAACATTTGAAGTTAAAACCACTCCAAGCCTCCCAAAAGTATCCTTCCCGAACCAGACAACTTTTTTTGAGACTAGAATGGGTCTTCCTTCACGAATTTTCTTGTTCCTTGCTTTCCATAAACACCATCACGTAGTATATATGATTCCTAGCATTATTTTTGCAGGATCGGGTTTGTCACTTTAAACACTTGGTTTTCTCTCAAACTCACTTATAGAACACTCAAATCAGATGAAGTAACGTCTTTTACAAGAGTTGATAATAATATAATAAGTAGCAAGGAACACACAGAAATAATTTTCAAGGCACTTGTGTATATTACTTCTCAACTCAAGATATTACAAGACTCTTACAAGCATGAAACATGAGTTACAATGAGAAACTATATATACTAGATCCTACAGCCGGATATACTTTGATACCAACTGGAAACCTAAGACTAAAGCATATACTACAATGCTAAAGTTAAGGTATCTTAGATAAAGCATTATCTAAGATATGGTAGTCATGACATGTCCATGACTTACCTTTTGTTACCAACTAAAGATGGCAACTGTACTAACTTATAAAGGTAAACAGTGGAATAAAGTATGGTCAACTACATGGCTTTTGAGAAAACGCCATGCAGTATCTCAGAGGTCTGCAGCGGAGTGTCAGAGAGACCATACTTATGTCCACTGGATAATAGCAGTGTCTTCCGAAGGTAAGTTGGCTTCGGAAGAACAAGTTCTTCCGAAGCCACTTATACTTCGGAAGAGACTTCTATACTTCCGAGGCTTGAGGACTTCTATACTTTGGAAGTTGACTTCTGATTTGTCATGCTAAGTCTTGATCTTCGGAAGTAAGTTCTTTGTCTTCGGAAGTTGGAGTTTTCCTTCGGAAGTTAGTTTTACACTTTGTCTTCGGAAGAGCTCCTTTTTCCTTCGGAAGTTCCACACTTGGCTTCGGAAGTCCTTTATTTGTTGTATCAAAATATTCTAAGTGATTTGGTTTTGGTTACACCAGTCTTTCTAGATCCAACAATTTTGTTCTTCACTTCATACCACGGGATGGTTTTGTAAAGGTTTAAAAGATCTGAAACAGTAAATGCAAAGACTGGGGAAACCTTACATCATGAAGTGATTACCGACCATGTATACGAAGCAACATCATATAGAGGAGGGATGTGCTCCGTTGACTCGTCAACGTTCCCAAAAACAAAGCATAAGGCATTGGCAATGCAAATACCACAGTTCCTTATATCAGCCAAGGTATGGATATTTTCTATCTTCATACGCCAATAAAAAATATTAACCTTTCTAGGTACCCAGTTGTTCCAGCTAAAGCTGAAAAGAGGCCAAGTAATAGGGTTGTCATCAACTTTCTGTATAAATCTCACAATGGAATCATCATTCGAGCTATCTCCCCAAACCCATGTGTCCTCACTGTCTTTTAAAGCGACCTGATGAAACATAGTTAACGGCTTCGAAAGTTGTTGCAGCTCATCAGTCGACGATGGTTCAGTCACCCTAGACCAAGACCAAATGGTGTTAGTGTTTATTTCCGAGTAACAAATATTAGTGTTGTGAACAATGTAACCTACGTCCGGTGATACATACGTCCGGTGTTAGTGTTTATTTCCGATTAAAAGACTTAAATTCCGAAGATACATACGTCCGGTGACGAGTCTTCGAACCTCCACTGGATGATCTTCTTCCTAGGTGCAAGAGGTTGTCTTGGCACCCGGTCACCTTTCTTGGTATCCAGCAGAGTCACCAGCCTTCTCCTTAACTTCTTTTCTTCCTCATTCAAAGTGTCTGAATTGAGGCTAAGGAGATTTGTAGCTTGGTCCAGTGTTCCTCTGGGCAGATCAAAAAATTGATCTCTAGTAAGGGAACGTGAGGATCCATCAACATAAGTCAAATTGACTGAATCCTCCTCACAGGAGATATCGCTCAAGGTTGTGCAATTGATGAGCTTTGTCTTGATTGCCTTGAATTCTTCTAAGGAGAGATGTTTAGAAGGCTGAGGGGATGGTTTGATGGGTTGTTGGGTAGGTTGAGGTGTTTGGGTTCTGGATAGAGTTTTAGGTTGGAGGATGGGTAGTTTAGGTGGTTGAGGTGAAGAGGTTGGTAGGGGTGATGGTGTAGGTTCAGGGGTGTATGGTTCAGTGGTTGGTTCAGTTTTGATGGGGAATGGAAAGGGTATTGGTTCAGGTTGTGGTTGGGTTTGGAGTTGGGGTTGAGTAGTTGATTTGAAGATCATCCCATGTCCCTTTCTGTACATCTCCTTTCTCTTCCCCGAGCGAATGTCAGCCTTTATGTCACTGACATGTCGCTGGAGAGTCTTTTCCGACATAGGACCCACCTGCCTGCCAGAGAAGCCATGAGCCCTGAGATAGCTCTTCATCCAGGCCTTCTCACCTATCTTCTTGGCAGCAGTTAGTCCTGCTTCCTCTTCCTTCTTCTTCTTCTTCTGCATCAGCTTTTCCCTAGCAGCTTTCTTTCTCTCTTTCTCCATTTGATCTTCCTCTTTGTTGAAGAGCCATAAGATCGTATCATTGTTGTGTGGAGATAATTCTTCTTGAGAGAAACCTCTGGAGGTTAGGAAAGTTATCCTTTTCCTCCAGAGCTGCTGATCAGCTTCTCTTTCTTTCCTCTCCCTTTCTTCTTCTAAGGCCAACCTTGCTGCCTTTTCTCTTTGCTGTTTTTGCAGCAAAGTTGCCTTTTCCAGCTCAACTAACTCCTCTAATGGTAGCAGGAGTACATCTTCATTCGCAGCTCCTAGACTGACAAGTCTATCAATGTTGTCTACTCTTCTTCTATTATTGACTGCCTCCTGGTTGGCTGCAGCTGCTTTGCTACTGGCAGCTAGCAGTTTTCCAGTTGGAAACCTACCTTTTCTTTTGAGTTTCTCTAACCTTTCTTTCTCCTGAAGCTCTTCCTTAGTCATCTTCCTCTTTCCTTTGATGTCTTCGGAAGTGCTAGACTTTGGGGGTTCTTGGATGGAAGGTTCAGGTTGAGTAGTAGAGATGGAAGCTGGAGTTAATGCTGATGTTTGAGCTAGTGGTTGGGTGAGAAAATCCTCCCTATTAACCTCAGATGCAAGTTCTAGGATTGCATCTGTGACTATTAGATCATCGGATAAGGAGAAAAGTCCTTCCGCAGCAGCAATCTCAGCTTCGGAAGTTTGAAATTGTTCTTCCGAGGCTTTGAATTTTGCTTCGGAAGTCTGTGAGAATGCACTATCTGTCCAAACTGTCTCAGTTGCTAGGCCATCAGTCCTTGTTTCCCCTTCGAAGTTAATCTCAGGTTCCACTTGGACCTTAGGTTAACCAACTTCCTCAATAGTGGTAGAAGGTGCATTTAACCTCTGAAGCTCTTGAGCTCCGAAGTAGATCACAGATAGATCAGGACTTGGCTATTCAATAAGAGATTCCAATAGGAACTTGTTGAAGAACCTATTGAGATCTTGGAGCATCCTTTGATCCATTTGAATTACAACTGGAGGAGGCTCAGGGAAAACTGAAGCTTGTTGCATGGGATATTTTGAGCTCAAGGAAGTGAGAGCTTGACTTTGGGGTTCCTCTTTTCTTTGGCTTTGTCTCTGAACACTCTCTCCCTTTTTGGTAGCATCATCCTGAGAGCTTGATGAGCTAGAGGAAGAGGTCAAAGAGACCTGAGTTGGTACGTGCCTAACAGACCTCTCAATCTGTTTCTCAGCTAGTTTGGCCTTGAGATATTCAATCTCAAGTTGTTGAGTGGCAGACCTATCCTCTAAAGTCCTAACCTTGGATTCAAGATTTGAGACTTTAGAAAGTAGGTCTTCAATGGTTAGTTGCAGTCTTCCCTCATCTTCTTTTGAAGAATCACGAGGAGATGAGGTAACATACCTTGTATGTTCAGCCTCACCACCAGATGTGGTTTCTTGGCGCCCTGGTTTCCCTTGCTCAATGATGTCTCTTTCAGAGTCATCAAAGGGCATGTTTGCCGTAGATTCAGTCTCAGTGATGTTACCACTATTCTGAGGATCCCTTAAGGCTCCTTTAGTAGTGGCAGCTGAATCTACATGAGTCCCCTCCACATCAGTGGGACTTACCTCAGTAAAAGTTTGCTGATGGGGGCTAGAGATAAGAGATCTCTCTAGACTCTGTTGATCCTTGAGAGGATGTTGTGGATCAAATTCATTGCCCTGAAGAGACATAATCTCTTCATCGGCTCCGATTAAAAGGTCAGTAAAGGATATGTAAGTGAAACCTAGTGACCCGGGACTTTGATCAATGTCTAAAGGCATTGAGCCTGTGATGGGGCTGTCCCTTTTTGGCTGCTCTGGGGAGTATAGAGACTCTCCCTGAGGGCTTTCAGCTTGGGTTTCGGGCTCATGGGTCTGAGACTGAGGAGACTCAAGACCCATATTGAGGTCAATTGTGAAGGATGGTTGGACCTCAGGCTGAGTGGGAGCCCTTTGTTCCACTCTAGCCTTTTTGGGTAGAACATGAGGAGCTTGTTCAATCAGAGAAGATTGAACAAGGGTTCGTTTGGGGCGTCTTTGATAGGTAAAGGTAATGGGTGGAGAAGGTAGATTTGGCAAAGTGAGGGTAGTTGCTGGTGTGGGTTCATCACCTGTGGGGTTAAACAGGGATGTCACCAGGAGCCATTGGCTCAATCATACCTGGAAGAAGTGCAATATCTCTTCCGATGAAGTTGGTGGACACTCTCTTCAAAGTTTTGAAGATGGTCGGCCTCATTTGAGGAGCAGTCAGAGCAGCTGCGCAGACAAGCTTGCTCTAGTCCAGCTCACAATTGATTATATGCTGGAGAAACCTGGGATACATGAAGAATGTGTCCCGTTTGAGGTTTCCCATGAGATTGGTTAGCACAAATCTTGAGTAGTTGAAGCGGAGGCTTTTCACCAAACCATGAACTAGGCACCCAAGTTCATATGGGATTTGATCCCATCCCCTAGATTTGTTGGACAAGTCGTGAAGAACCACATGCAGCAGGAACTTCCAGTTGTAAGAGAAGTTGAATTTGTAGACGGTTGACCTGCTAACATCTCCACCATATCCCATTTGGATATAAGTGTTGTCCAAATCTGCTTTGGGGGTATTCTGTTGGGGCGCCCTCATCATGAAGCTCTAGATGCTCCCTGATGATTTGTTCAGAAATGACCAACTCCTGGCCACAGATGCTCGATCTAATGACACGAACCCCATTTAGGGTTTCAATCTGACCGTTTGCCCAAAATTCAGACATATGGTTTGAGTAAATCGTGGTGTTAACAGTCAGGGTAGTGTAGTAAGAAGATTGGGTTAGAAAGGAGATGATGTCTGAAAGTCGACATCCCTTGAAGAGTCAAGGAGTGCGACTTGGTTATGCTGAGGGTTAAGTGCCATTGAAGAAAGTTACAAGAAGATGGTTCGGAATTGGGTAAATTGAAGATGAAGAAAGCTTTTAGGGCAGTAATTTTGGTAAAAAGGTGTAAGTGATTAGCCGGAGGTATTTAAATGGGTGAAATGGTCGGTTTAAAGGAGGTTGGATAAGATGATGGGAGGTTTCAGTGGATGATGTGACATGGGCGGTAAGGTTAGTCCATTTAAATAATCCGACATTATTAACAAAATCTTTACTTTTTACAGAGTGGGGCCCAAAAGATTTCCGTTACACAGTAAAATCTTTCTTCCGAGTATAAAGCATTTCCGAAGGTAATGTTCTTCCGAAGGCAAATTTACTTCCGAAGGTAAAGTGGTTACCTCTGAGAGTATATGTTGCTTTCCGAATGGAGAGTGTTACAAGCTTCGGAAGTAGATCTGATATGAAATCAATCGCTTCTTCCGAGACTTAACAACTCTTCCGAGAAGAAAATTTTCCTGGGAGGAATTTGCTTCAGAAGATATGTAAAATATCTTCCGAGGGTTAATTCTTCTTCGGAAGAATTCATACTTAGATAAATTTTAGAGAAAGATCTTTTGTAACAGGGCTTAGATTGTTTTGACATAAGACTTTACACATTAAAAGGTTTTCAAATGAGATAGACTAATCAAGGTTTATCATCCCAATAGCTGTAATGAGATATTTAAATCTTTGTTCATAAAAGGCTTTAGTGAACAAGTCAGCATATTGTTCATTTGAATCAACTTTGATTAGCTTGATAAGATTTTTCTCATGAATATCTCTAATGAAATGATACCTGATATCGATGTGCTTAGTCTTGGAGTGCTTCACTGGATTTTCAGTAATGGATATAGCACTGTTGTTGTCAATGTGAATAGGAGTGCTCATGAAGTTGAATCCGTAGTCTATCATCTGGTTTTGAATCCACAGCAGCTGAGCACAGCAACTAGCAACAACAATGTATTCAACTTCACCAGTTGATGTAAAGACACATGATTGCTTCTTGCATTGCCATGAGATGATCCTTCCACTAAGAAATTGACATCCACCAGATGTTGATTTGATATTGCAGCCACCATAATCACTGTCGGAGTAACCATAGAGATTGAAATCACTATTTCTTGGATACCAAAGACCTAGTTTAGGTGCTCCTTTAAGGTATCTAAGGATTCTCTTGGCAGCAACTAGGTGAGACACCTTTGGAGCAGCCTGATATCTTGCACAAATGCAAGTTGCAAACATGATATCAGGTCTACTTGCTGTGAGATACATCAGAGAACCAATAATCGCTCTATACTGATGTTGATCAGTATCCTCCCCCTCAAAGTCAGGGTAGAGATTGTGGTTTCTGGGTATAGGTGTTTTTGCTGCTTTACAATCTTTCATATCAAATCTTTCTAAGATATCATTGACATACTTAGATTGACTGATAAAGAACCCTTCCTTCATTTGCTTCACCTGAATTCCAAGGAAAAAGTCCATTTTTCCCATGGAACTCATCTCAAACTTCTTCTTCATAATGCTCTCAAAGTCTTTACACATTTGGTCATTTGAGGAACCAAATATGATGTCATCAACATAGACTTGAACGAGCAAGATGTCTTTCCCAGACTTCTTATGAAAAGAGTCTTGTCAATGGTACCTCTAGTGTAACCATTCTTCAGGAGAAACTGAGACAATGTCTCATACCACAGCCTAGGTGCTTGGTGCAGCCCATATAGAGCTTTATCCAATTTGCACACATAGTTGGGATGCTGTGGATCTTCAAATCCCGGAGGTTGGCATACATAGACTTCCCTATCTATATCCCCATATAGAAAGGCACACTTGACATCAAGCTGGTAGACAGTGAAATTCTTGGATGCAGCATAAGCAAGGAAGATCCTAACTGCCTCAAGTCTTGCAACAGGTGCAAAGACATCAGTATAATCGATTCCCTCCTCTTGAGTGTATCCTTGAACCACCAGTCTTGCCTTGTTCTTGATAATCAAGCCTCTATCATCTCTCTTGTTTTTGAAAACCCATTTAGTGCCTATAGGTACTTGACCAGATGGTAGCGGACATAGGTTCCAAACCTTTTGTCTTTTGAATTGAAGCAGCTCCTCTTGCATTGATTCAACCCAGCTACTATCTTTCAAGGCATCTTCCACTTCTTGGGTTCCATTTTGGATAAAAAGCATGAGTAAAAACAGACATTCCCATTGTGAGTTTGTCCTCTTGTTCTCACGCCTTCAGAGACTTCCCCTATGATGTTCTCAGCTGGATGAGTGTTGTGAATCCTAAGTCTAGGAATCACCTCCAGTTGCAAAGATAAATCCAAATTGGACATATTTTGCTCAGGAGCTTGAATACTTGGTCCAGCTGTTGTTTCAAACTCATTCAATGAGACTGATTGAATGAAAGAGAAACATCATCATTTGTTTGCTGTGAAGCATCATCAACAGTTGCTGTTCCTTCAAGATGTTGCTTTCATCAGCTTGGTGTTGTGCAGGGTCACCTGAAGAGGTTTGAAAGTCAACAGGTGAACTACTTGTTGAAGCTCCACTATCTCTTGAGATTATACTATTACATCTTCCAATAGTGGGATCTTGATTTGCTGTAGCTCTTGGAGAACTTGGAATAGGTCTGGGAAGCTCAAACAGTTGATCTTCATCAGAGTCACTTTGAGCACCTGTTCCAGCTGAAACATTCTCACAAGATGGTTTAGAATAGTTTGGAAACAATTCTAAGTCAAAGATATGATCAGGGCCATTCCCCCTAACACAAGGAGTGTGCTCATTGACTACAATGTTGGAAGATTCCTCAAATTGTTGATTTTTAATGTTATAAACTCTATAAGCTTTAGAGTTAGAGGAATATCCAACAAAGATAGCATCATCCGACTTTTCAGGAAATTTTGCTAAATTGTCTTTTGTGTTAAGTATGGTACACCTGCTGCCAAAGGACCTTAGAAAGCCAATGAATGGTGGCCTCTTGTTCCATAACTCATAAGGGGTTTTTCCATGTGGCTTTACTACAAGGACCCTATTCTGCACATAGCATGCAGTGCTGACTGCCTCTGCCCAGAATGTTAGAGGCAGATTTGAATCAGCTAACATAGTCCGAGCACCTCAATAAGTGTCCTATTCCTCTTGTCAGCAACACCATTTTGTTGAGGAGTTCTAGGAGCACTAT
The DNA here is from genome assembly GCA_025215565.1 of Flaveria ramosissima. Classification (NCBI taxonomy): domain Eukaryota; kingdom Viridiplantae; phylum Streptophyta; class Magnoliopsida; order Asterales; family Asteraceae; genus Flaveria; species Flaveria ramosissima. The sequence goes on along the minus strand of CM046031.1, from coordinate 16,160,488 downwards.
ATTGTTTGGCAATCCCTTTTGAGTTACAAAATGAGTCAAGAACTTGGTTCTTAAACTCAGTCCCTTGATCACTTCTAATTATTTTAACCTTGTGATCAATTTGATTTTCTATTTTAAGAATAAAAAATTTCAAAGTTTCAGCAGTTTCATCTTTGGTTCTCAAAAAGAATACCCATGTAAATCTAGTAAATCATCAACAATCACAAGGCAATATGATTTCCTTCCAATGCTCATTATACTTGTGGGACCAAATAGATCCATGTGCAATAAGTGTAATGGGGTGGTGATGGAGTTAACAACTTTGGATTTATGAGATGCCTTGTGTTGCTTCCCTTTCAGGCATACAACACAGTTATCTTTGCAGAAAAAATCCTTTTTAGGCAAACCATGCACCAAGTTATTTTTACCCAATTTATTCATTGTCTTAAAATTTACATGACACATTCGTTTATGCCATAGTGTTGACTCATCACCATCAGCTTTGGAAAGAAAGCATGATACTTCTCCCATTGGGGAAGCATTGTTCATATCCAGCTTGTACATATCCCCTTTCATGGGAAATCTAAGAAGCACCAATTCTTGAGGAATTGTCATCCCGGGTTTGAGGATTATGCACTCATGTTCTGAGAAGAGCATTTGATGTTTTTGATCACAGAACTGAGAAACACTTAACAGGTTATGTTCAAGCTGTTTGACAAAGTTAACATTGTCAACCTTTAATTTTCCATTGGATATACTTCCTCTGCCAGAAATATATCCTCCGGTCTCACCTCCAAACTGGACAGGACCTCTATCATAATGTTGAAATTGTTGAAGGAGAGATCTGTTCCCTGTCATGTGCCTAGAGCATCCACTATCCACAATCCAAACATTGTTATTCTTGTCATATGAATGTCCCTGCACATAAGATGAGATAATTAGTTTTGATTGGAAACCCAAGCCTTGTTGGTCTTGGGTTCTTCTAATGATAATGACATAATTGAACAAAAATTTATGCATGGGGTTTCAATGGATGTCTTTGAAGAAGAGGTTTGGGCTACAACATCTTCCTTGATCTTCCATTCCATCCCTTGGTTGATCATGGAGGATGAGCTTGTTAAAGCTTTTGTAGCTTGGCATTCTTCCGAAGCTTCTTTCTTTTCGGAAGAAGCCTTCACCACCTTTTCTTTCGAAGCAGTCTTCTTATGGGATGGTTTCAAGGGGACTCTTTTATTCTTTTGAGTCTTGATAGCTTTAACTTCCGAAGCCTTTTCCCTTTCGGAAGAAGGATCTTTTTCTGAAAGCAGCCTTGCTTCAGAAACAAGCTTTCCCTTTTTCATCACTTAAACCATTTGATATGGTCCAAATGAGAAACCTTTCCTGACTCCTTCCTTTTTAACATTATTTGCATAATGTGTGCTAGCAGGATTGTAGTAACAATCTTTGGCCATGTGGTTTTGCAGACCGCACATTATGCATGCAATGTTAATCTTTTGGGAACTTAAGGATTGTTGTTTCTTGTTCTTTCTTTCTTCATCAGCAACCTTTCCCTTTAACTTCTGATCCTTTGGTAGGACAGGAGTGCTGGTATTACACCCCTTTCCTGAATCAGAGTTTCCAACCACCTGGAATCCAGCTGAGATAAATACACCCTTTTGCTTTGGGTCTATCTTTAGCTTAGACTCAGCCACTTTCTTGGCAGTTTTTCTGGCTGTCTTAGCTCTGCTTCTTCTGGCTTTGGTGACCAGGGTTTGATCATCATTGGTAGAAGAGGGTATAATTACCTGGTTCTTCCCTGTGATGGTCTCTATAGTTGCATCATTCTTTGACTCATATGAAGGTGGGTCAGCAGATGGAACCTCTTGCTCCTCAGTACCACACCTTGGTTGTCTTATAGACTCATAGGAGTGTGGTGAAGCAATTTCATTGGTTCCCAACCCACCTTTATTTTGGTAACAAAGCTTTGAGTGGGAGGATGATGCAAGAATGGCTTGGAAGTTTTGCTTGAAAATAACATACTTCCTGGTTTGGGCCTCAGCTGTGACAAGCTGGGCTTGAGCCTCAGTCAATTTGGATACTAAAACCTTTATTTGAGTCTTATAGTTTGTGTGTTCGTGTTTTAATAGGGACATAATTTTCTCTAACTCCTTAATTTTTCTTTGATAGTCAGATTCAGCCCTTTTAAAATCAGATTTTAAAACATTTAGAGACTCAATATCGGATTTAATTTCCATATTGTAGTCCTGATACAATTTAACCTTAGCAATACAGGCAGGAGTACAGAGATATTCATATACCTTATTTTCATCTGTTCCGACCATGAGTGCTTGAGCATGAGTCACATCCTGTACCATGAAGCTCCAGTCAACTTCTTGAGCCATTGCAGCTGTTTCTGTTGACTTTCCGGTGGGCTTTGCTGTAGAGGGATGTGTGGAGGCATGTGGGGTTCCCGGGTTGGACTTGGGAGCCTTGCATTCCCTTGCAAAATGACCAAGTTGGTTACAGTTGTAACATTTGGCCTTGGTTTTGTCAAACCCAAATTTTCTGTTGATTGGGTTCTAGGGAAATTGCCTTCCAGTTCTCTTAAAGAACTTCTTTGCTCTGTAGGTTAGTATAGCCATTTGTTGGACTATGTCCATGTATTCCACGTCATCTGGGCTGAAGCACTCTAGATCATCAAAGCAATATTGATAATCATTTGAGTGTCCACTTCCTGAGACAAAAGCACAACTGTCCTGAAAGGAGCTTTGCTGAGCTTGTTGAGACCTTGGAGTCTCAGGAAATGTGATGTATGGCCCAGAAGAACAAGATGGCTGCTGGGTGTAAGTCAGGTATTGTTGAGGCTGGGAGATTCCTGAGCTTTTAGCAACCATTAAAGCGTTGCTAGCAGGAAGACTCAAGGGTCTGCTTGTCTGATGGCCCCTCTACTCTCCATTTCCAAACGGTATCCATCAAGGATGCCATAGAGTTCGGTCATGGTGAGTGTATTCAGATTCTTTGTTCTCTTGATAGAGACACAGTAGAATGTCCACTCATTGGGTAATGCACTCATGAACTTTCTTTTAAGGTCTCTAAGTTCATGAGCAATTCCCATAGATTGAAGGGAAGAAATGAGATCCATGTACCTGAAGTATTGCTGGCTAAGAGTCTCTCCAGCAACGTAGGTGAAGTTCTCGAACTGCTGCTTCAGTGAGTCCTTCTTGGAGTCATTTGAGCTTGAGTACATTTGAGCAAGTGCATCAAACAGTTCTTTGGCAGACTTGCAATTCTCAAACCCCACCATGATGGAGTTTGGAATTGCAGTCATGAGAACAGTCATAGCATTGCTGTCAATGTCCAGCTTCTTTCGGTCCTCATCAGAATAATCTTCAACATCTTTCTCAATCATGGCACCGTTTCCACCAGCTACCTTTGGCTTATACGGGCTTTGACAATGGATTGCCACATCTTGTTGTCTTGATACCTGATGAAGCCTTCCATTCTTCAGCTCCATGACCTGAAATTTTCAGGGGTGATGATGGGCGCTTTGGTCATCGTCCCCATCTCTACTTCAGATTTGTTGAGGGTCATTTTGAGTGTGGTATATGGAGGAGTGAAAAACAGGTTGATTAGGATGGTAAGATCTCACAATCAAGAGCCTAAAAAGCTCTGATACCAATTGCAGGATCGGGTTTGTCACTTTAAACACTTGGTTTCCTCTCAAACTCACTTATAGAACACTCAAATCAGATGAAGTAAAGTCTTTTACAAGAGTTGATAATAATATAATAAGTAGCAAGGAACACATAGAAATAATTTTCAATGCACTTGTATATATTACTTCTCAACTCAAGATATTACAAGACTCTTACAAGCATGAAACATGAGTTACAATAAGAAACTATATATACTAGATCCTACAGCCGGATATACTTTGATACCAGCTGGAAACCTAAGACTAAAGCATATACTACAATGCTAAAGTTAAGGTATCTTAGATAAAGCATTATCTAAGATATGGTAGTCATGACATGTCCATGACTTACCTTTTATCACCAACTAAAGATGGCAACTGTACTAACTTATAAAGGTAAACAGTGGAATAAAGTATGGTCAACTACATGGCTTTTGAGAAAACGCCATGCAGTATCTCAGAGCTTTGGAGCGGAGTGTCAGAGAGACCATACTTATGTCCACTGGATAATAGCAGTGTCTTCCGAAGGTAAGTTGGCTTCGGAAGAACAAGTTCTTCCGAAGCCACTTATACTTCGAAAGAGGCTTCTATACTTCCGAGGCTTGAGGACTTCTATACTTCGGAAGTTGACTTCTGATTTGTCATGCTAAGTCTTGATCTTCAGAAGTAAGTTCTTTGTCTTCGGAAGTTGCAGTTTTCCTTCGGAAGTTAGTTTTACACTTTGTCTTCGGAAGAGCTCCTTTTTCCTTCGGAAGTTCCACACTTGGCTTCGGAAGTCATTTATTTGTTGTACCAAAATATTCTAAGTGATTTGGTTTTGGTTACACCAGCCTTTCTAGATCCAACAATTTTCTTCTTCACTTCATACCTCGGGATGGTTTTGTAAAGGTTTAAAAGATCTGAAACAGTAAATGCAAAGACCTTACACCATGAAGTGATTACTGACCATGTATACGAAGCAACATCATATAGAGGAAGGATGTGCTCCGTTGACTCGTCAACGTTCCCAAAAACAAAGCATAAGGCATTGGCAATGCAAATACCACAATTCCTTGTATCAGCCAAGGTATGGATATTTTCTATCTTCATACGCCAATAAAAAAATATTAACCTTTCTAGGTACCCAGTTGTTCCAGCTAAAGCTGAAAAGAGGCCAAGTAATAGAGTTGTCATAAACTTTCTGCCTTATAAATCTCACAATGGAATCATCATTCGAGCTATCTCCCCAAATCCATGTGTCCTCACTGTCTTTTAAAGCGACCTGATGAAACATAGTTAACGGCTTCGAAAGTTGTTGCAGCTCATCAGTCGACGATGGTTCAGTCACCCTAGACCAAGACCAAATGGTGTTAGTGTTTATTTCCGAGTAACAAATATTAATGTTGTGAACAATGTAACCTACGTCCGGTGATACATACGTCCGGTGTTAGTGTTTATTTCCGATTAAAAGATTTAAATTCCGAAGATACATACGTACGGTGACGATCCTCTATCATTTGGGTCATGCTTTAATGTTTTTTTTTTGCTTTTAAAATTATATAAAAAGTCAAACTAACATTAAATTCAGAAGTTGAATAAGAAAAACCCATGAATTTAGGGGGAGAGAGAGAGTGTGTGAGGGTGTTTGTGTGTGGGTATGGGGATGGGCACATGGTTGTTAATTTTGTGTTTGCAAGTTAAGTTTTTATATTGAAAAATGATACTTTTAATAATTTATAATATAACTTATTAACGAATTCTAGCAATTTAATCGAAATATTTTTAACTTTAACTACAAATTTAATAACATAAGTATCACTTACTCAAACTCAATTTGAATCTATTAAGAGCAATATATATTTAGAACATCTAAAACTTTGATTTTATAAATAAAACTAGTCGACAGGACCTAAGTGTGTGATGAGGGTGTTAAAATTCGTAAAATGCTTGATGATTTGTACATTAACATTCATGGAAAAAAAATCATGTTGAAATTGTAAAAAATACAATCATGGCATAACTATAAACATACAATTTTATAAATCATTAAATTTTAAAGGTGTAAGAGGAAAACAATCATAATAATACAAAACATTAAATAAGCTTTAACATCTTCTACATCCTCTTTCGGTGACTTCAAACTATTATAACTCGGTTTTAAATAAAATTTACATCGAAATGTAGATAAAAATAAGCATGTCGTAACCGTATAGTCGTGATTCTATAAAATATCATATAGTAAAAGGTTATATGAAGCAACACAAAAAAACAAAAAGATATGAGTGAGCCAAGTGTTAAATATGCATGGTAAAAATAATAAAGAAAAAAAAATATAGTAAGTGTATTTAAATGAAAATAAAAAATAAGGCTGCAATTTAATAAAATTTATAAAAACAATACCTTAAGAACGAGATCGGTGGTCAATGAAATTGTGCTACACGAATTTGGTTTTACGGTTGAATATAAAAGAAATTATGTGACTTTGGCTTAGTAATTAAGACGCCATGTCTTTGAGGCTTTCAATTCGGGATCAAAACCTGGGAGTTTTGATAAATTTGTGGGTTATTATAAATTTATGGGTTATTAGATTTTAATAATCCCAACTTTCATTTATTGGTCGGACTAATTCGAATTCAAAAAATATTTACAATTACTCCTAACTTTGAACTTATTTTCCTCTAACACATTCCTTACTAACTAATAGTTAACACTCGTTAGTTTTATTGATGAAATAATGCCAACTTTGAGCCATGTTACAACTCCAACACTGTCTAGATTCAGTTAGGTCCGTTTTCCATTGTTTAGCCTTCATAATCACCTGAGATCTAACTCCAACGAGTTCGGTGGTTCAAATCAGGAGGGAGAAATTAACGGGTTTTTTTTGGTGCGGAATTTCAAATTGACGGACTTGATGATAAATTTCAACTTTCTATTTAGTGTTTTGGCCACAAACACAGTCCACGTCATCAAAAAACTAACGAGGTTAACTCTCAGTTAGTAAATGATCATTGGAGGATAATAAACTCAAAGTTGGGAGTATTTGTATATATTTACTGAGTTGTGATTAATCCTGGCTAATAAATGAAACTTGAGACTATTAAAATCCAATAACCTTAAATTTATTTTGTAGGTTATTGTACATTATTTTAATATTTGTATTTATAAACTATTTAATTTTATTTGTCATTTCAATATAGTTTTTCTACAGTTTTGATTTCTAATATAAATTTTATTAACCTTAAAAATTAATTTTGCTGCTGGTTTTTTCTAATGGTTCCTAATTTTTTGAAGTTTCAATATGAATTTACAAAATGCTTTCATCTTTTATTTACAATTTTGAATTTTATCAACGTAAGTTCACGACAACTAGGCCCTGTTAACGCCACAATACGTAAAGCAAATCGTAACGCTTGAGAAATCGACATCCTTATTTTTATCAACATCTTGACGTCAAACTATTTTTTATGATAAATCAATGCTGTCTTAACACGCGAGTTTGTACTAGTTAAAACTTAAACAGTTAGATTTACCCTTCAGAAAAGATAAGCTAAATTGACCAAGTCGGTTGCGTGGACATGACTAAACATTTGATTTTGATGAGTTATATTTCTAGATGGATAGTTTGTATTAAACTTTCTTAAAAATAAAAAAGAAAATAGTATTAAATAAATTACTTATGTTTAGAAGTAACCCTAGAAATAAAAAAAGAAGTCAAGTAAAAGAAAGAAAACAGCTAAAGACACCTCACGACACACGCGCTTTGTGTGTGTGGACATGTCAGCACATCATATAAGTATTAATAATAATAATATTATTATTATTAGGAATAATAATAACATCAAAGTCACAGCTATCCCCCTTCTCTCGCGCGGAAATTTTTGCATCGAATCGAATCGAATCACTGCTTTTTCTTCCTCAACGCCACCAATCAATTCATCAATCAATCCACCTTTCTATCAGCATCTATCTCTGTAATCTGTAAGTCATTTCATTCAACAATGCCTATTCTTTCATTTTTTTCGATTAATTCTTCATCTGCATTGCTCTATCAATGTTACAATAACAAACACGAGTTTTACCTTTTATGTATGTAGGTTTTCAGGCAATCGTGTTGTTATTATCGGTTCTGATGCTTGCTGTAACTGATTGTTGTGAGATTTGTTGTGTGTGTGTGTTTGTCTTTAGGATTGTGATGAATGAGTAGTCGGAGTTGATTGGTTGAATTTGTGGAATCTGGAAATGTCGTGCAATAAGAGTGAGCATGTGCCGTTGTCGGCGTTGTTGAAGCGTGAGTTGGTGAACGAGAAGGCTGATAGGCCGGAGATCGTTAGCGGTGAGGCTAATCAGTCCAAAAAAGGGGAGGATTTCACATTGATCAAGAGTGAATGCGAGCGGCTGTTGGGAGATGGTGTCACCACTTATTCTGTCTTTGGGGTATGATTTGATGATATGATTTCAATCACTCTGTTATCTTTTCTTTAATCAGCATTTATTGCATTGGGTGGATGGTGAATCTTAAGTTGGATGAGTGACTTAGGGTTCTAGCAGTATGTTGTTCAGTCATTTTCTGTTGTTGAGCTATTAGCTAACTTTGGTTTGCAGATATTTGATGGGCATAATGGGTCTGCAGCAGCTATATATACTAAGGAGAACCTTTTAAGCAATGTTTTGTGTGCTATTCCGCCTGGTCTTAACCGTGATGAATGGGTGGCAGCTTTGCCTAGGGCTTTGGTGGCTGGGTTTGTGAAAACAGATAAGGATTTCCAAGAAAAATGTACGGACACGTTTCTTATCTACTTTTTTTTTTGGAGATTGTATGTGTTGGATGGCTGTGACTATATATCACAGTGTAATGTGTACCAAGACTTGAAGATAACTTAGTAGCCCCATCACAGGTCTTCGTTTTAATTGTCTTAACGTTCATATCGGACCTTATCCGACGCGCGCGCACACACACATATATCTAAAGTTAGTAAGAATGACCAGAATCATGTTCAAACATGTAACTACTTGAATTGACTCATTAAACTTGTTCACTAGCTAGTATTAAGTCATCAGTGAGGAGCTGTAAGCTTGCCTCATTGAGACCTAGGTATCTCAAGATTTATCAGGTAACAACACTCTTCCACTTCAAGCCTCAATTGTGATAGTTGAAACCTCTGTGGAATATATTGTTTGGAGCTTTTGGTCTTTCGTATTAATGAAGGGTTTTCCGGTCGTAATTACTTATTAGGTCATAGTATCTACATAAAATGCATTTCTATATACTTTCTTAATTTATTGGTAGCCAAAAAGTTTGCATATTTTTTTCTTCAACTTAATGATGCTCACTTAACTTTAGCTTTGGTTGGTAGGAAGTTTGGCATTAAAACCCTATGAGCTCTTTAATATTTGGGTTTGCTCCCTTTGTATTAAACAAGATCTAATTTACTGACTTAAGAAAAAATGCAATATTTAACCTCTTTGACGTAACATTTATATGGTACACTATGTTGGTAGATCTCCTTTGCTGTAATAGGATTATGTTCCTAGCATAATTAGGGAAAAAAGGTTTAATATTCATGTTTGTAGAAGGTTGTTATCTATGTAAACCTGTTGTTTGCTTATGGATTCCGCAAACAGATCAAATGAGGAAAAAGTAATAAAGAAAATGAAAAAAAAGGAAGGGGGGGTATCTTTGAAATCTTCCTTTGAGAGCAATGTATCTTTCTGTATCAGTCCTTATATTCTATCTATTTTTCTTCCTCTAGAGTTATTGATGCTACACCGTTTTCATTTCACTTTATTTACAGAGCGGTGGGAGAAATAACAACTACAAGCTTTATTTCTAAAACAGTCAGTTGATTAGCCTTACTTAGGTCGGCATTAGTCAATACGCTGATTGCAACTTTCATTTTTTTCCTTTCAATAACTGAAATAAATGCTATAGTTTTCCCTTAACTGGTTATTAATAAAGGAGTTTTAAGTAGTTGTATTTCATTTTGGTCTGTAGACTCTTACTTTAGTTTGAAATTTAAATATCCAATTATACCATTGAAGTGCATCTGCTAAAACATTAAAGTTTTTTTGTTGTTTTAGCTATTTGTGATGCATATCCGTTGTGCTTGTTGTTGAAGTACGGTTTTGCAACCGTTACTGTTTGTATGGAGGGTGGGTATTATTTGACTACATATGATTGTTGTCCCACAACTGAAAAGAGGACGTATAAGTTGTAACTGAGTGAATGGGAAAACATTCTATTGAAAACACAAGGTTGTGTTTAATGCTTAATGAATTCTTGTATCATTGCAGTATTGTTTACCATATATGTTAGTGGATAAACCGTAACATATGGCCCATTATTTCCTTTTTTAATATCCATATGTGTGTCACGTGTATTACATGCGTACTAATATGCATACATATTGTTATCTTTATAGCTCAAATGTCAGGGACAACTGTCACCTTTGTAATTATCGAGGGATCAATCGTGACGGTAGCATCAGTTGGGGATTCCCGCTGCATTCTTGAATCTGCTGATGGTGCAATATATCATTTATCTGCAGATCACAGACTTGACTCCAACGAAGAAGAGTAAGTCAACAAAATCATGTGATGCATTCCCTTTGTGTTTTTCTGGATTGAATAATTATTTAATTATATCATGATCTATTATTTATTTATTTATTTTTTCTTGTCCAATAGGAGGGAACGTGTAACTGCAAGTGGTGGTGAGGTTGGTCGGCTTAATACTGGTGGTGGTACTGAGGTATCTTATGTTTTTTCATCACTCCATTCTTTCATTCTTTTCGGGAAAACTCTTTTTTAATCTAATTTCATGGCGTGTTATGTGTCTGATTGATATGGAAATACGTTTTAGAAGACTAGAAACTTGATTATGTGTATGCCTACATTTTGTGTTTCTAGGTGAGCTTTTTAAAATTTATGAGCATGGAGATCAAAACATAGTCACTGAACAAAGAAAGTAATTAAAGAATGATGAGTGTTGACATTTCTTTATTTGTTTTTGTTTTCTTATGAAAATGTTATTTTTGTTGTTAGATTGGGCCTTTGAGATGTTGGCCTGGAGGGTTATGCCTTTCACGCTCTATAGGAGATCGGGATGTTGGGGAGTTTATTGTTCCCGTTCCTTATGTTAAACAAGTGAAGGTTAATTACTCATCTTGGTGCATAAATATAACATTCTTGCAAATTATGTTAACATGATTGAATTATCTGATGCAGCTTTCCTCTGCTGGTGGGAGGCTTGTTATCTCAAGTGATGGTGTGTGGGATGCTCTTTCTGTGGAAGAGGCACTAGAGTGCAGTCGTGGTTTGGCACCTGAAGCAGCAGCAGCACAGATTGTTAAAGTAAGTTTATAGAAAAAGACAAATCTTTTCTGAACTTTGAATTTTAACTTCTTTAATGCCCATGTGCAGGAAGCTGTGCAAGTGAAAGGATTGCGGGATGATACAACTTGTATTGTTATTGATATACTACCTCCAGAAAAGACAATTCCTCCTTTGCAACCACCAAAGAAGACTGGTAAACGAGTATTTAAAGCCATGTTCAGGAAAAGGAGTACAGAGGAGACACCTAAGCTTGATGATGGAGAAGAAGAATATTTTGACCCAGATTTGGTGGAGGAGCTAGTGGAGGAAGGATCTGCTATGCTTTCAGAACGGTTGGTATAATAAATATATATGTTGCACGTTGTTGACTTTGTACAGGCGCGTATGATTCACTTTGTTTTATTTCTGGTTTACAGGTTGGATACCAAATACCCGCTCTGTAATGTTTTCAGGTTGTTCATTTGTGCCGTGTGTCAAATTGAAATGAAACCCGGGGAAGGGATTTCAATACACCATGAATCAGGTAATACCAGGGGAAAGTTAAGGCCGTGGGATGGTCCTTTCCTTTGTGTAAGCTGCCAACGGAAGAGAGACGCCATGGAAGGGAAAATACCATCCACAAGTAAGATATTTATTTTCTCTTCTTTCTTTTTCAGAGGTCACAAAATCAATGGGTCGTACAGGTTGGGTAGCTTCCACAAGTGGCTACATCCAGTGCCATTGTAAACTGTATGGGCTGGTAGGCAAACACTTTTGTCCATTTTGTAAAACTTTCTATAAATAAGTAATGCATAAAATATAGACAAAAAGACTGTATAATCGAAGTAATCATCTCTTTTTGTTTACTAATGCGGTGTAATATGTACACTTAACCAATACACTAAGGGATTCTGGGTTCAATTCCTTTTTGCTAAATTTCTTGATTTTGACCTGTTGACCCGTTTGAAAATAAACAGAACCCAAATCAATCTATTCACAAGAAAAATGGTAGAAAGTGTCACCTGTGGTTTTCTTCAATGTTCTCATCATCTAATCATCCCTTCATGTTATATTGTTGTCAGACAAGCGATACAGTAGCGAAAGTGATTGATGTCACATTGGTTCCTAAAAATACTTACAATTGTTTCTGAGCAAAGCATATATTTGAAGACCATAAAGATTATCAAGATAAGCTCTCTGACTATCTGAAGGGAATTGACTTTTGGCTTTTCAAAATTATCTTTGAAACTTGCGCCCTAGGTTGTTGGATTTTGAGATCTCTCTTTAGTTCCCTAAAAACATCAGATTAGTATTGTATTTTGTAGTTATGATCTTTCGTGAATTGCCCGTCCTAAAGAAATGCCCTGGGAAAGATTATATGATCATTTTACTGGATGATTATGACTAGCATTACCCGATTTGCATAGATCTAACATTAACCATTACAGACTTTGCAGCATCCTAGGATGCTATCACATTATCCTATATAATTTATAGTTATTGTACTCTTGAAATCACTGATAATTTGTGTAACAATATTATATGTTCCTGCTACAAAGTGAAAATGATTCCCCATAATTTACATTCTTGAAGTAAAACGCCTTCTCTTTTATTCGTTGTTGAATATTTAGTTTTGATGGTATCACATGTGTCATCTTACTTTTTAACCAGTCGTGTTTGTAGCAGGTTTAGATTTAGCTTTTCTGTGCTCATTTTCAGGTTGGGTTTTTTTTTTTTTTTCTTTTTTTTTTTTTTCTTTTTCCGGATATGGTTTTTGGGGGGTTTGATGTTCATCTTTGTTTTGGGATATAGTTAGGTCTATATGTGATACGAACACAATTGGAATCAGACATAGAGATCGATTTAAGAGAATAAGAACCCAAGGGAAGTTTGTCTCAATCCATTGATAACCATTTGATGTTTTTTAGGTTTAAGTGTAACAACTAGGTTATCAACTAACTAAAGACACCTTATACTATTCAACTATTACAAATTAGTTACTATTTTGATACCTAATATTACTTCCCCCTCAAGAGATTTTGTCTTAAAATATAACAAAGGGTAAAAACGTGCTAATCAAAAGTATTAAAACCATATTTTGAACACAAATTTGGCCTATTTTTGTTAGATCATAGTAGCCAACATCATTGGCATCCTCATCTAAACACAAGATCACTCCCTTTTCTTTTGCACATTCAAAAGCTTCAGCCCATGAATAAGACCCGGATTAACCATGTTATATCAAACACATGGCTTTCATGATAGGGACTCTTGACATACAAGTTCTCCACTGTATTGAATCTCTCTTAAATTCTCATGAAAGGGCATTTGTGATTAGTAGAGACAATGTAGGCATAAGTGAAAAGAATGTTTTTTGATACACCTAGGACATGGATTCTATATGAACCAATGGTCACTGGTATTACCAACTTTTTGTCGTCCATTGGTTACTTCAATCATTATTCTCCAAGCATCATCTATTGACTTTGTGATTTGATGAACCTAAAAACAATGACACACCCTTGTCTTTTCAACTTTGAGGTTCACCATTTCTTGAATGTCACCTTGCAGGACCGTTGAAGGGTATGCACTTACAACACAACAACATAATGATAAGAGTTACTTAAAACACTTAACAAATCAAATAGGGAACTGGTTAATTTTAGTGAAAGATGCTAAGAACACAAGTAAGAATGAGACAGGACAAGATGGCAAAACAACAAAGTAATTGGTTTTCAAGAATGCTGTATATTGCTTTTCAAGTTCTATTACAAATGTTACAAAGCATACGATAAAAGTTAAAAGTACTTGAGATACTTTATACTACATCCTACAGCCGGCCATACTATGAAGGCCAGCTGGATACATAAAATTAGACAACACACAAAATCAAATATAGAGTCAAAAGGCAGATTGCCTTTTGACTAGTGACTATGACATGCTATAGCTCACATCCTAATATATTACAAAAAGGATAAAAGTACATAAAGTAGAAAGCACAGACTCAAGACCTCAATGTACAGTTACCAAAAGCATGGACCTTTTCACCAACTCATGTAAGTTGGTGACTTTACAGAGTTGCAGCGGAAAGGTGGTCCAACTTTATGGTAAAGTACATCAGATAAAAGCATGTTTCTAAAAGTCTTCAGAAAAAATATGTCTTCACTCTTTGGCTTTGGAAGATTTTGTCTTTGAAGCTTCGGAAGACTTCATTTTTGGCTTCGGAAGATGTTGGTCTTGGCTTCGGAAGATTTTACACTTGGAGTATTTCTAGTGCAAGGTGTAAAACTTCCGAAGCATTTTCTACTTCTGTTTTTCAGTGCATGCATGCAGAGAGACTTTGGATGTTTTGGCTGCATCAGACTTATAGGAATCCTTACAAACTCCTCCTATGCTGATGCTATCAAAACATTTGAAGATATTGAGCTGTTGACAGTCCTCATAATGATGATGACCATGCCTTTCTTCATTAGATGGTCAGGATCACTCAGACTCTCATAGTATCTTCTCATCTCAAAGAGATCATGCAGAGGTAGGTTGAATAAGTCTTGCCATGTGTTGACATCTTCACCACCTTGATCTCTGATCACATGCCATCTCTCCGGATTAGTTGTGAAGGTCCAGGATAAAATGGGTCTCTCAGCTGCAAGAGGAGCCACTTGAATTGGAGTTGATTGGACTGCCTCTTCATGCACTTTCACAAGTTGATCCGACTCAGCCTGAGGTGTAGAGGTGGATGATTCAGGCTTTTTCTTCTTCTTTGACTTTGGTTTGGAAGCCATCCTCTTCTTTCTCTTTGAAGACTTTAACTGAGAAGACTGGTCTACAGCACCTTGTTGATCAGTTTTTTCTTGTTCAGTTGAGTGTTCCTCCCTCATAGGTTCAGAAAGAGAGGGAATTTGGCCCTGCTGTGGATCAGAAGATGAAGCTTGCTGAGGCTCAACATGAGGTCCAGGTTGTGTTGTCTCAGATTGTTCAACCTTAACCTCAACTTCAGGTGGAGCTTGACTTGGAGGGGAGTGTAAGTCAATTAGCTCTCTACTCTTGATCTTCTGCTTGATTACCCTAATATGCTCATCCATTGTGGATAGAGACATAGGGCCAAGTCTCCTTCCGGAGAATCCATACAGCTTCAAGAAGCTCATCATCCTTTGTCTGTCAGCAGACTTCTTCATACTCTTTTGGATGATGGCTCTTGACTTTGCAGCCTCTTCACTCATCTTTCTTTTTGTTGCCTTTTGTTCTTTGAGCACTTGAAGTTCAAGCTGTTTGAGATACTCAAACTCAATGTACTCAAAGGACAAGGGAAGAAGTGCAGATGCCTGGTAGAGACCTATGACACTCAGGTAGTTTATCATGTTTTGCCTATCTGTTTCCTTGTCTACCTGAGGTTCTTGTGTAGCTGCCACAGCCTCATGCACAGGGCTTTCTTGAACTGGGGAGAGAGTAGGAACATGTTTGTATAATCTTTTCTTTCTCTTCTCCTCTTTGAATTGGAGAAGTAGCTTTGCATCCTCTGCTTCCTTCATCTCTCTTGACACTTCCATGTCAGCTAGTTCATCTAGTTCCTCTAAGGGAAGAGATATAATCTCATCTATGTCATAGTTCCTGGTCTGTAGGTAAGTAATTCTTACTGCTCTCAACTCATCATCTTGAGTGTTTGGTCTGGTGGCAGCCCTGATTGCAGCTTGCATAAAGCCTAAAGACCCAGAGGAACTTTCTCCCCTTAGCTTCCTCTTCCTCTCTCTCTCCTCCTCCTCAATCTCCTCAGGAGTTAGAATCCTTTTCTCTTTGTCACCCACAGACCTTTGTGACACATGGTGGAGAGAGCTTTGGCCTTCATTGCTTGGTGTAGCATCCAAGATCTAGCCAGAGAGATGTTGTGAGACACCTTTCACCAGCAGGTGTTTCACTGAGGGGATGAATTTCTGAAGTAGTTGTTGGTGTGACAGGGCTCTCAGGCTCTATCACTGGGCCTTCAGCCAAGGTTTTCCCTTTGAAGCTAATCTCAGGGTCTGCATCAACATCCAGTTGACCAATGACATGACCTGATTACCTTTGTCTCCTTCTAAGACTGAACTCTTCAGTAATTCTGTCTTGAATCCTGAGTGCTAACATGTCAGCTTGTCTAGATTGAATTGGGTTGACAAGTGTCATGTTGATCAGGTCAAGACCTTTATAGTAGTTCAAGGTCTGAAAATTGAACACCTCTTGCTGCCGTTGAACTTTTTGAAGAATGAGGGCTCTTCTATCAGCATCATACCTCCATCCAATAATGTAGTTTGAAGTTCCATGGGGTGGGGATGATATAGCCCTTGGAATGCCTTCCTCAAAGAGACTCCTAATAAAAGAGTCTATAGTGTCCACATCAATGTGAACTTGAGGAAGTTGCTGAGTATGCACAATTGCAAGTGAGGATGGTGAGTCCTCAATGTCCATATTCCCTGAAGAACTCCCAGGTTCTGTGACTATAATGACTTTCTCCCCCATTTTGGTAGCATCACTCTTTTGCATAAGTGAGCTAGGAGTTAGGTCAATCCCATTCATAGGTTCTTGTGTTCTTGGTTGAGCTCTCCTTAAAGGTCTCCCAACTAGTTTTTTTTTTCCCTGATATTAAGAATCCTCAGTTGCTGATCATTAGGGTAGTCACCTGAGATTCAGGTGACTAACCTTAGAGATTAAATAGGAGCATGTTTTTGACAGTTTTTTGCACCTTTAGTCTTAAATTCCCCTCATCTTCATCAGAAGAATCATTGGGGGATGAGATGATTGGACCAAAGTCCTTTATCTCACCACCAGCTTCAGGTTCTTGGCTGCTGGATTTCTTCTGCATATTGACAGCCTCAGTTGAAGTGTCTTTGGTAGGTGAGGGTGATTTGTGGTCTTTTTGGTGGTTGGGAGGTAGAAGGTAAAATTACTGAAGTAGTTATTTGTTTACTAAGACATAAATTTCTTCCGAAGGTAGTTTTAAATCTTCCGAAAAGAAAAAAGATCAAAATGTTCAAAAATCTAAGAAATGTCTTTTGGAAATATTTTCTTCCAAAGAAAACAAGGGCTTATGAAGGTGATAAAATAGACAACTTAGGACACACAGGTTTTAGAAATAATATGATTAAGTTTTTAGAAAAGCTATTCAAAGTTAATCATCCCAATAGTTGATACAAGATATTTAAATCTCTGCTCATCAAAAGCTTTGGTGAACGAATCAGCATATTGTTCATTTGTGTTAACTTTGACTAGTTTGATTAATCCATTTTCAAAGTTATCTCTAATCAAATGATACCTGATATTGATATGCTTTGTCCTTGAGTGCTGTATAGGATTTTCTGTGATTGAATAACACTGTTGTTGTCTATGTGGATGGGAGTCTCTTTAAAGTTGAATCCATAGTCCAGAATCTGATTTTGAATCCAAAGCACTTGAGCACAGCAGCTTGTAGCAGCAATGTATTCCGCCTCAGCAGTTGATGCAAGACACACAGGATGTTTTCTTACACTGCAACTAAGGGGGAGTATTGTTGGAGCTGTAAAAGATAGTCTATATTATCAACACAGTGAAAGTCAACCAAAGTCAATGTCACGGTCAAAGTCAACAAAAGTGAAACCCGACACGTTCGAGACGAGGAACCGAGACGAGACGTTGAAGATTTAGATGACTAGGAGTTTTATTGTAATAAATATATTTTGTATGAAGAAAATATATTTTACTTTCTTTGAGTCATGTTTTAATCTAAATATATAGTCTAGGGGGTTATGTGTAAATATGGAAACTTAAACTAGACTATAAATAGCCTAATTGTAATTAGAATTAGGTTGATGGTTGCATGACCAATTGATTGAGGGATTTACTTTGTACAAATTATATGCAATCAATAGAGATCAAGGGGTTTTCATTGTGTTCATCTTTATTTTGATCTCATTCTTCATGATTTGATTCAAGTTTGATTATCTTGAAGTTACAAGGTGGGAGACTGGAAAAGAGATGAGACAGTATTACCCGCAATGGTTTAAGGAATAACAGGTTTCGAGTACGAAACCTATATAAGGGGGGTGGACAAATATTTTTTTTAAATGTCACGCTAGAAATCAACCATTCTAAACCTTAGGCTCGGACATTTGGGGTTGTAGATGATGTGATGGGCATGGATGATGTAAGATGATTTATGGTTATGTATGATGCGATGCGCGTGATTCGTGTGATGTTTGATGTGGGCTGATTGTATGATGTTGTATGTTATGCATGATGTATGTTATAGGTGTGCGGTGTTGTCTTGTGTGATTGATGTTGTATGTTGTTATGTTCCTTATTATTATGTGTGATTATCTTCCCGTGGTTGTGCGATGAACGTTAATGAATGTAATTAAAGTATTATGTAATGTAAAGTGAAAGATAATGAAAAGAGGAACGTAATGAATGAATGCAAGCATGAACAAACAAATGAGAGTAAGGATGGCTTGCGAAAGAAGAAAGGATGTTCACGACTCATTGAGAGTTGTTAGCTCAACTGTGTGTGTATTATAGCGTGCGATCTTGGCTAACTCATAAGGGGACATAGACACAGTAGGGAGTTTAGTTTTGGTAACTGCTCCGATACGTGCGATGTGGTATTTACTGTGTGTTATGTAGCGTGCGATTTTGACTACCTCAAGTGGTTTATGTAGTGTGCGATCTTGGCTAACCCATGAGATGGCGTGCGATTCTGGCTAAACCCCGAGATTCAACACACACGGGGGAGTCGGTCTTGGTGACCACTCTATTAGTGCGATTTGTGCGATATGTACGATGGATAACATAAGGGACTATAGACACAGTAGGGAGTTCAGTTTTGGTAACTGCTCTGATACGTGCGATGTGGTATTTACTGTGTGCTATGTAGCGTGCGATTTTGGCTAACTCATGTGGATTATGTAGCGTGCGATCTTGGCTAACCCATGAGATAGCGTGTGATTTTGGCTACCTTATGTGTGCGATCCGTGCGATATGTACATCGGGTACGATGATGCGAAGGTGCGATTTGAGCGAAAGTACGATATGTATGAAATGAACGAACGTAAGAAAAGATGTTATAACGAATGAAGCGAATGATAATGTACCGTGCGATGATTTATGAATGAATAATGTAACGAACGTAATGGAAGATAATAATTATATTATCTGAATATGTATGTATGTTGTGTGATCGCGTACGAAGTTACGAATGGTTTTAACGAAAGTAAAGTATGTTTTATTATAATACTAGAACTCACAATGTTATGAAACAACAAATATTTTGTAATTGGACCACTATGTACTAGTGCAAAAGTTTTTATGATGAAAATAAAATGATGTTTAATGTTTCCGATTGGCATGCACGTTTTATTGAAAGTTAAATGTAATTATATTCTTTTACGAGCGATGATTGGCCAACTCTAAACGTCCCGGGAACGGGGCCTATGAAACAACAAATATTTTGTAATTGGACAACTATGTACTAGGTTGCAAAAGTTTTTATGATGAAATAAAATGATGTTTAATGTTTCCGATGCAACGTTTTATGAAAGTTAAATGTAATTATATCTTTTATGAGCGATGATTGGCCAACTCTAAACGTCCCGGGAACGGGGCCTTACAGAAGGATATCTTGAAGTCAGAGTTGAAAGTGCTAGAGTATGCCCAATGTCCAAGCTCAAATGTTGAGCAAGACAAAATGAATGGAATCCCGTATGCGTCTGCTATAGTATTCATCATGTATGCAATGATATGCACTAGGCCGGACGTGTCATGCGCTTTGAGCATGATATGCCGATACCAGCAAAATCCTGGAAATAGTCACTAGATGGCTGTTAAGAACATACTTAAGTACCTAAGGAGGACTAAAGATATGTTCCTAATCTATGGATCTGGTGAGGAGGAACTCGTGGTAAAAGGGTACATGGATGCGAGTTTCCAAACTAATCGGGATGATACACGATCATAATCGGGATACATTTTCGTCTTGAATGGAGGAGTAGTCTCTTGGAAGAGCTCAAAGCAAGATGTGGTGGCATTATCAACTACAGAGTCAGAATACAACAACGCTTCATTAGCAGCTCAAGAAGCTGCATGGTTGAAGAAATTCATTGCCGATCTAGGGGTGGTCCCTTCCATTCAGGTCCGCCTAGAAGTTCTTTGTGATAACGAGGGCGCGATTGCTCAAATCAATGAACCCCGTGCACATCAAAAGACTAGGCACATTGAGCGGAGATTCAACTACATAAGGGATGAAGTTGAAAAGGGAAAGATATGTATTCCCAAAGTTCACACGGATTAAAATGTTGTGGATCCACTCACGAAGCTCCTTGAAAAGGCAAAGCATGAAGGTCATACTTGTGCCATGGGACTTCGATATTCTAGTGACTGGATTTGATCTTTTAATTTTGTATCTGGATATTGGAACCTTTTATTACTTGAATGAATTATTTTATTATAATGTTTCAAATAATGTTCCAATTTTGCATGTTTAATCCATGAGTAAATCATTTACTTTAAACGTTCGTAGTCGTTCATACTTGTGGGAACAAGTATGAGGGTAAGACTATTATGAAGTTGGATTGGTGGATATTCATATGGATGAATATAAAGCAAAGGGTTGCTGCCAAGGTTTATAGATATTTGTGGGATACAAATATTGGACTGACCCGCATCTTAAATATTACTACATGGAATCTTCTTGATTGATCAAAAGTAATTTTGAGTAAAGGCGAATATCATTTGGTATCCTCTGACCTGAGATACATATTGGGTCTTGATATTTACCAAGTATTATACTTTGACTTAGTTCTTCACTGTTCTAAAACATGGCAGTACATAAGGCTAAATTCAGGTATAGTACGAGGTGATTGTGAGAGACGTATGTAGTCAAGATGGGATTTGTCCCTCTTATTCGTTGAGAGTAAGATGTCTAAGGCCTGCTAAAGTTAAATCAATGGAGAATGACCACTCTGTGTCTCTAGGATTTAACATGACATCTGTGATAAAAGGATAGATGATTGATTCACCTAAAACATTTTCGAGTAAGGTACTTGAAGGAGATGATGTTATTGAATGGAACTTAGTCATACATATTAAGGGTAGTAAACCGTTGTTAGGCGGTATTTACTTCTTGCATCAATCTTCTATGAATCTTGTACAAGTGGGAGATTGTTGGATCTTGTATGCCCAACACACATACGAGATTGATGTGGTTAGTAAGTTATGATCCAAGTCGGGTCATACCTAATAACAAGCTAGACAAACACCAATAAATATTTATTTTTTGATATGATCAAACAAATAAATATTGACACCAATTTAGAAAATGGGTTTTCTAAATTATTGCATTTGAAAATAGAACAAATTATATGGATATTTTGTTCATGAGAAATTATTTGTATTGTTATTTAAATAGGTTAAATAACAACAAATAAAAGTGTGGTTAAGTTATAAAAATTAAAAGGGTTTAATTTTACAAACTTATAGGTAAACATTGAGTGGTAAAATTTTGAGAGGGAATCCATTTTGAATGGATTTTTGGCGCCCCCTTGCCCTCTCATTGGAATGCTTGTCTTGTTTTAATACAAGACTTTAACCACTTGATTAATACACTCAACCACTTTTCTCTCTCTCACACAAGTGCGTTTTCTCTCCATTTCTTCCTTGTAATTTTCGGGCAAGAAGAAGGAGGATTTTGAAGAAGAATTTTGGTGTTAACTTCCTAACAAGTTAGGTGGTTTTGTAAGAGCTTGTGGGTATACTAGCTTGAGGCTTCCTACTTTGGAGGTTTACATTCAAGAGCATCATCTTCTTCATCTTTTATCCATCTCATATCATCTTGTTCTTTGAAAGGTAGTATTCTAAGAACACTCTATGGTTGTTTCCGTTTTTGATGACATTTCTTTTCACATAAATGATCCTTGTTCATGGGTTTGCTTTCTTGGTTATAAAATGGTTTATTTCCAACAACTAAAACAAGTTTTAAATCACATAGATCCGCTGCGTTTTTATGTTTCAATGGTTAAACAAACTTTGATAAACTTGTAAGAAACCCAACAATGACATCTAGAGCCGGTTATATGGAAAACTTGCTTCAAAAGTCCAAGAAAAATTAGTTTTGTTGGATTTTTTTCAACCCATTAGGGGCTGATTTGTTTTGGATATATGAGTCCCTTGTCTTTCAAGTTTTATTTTACATGCTTTAGAATAAATCTTGAAAGATTTATGTCAAGTGGTTGATTATTTTGTTTGGACAAAAACCCTAAAAACCTTGGTTTATGTTGGCCGAAATTTGGAGGGTTAAAAGGGAGCTCATTTTTTTCTTGAATCTTGTATTTGGATACATGTTTTGGTGCATAACATAGCCTTGACCAAGTGTGTTTTGGATTTGGTTGAATGTATCTTGTCATGTTTGGTTTTATTCATTAAAGGGTTGTAATAATAATTTTGTGTTTGTATCTTTTGGGTTGTAGTTTATTTGTTCTTTGGTTATGTAATAAATAAATTAGGTTCATTTCTTTTATTAGAAAAATTGTATTAGGATATAATTTTTGTAAAAGAAGATGCACAAGTTGGAGACCCAAAGGAAGATACAAAGGAAGGACAAAAAAAACATGGACACTTGAAGCATTTGGATGCGGATTCAAGTGGGAGTTCATGGACACATTTTGATGTGTTATTATAAACCCTTAGGAAAGACCAAATAACAAAACTTATGATGGCAAACAAGTGTAGTCAACATAGTGGCTATGGTTATGCACTTGTGATTGAATGGTTGTGCTTGTTTGGTTGTTTATTTTATGTTGGTTGTTTGATATATGGATATGCATAACAAACTAATTAATAAACATAACAAGCTGAAATAAAAAGGTTTTTTATCATTAAGTGGTTAATAACAGGTTATTAAATGGATTAATGATTTTAAATAAAAAGGGTTTTATTAAAAAGAACAATAGGGTACCATGTGTTTGAAAGCATGCAAATACAAGGTACATAGAGTTTTCTAACTAGAATTATGAAAACTAAAAATCCCTTTGAAAACAAGTTTACCACCATCCTTTTGCACAACACTTGAGTCACTTGAAAACTCTTAATGGGATAAAGGTCACCTAACCATTTTGAGGGAACTTGTGATTTGAGGTGAGAATACCATATTCGTGGGATAAAGGTCACCTAACCACTTGTATTGGTAAACTCACATGTGTGTGTAAGTAGGGTGACTTGATTTGCAAACCATGTTAAATGGATCACCTACAATATGGTTTACAAAAGGTGTTGATAGGATAAACATGCTGACTATACATATGATGTTTAAGTCGATCCCATACCTCTAGAAGTTGCAAAGGGTTGTAATTGTCAAACGTGACTACCTTGTTAATTTAAATAATGGGATAAAGGTCACCTAAACACTATTTAAATGTAACGTTGGATTCTAGATTTTTAAATTGTGTATGACACATAAAAGGGTATTAATATTTAAAATATGATAATATCAAAAATACTAAAATTAAACTTTTTTAATTTTGTAGATGGCCACCAACAATAATGAAAACAATGATATCCTGTCCGCTCATACCCTATCACTAAGAACCATTCCCCAAAAGGAGCGTCTAAAACATAACAACTTTATTGATTTGTTTCGAAACTTGAGAATTGTTCTCAAGCAAGAGAAATGATCATATATTTTAGACGATCCGATTCCCGATGAACCCAATGAGGAAGATGAGGAGGTCTACAATGATTGGATGAAATACACTAAGGATTCGGTCCAAGTGTCTTGCCTCATGTTGGCAAGTATGACTCCGGATCTCCAAAAGGAGTACGAACATCACGGAGCATACGACATGATTACCCAGTTGAAGGAAACGTTCCAACAACAAGCAAGGGTAGAGCGCTTCGAAACGGTTTGAGCACTCCATGCATGTCGTATGGATGGCACCCAATCGGTCTCATCTTATGTACTTAAGATGAAGAGCCACATAGACCGCCTCGAAAGGCTGAATTGTCCCATCTCGAAAGAGTTGGCTACGGATTTGATCCTCAACTCTTTGTCAAAATGGTTTGACAACTTTGTTATGAATTATAACATGAACGGTTGGGACAAGAACATAAGTGAGCTTCACTCTATGCTCAAAATAGCCGAGGCGGCCATGGGTAAAAGGGTTTTACTCGTTCTCACCATCAATGAAGGTGGGAACAAGAAGAGGCCTCACCCGGCACCCAAGGCAAGTGTTGACAAGGGTAAAGGGTACATTGGGGGAAAGGGAAAGAGAATGGTAAAAGTGCCACCACCAAAACCAGCAGAGAAGAAGCAAAAGGTTGCTTCGGATGACCCATGCTTTAAGTGTGGGGAGATAGGACATTGTGCAAGAAATTGTCCTGTCCATCCAAAGAGTTGAAAGCTAAGAGGGATGCCGGGCAAACCTCAGGTACAATTTTCATGATTCATATTGATATAAATCTAATATCCTCTAACACATGGGTATTGGATACCAGATGTGGAACTCATATTGGCAATTTGTTGTAGGGGTTCAAAAGAAGTAAGGACTTCAAGAAAGGGGATGTTAGCCTCTACATGGGGAATGGGACAAAAGTTCAAGTTGAAGCCCGAGGGGACTACATCTTGAAGCTTCCAAATGGTTTGGAGGCAATTTTGAACAATGTTTCGTATGCTCCTAGTTTGACTAGGAACATTATTTCTGTTGCCCAATTAAGACAATATGGTTACGTTTTGACATTTATTGAAAAGAAATTCATGTTACTTTAAATGACATCTTTTATTTTAAAGCTATTCCTATTAATGGTATTTATGAATTAGTTCGTGAAAACACATTATATGATAGCTCATTGTACCAAACCACCAAGAAGCTCAAATTGGATTTGAGTGACACCTATCTTTGGCATTGCCGTCTTGGTCATATAAACAAGAAGCGTATACAAACACTTCAAAAGAATGGTCTTTCAAAAGCAAGTGAATATGATTTAGTTGATGTATGTGAATCTTGTTTACAAGGCAAATGACTAAGGCACCTTTTAGTGGCAAAACCGAAAGGGCAAAAGATTTATTAGGTATCATACATTCGGATGTATGTGGACCTTTTAAGCCAATGACTAGGTACAATGAAAGATACTTCATTACCTTTACCGAAGACTATAGTCGATATGGGTATTTGTACTTGTTAAGACACAAAGATGAAGCTTTTGAAATGTTCAAAACCTTCCAGAATGAAGTTGAAAATCAACTCAACAAGTCAATAAAAATTCTCCGCAACGATAGATGAGGTGAATATCTAAGTGATGCTTTTAGAGATCATCTTAGAAGTTGTGGGGATTGTCTCACAACTACCTCCACCTGGAACACCACAACAAAATGGTGTGTCCGAGAGGAGAAATCGAACTGTATTGGATATGGTTCGATCTATGATGGCTAGAAGCTCATTGCCTCTATCATTTTGGGGTTTCGCTTTGCTCTCTGCGGCCCGTATTATGAATATGGCCCCAACCAAGAAAGTGGAAAAGACACCTTTTGAAATATGGCATGGAAGGGTTCCATCTCTATCATATTTAAAGGTGTAGGGATGTGAGGCTTATGTTAAGACTCCCACCTCAAACAAGTTAGAAAGTCGTTCCACAAAGTGTATCTTTATTAGATATCCTAGAGATTCTATGGGATATTATTTGTATGATACATTGGAACAAAAGGAGTTTGTTGCCAAAAAGGGTGAGTTCTTGGAAGCTAAGTTCCTTATGGAAGGAGCTAGCAATAGAACAGTGGATCTTGAAGAGGATCAAGAATCACAACCCGATACACGTTTGGTTGACACTGGCACTCAACATGAGGATGTTGAGGATGATCAAATGGTTGATCAATACAAACCAAACGTTCGCAGATCTGATAGAACTAGTAATCCACCTAAAAGATATGGATTTTTCATAGATGGATGCTATGTGGTAGATTCCGATGAACCAACCACATACCGTGATGCAATGTCCAATTTGGATTGTGACAAATGGCTTGAAGCCATGAACGTTAAGATGCAATCCATGTATGACAACCAAGTGTGGGACTTGGTTGTACCACCTCTTAACTCCAAGGTAGTTGGAAGTAAGTGGGTTTTCAAGAAGAAAACCAATATGCATGAAAACTTGGATACTTATAAAGCTAGAGTTGTAAAAAAAGGTTTCATTCAAATTCAAGAGGTTGATTATGATGAGACCTTCTCGTCGGTCGCAATGCTAAAGTCTATTAGGGTATTATTTGCCATAGCTGCTCATTATGATTATGAGATTTGGCAATGGATGTCAAAACCGATTTTCTAAATGGATATCTTGAGGAAGATGTCTATATGGTTCAGCCTGAAGGATTTGTCGATCCAAAGCATCCTAACAAAGTATGCAAGTTAAAGAAATCAACCTATGGATTAAAGAAAGCATCAAGAAGTTGGAATCACCGTTTTGATGAAGAAGTAATCAAATTTGGGTTCATCAAAAATGCTGATGAAGCATGTGTGTATAAGAAAGCTAGTGGGAGCATCATTACTTTGCTAGTATTGTATGTCGATGACATCCTACTATTTTGAAATGACGTTCCAACCTTAGAAGGTGTAAAAACCTGGCTTGGAAGCTGTTTTTCCATTAAGGATCTTGGTGAAGCTGCCTATATTTTGGGAATAAAGATCTATAGGGATAGATCAAGGCGGTTGATAGGTTTAAATCAAAGTGCATACATTGATAAGATCTTGAAAAGGTTCAAGATGGAAAACTCTAAGAAAGATACGGTACCTATTCAAAGAGGAACGATATTGAGTACGACTCAATGTCCAAGCTCAAATGTTGAGCAAGACAAAATGAAGGGAATCCTGTATGCGTCTGCTATAAGACTCATCATGTATGCAATGATATGCACTAGGCCGGACGTGTCATGCTCTTTGAGCATGACATGCCGATACCAGCAAAATCCTGGAAATAGTCATTAGATGGCTGTTAAGAACATACTTAAGTACCTAAGGAGGACTAAAGATATGTTCCTAATCTATGGATCTGGTGCGGAGGAACTCGTGGTAAAAGGGTACACGGATGCGAGTTTCCAAACTAATCGGGATGATACACGATCACAATTGGGATACATTTTCGTCTTGAATGGAGGAGCAGTCTCTTGGAAAAGCTCCAAGCAAGATGTGGTGGCATTATCAACTACAGAGTCAGAATACATCGGCGCTTCATTAGCAGCTCAAGAAGCTGCATGGTTGAAGAAATTCATTGCCGATCTAGGGGTGGTCCCTTCCATTCAGGACCCCCTAGAAATTCTTTGTGATAAGAGGGCGCGATTGCTCAAATCAAGAAACCCCTTGCACATCAAAAGACTAGACACATTGAGCGGAGATTCAACTACATAAGGGATGAAGTTGAAAAGGGAAAGATATGTATTCGCAAAGTTCACACGGATCAAAATTTTATGGATCCACTCACGAAGCTCCTTGAAAAGGCAAAGCATGAAGGTCATACTTGTTCAAGGGGACTTCAATATTCTAGTGACTGGATTTGATCTTTTAATTTTGTATTTGGATATTGGAACCTTTTATTACTTGAATGAATTATTTTATTATAATGTTTCAACTAATGTTCCAATTTTGCATGTTTAATCCATGAGTAAATCATTTACTTTAAACGCCCGTAGTCGTTCATACTTGTGGGAACAAGTATGAGGGTAAGACTATTATGAACTTGGTTTGGTGGATATTCATATGTTTGAATATAGAGCAAAGGGTTGCTGCCAAGGTTTATAGATATTTGTGGGATACAAATATTATTACTACATGGAATCTTCTTGATTGATCATAAGTAATTTTGAGTAAAGGCGAATATCATTTGGTATTCTCTGACCTGAGATACATATTGGGTCTTGATATTTACCAAGTATTATACTTTGACTTAGTTCTTCACTGTTCTGAAACATGGTAGTACATAAGGCTAAATTCAGGTATAGTACGAGGTGATTGTGAGAGACGTATGTAGTCAAGATAGGATTTGTCCCTCTTATTCTTTGAGAGTAAGATGTCTAAGGCCTACTAAAGTTAAATCAATGGAGAATGATCACTCTGTGTCTTTAGGATTTAACATGACATCTGTGACAAAAGGATAGATGATTGATTCACCTAAAACATTTTCGAGTAAGGTACTTGAAGGAGATGATGTTATTTAATGGCACTTAGTCATACATATTAAGGGTAGTAAACCGTTGTTAGGCGGTATTTACTTCTTGCATCAATCTTCTATGAATCTTGTACAAGTGGGAGATTGTTGGATCTTGTATGCCCAAGACACATACAAGATTGATGTGGTTAGTATGTTATGATCCAAGTCGGGTCATACCCAATAACAAGCTAGACAAACACTAATAAATATTTATTTGTTGATATGATCAAGCAAATAAATATTGACACCAATTTAGAAAATGAGTTTTCTAAATTATTGCATTTGAAAATAGAACCATTTATATGGATATTTTGTTCATGAGAAATTGTATTGTTATTTAAATAGGTTAAATAACAACAAATAAAAGTGAGGTTAAGTTATATAAATTAAAAGGGTTTAATTTTATAAACATATAGGTAAAAATTGAGTGGTAAAATTTTGAGAGGGAATCCATTTTGAATGAATTTTTGGCAGCCCTCTTGCCCTCTCATTGGAATGCTTGTCTTGTTTTAATACAAGACTTTAACCACTTGATTAATACACTCAACCACTTTTCTCTCTCACACACAAGTGCATTTTCTGTCCACTTCTTCCTTGCAATTTTCAGCCAAGAAGAAGGAGGATTTTGAAGAAGAATTTTGGTGTTAACTTTCTAACAAGTTCGGTGGTTTTGTAAGAGCTTGTGGGTATACTAGCTTGAGACTTCCTACTTTGGAGGTTTACATTCAAGAGCATCATCTTCTTTATCTTTTATCCATCTCATATCATCTTGTTCTTTGAAAGGTAGTATTCTAAGAGCACCCTATGGTTGTTTTCGTTTTTGATGGCATTTCTTTTCACATAAATGATCCTTGTTCTTGGGTTTGCTTTCTTGGTTATAAAATGGTTTATTTCCACCAACTAAAACAAGTTTTAAATCACATAGATCCGTTGCGTTTTTATGTTTAAATGGTTAAACAAACTTTGATAAACTTGTAAGAAACCCAACACCTTTTTGGTAGCATCATCTTGAGAGCTTGATGAGCTAGAGGAAGAGGTCAAGGAGACCTAAACTGGTACATGCCTAACAGATCTCTCAATCTGTTTCTTAACTAGTTTTACCTTGAGACTTTCAATCTCAAGTTGCTGAGTGGCAGACCTATCCTCTAAAATCTTAACCCGGAGTTCAAGGTTTGAGACTTTTGAAAGTAGGTCTTGAATAGTCAGTTGCATGCTTCCCTCATCTTCTTTTGAAGAATCATGGGGAGATGAGGTAACATACCTGATATGCTCATCCTCACCACCAGATGTGGTTTCTTGGCACCCTGGTTTCCCTTGCCTAATGATGTCTCTTTCAGGGTCATCAAAGGGCATGGTTGCCGTAGATTCAGTCTCAGAGATGTTACCATTGTTCTGAAGGTCTAATGAGGCTCCTTCAGTAGTGGCAACTGAATCTACATGAGTCCCCTCCACATCAACGGGACTCACCTTTGTTTGGGCGGCTTGCTGAGGGGGGCTAGAGACAAGAGGTCTCTCTAGGCTCAGTTGATTCTTGAGAGGATGTTGTGGATCAATTTCATTGCCCTGAAGAGATCTCATCATCAGTTCCAATAAGTAGGTCAATAAAGGATATTGAGGTTAAGCCTAATGACCCGGGACTTTGACCAATGTCTAATGGCATTGAGCCTTTGAGAGGGTTGTGCCTTTTTGGCTGCTCAGGAGAAAATAGATACTCATCATGAGCGGTTTCAGCTTGGGTTTCGGGCTCATGGGATTGAGACTGAGGAGTCCCAATGCCCATATTGAAATCAAATATGAAGGAAGGTGTGACTTCAGACTGAGTGGGAGCCCATGTTTCCACTCTAGTCTTTTTGGCTTGAATAGGGGGTCTTGTTCAATCAGAGTAGATTGAACAACAGTTCTTTTGGGTCGTCTATGATAATTAATTTTGATGGGGTGGGAAGGTAGATTTGGCATTGTGAGGGGTTATTGCTGGTGTGGGTTCATCACCTGTGGGGTTAATAGGGATGTTACCAGGAGCTATGCGCTCAATGCAGTGTGTCTTCCGGTGAAGTTGGTAGACATCCTCTTTAGCACTTTGAAGATGGCCGGCCTCATGTGAGGGACATGCAGAGCAGCTGCATAGACAAGCTTGCTCTGGTCTAACTCATAGTTGATGATGTGCTGAATGAACTGGGGATACATATAAAATGATTCCCTTTGAAGGTTCCCCATCAAGTTGGTCAGCACAAATCTTGAATAGTTGAAGCGGAGGCCTTTTACCAACCCATGAACAAGGGATCCTAGTTTGTATGGGATTTGATCCCATCCCCCAGCCTTATCTGACAAGCAGTGAAGGACTATTTGCAGCAGGAACTTCCAATTGTAAGAGAAGTTGAACTTGTATACTGTGGACCTGCTGACATCACCACCATATCCTATTTAGGTATATGAGTCATCAAGGGCTGACTTGGGGAACTCCGTAGGATTGCCTTTATCATGGAGCTCTAGATGCTCCCTGATGACTTGTTCGGATATGATCAATACTTGACCACAGATGCTCGACCTCATAACCCTAGCTCCGTTCGGCCATATGGTTCGAATAAACTGTGGGGTTGACAGTTAGTGTTGTGAAGTAGGTAGATTGGGTGAGAAAGGAGATGATTTCAGAGAAGTCAGCATCCTTGGTTGAATCAAGGAGTGCGACTTGGTTGTGCTGACGGTTTAGTGCCATTTTTGGGAGAAATTGCAGAGAATTGAGTTTGAATGTAGGTGAATTGGAGACGAAGGAAGCTTTGGGCAGAAAATTAGGTAACAAGATTAATCAAGTGAGTCGGGGTTATTTAAATGGGTGAAAAGGCGGTTTTGGTGGTTGAATATGGTGAAAATATGGTTTGGGGTAAGATGTGACAGGGGAGGTAAGGTTAAATCCATTTAAATATTCCGACGTCATTAATAAAATCTTTGCTTTTACAGAGTGGGGCCCAAAAAATTTCCGTTACACAGTAAAAGCTTTCTTCCGAGTATAAAACATTTCCGAAGGTAATCTTCTTCCGAAGCCAAAGTTACTTCCGAAGGTAAATGTCTTACTTCTGAGAGTAAAAATGGCTTTCCAAGTGGAGAAGTTTATAAGCTTCGGAAGTAGATTTGATACTTTATCAAATGCTTCTTTCGAGACTAAAACTCTTCCGAGAAGAAAATTTTCCTTGGAAGAATTTTGCTTCGGAAAATATACATGACATCTTCCAAGGTTTAATTCCTCTTCGGAAGAATTTATACTTAGTAAAATTTGGAAAAAAAAACTTTATGTAACAGGGCTTAGATTGTTTTTGACAAAGACAAGACACATTTTGAAAAGGCTTTCAAATGAGATGGACTAATCGATGTATATCATCCCAATAGCTGTAATAAGATACTTAAATCTTTGTTCATTAAATGCTTTGGTGAACAAATCAGCATATTTTTCATTTGAATCAAATTTGATTAGTTTAATCAGATTTTTCTCATGAATATCTCTAATGAAATGGTACCTGATGTCAATGTGCTTTGTCTTGTAGTGCTTTACAGGATTTTCTGTAATTGAGATAGCACTATTGTTGTCAATGTGGATAGTAGTACTCATGAAGTTGAATACATAGTCTATCATCTGGTTCTGAATCCACAACAGCTGAGCACAACAACTAGCAACAGTTGTGTCTTCAGCTTCAGCAGTAGATGTTGAAACACATGATTGCTTCTTGCATTGCCATGAGATGATCCTTCCACCAAGAAATTGACATCCACCTGATGTTGATTTCTTGTTGATGTTACAACCACCATAGTCACTATCAGAATAGCCATAGAGATTGAAATTGCTGTTCCTTTGATACCAGAAACCCAATTTAGGTGCTCCTTTGAGGTATCTGAGGATTCTCTTGGTATCAACTAGGTGAGACACCTTTGGAGCAGCCTGATATCTTGCACAAATGCAAGTTGCAAACATGATATCAGGTCTACTTGCTGTGAGATACATCAGAGAACCAATGATTGCCCCATACTGATGTTGATCAGTATTGTCCCCCTTCGAGTGAGGACAAAGATTGTGGTTTCTGGGTATTGGTGTCTTGGCTGGTTTATAATCTTTCATATCAAATGTTTCTAAAATGTCATTGACATATTTAGATTGATTGATAAAGAACCCTTCCTTCATCTGCTTTACCTAAATTTAAGGAAAAAGTCCATCTTCCCTATGGAAGTCATCTCAAATTTCTTCTTGATGATGCTCTCAAAGTCTTTGCACATTTTATCATTTGAGGAACCAAATATGATGTCATAAACATAGACTTGTACGAGCAAAATGTCTTTCCAGACTTTCTTATGAATAAAGTCTTGTCAATGGTACCTCTAGTGTGTCTATTCTCCAGGAGAAACTAAGAAAATGTCTCATACCACAACCTAGGTGCCTGGTTCACCCCATAAAGAGCTTTATCCAGTTTGCACATATAGTCGGGGTGCTGTGGGTCTTCAAATCATGGAGGCTGGCACACATAGACTTCCCTATCTATATCCCCATATAGAAAGGCACACTTGATATCAAGTTGGTAGACAGTAAAATTCTTGGATGCAGCATAAGCAAGAAAGATCCTCACTGCCTCAAGTCTTGCAACTGGTGCAAAGACATCAGGGTAATCAATTCCTTCCTCTTGAGTCTATCCTTGAACTACCAGTCTTGCCTTATTCTTGATAATCAAGCCTCTATCATCTCTCTTGCTCCTGAAAACCCATTTGGTGCTTATTGGTACTTGACTGGATGGTAGCGGACATAGGTTCCAAACCTTTTGTCTTTTAAATTGAAGCAATTCTTCTTGCATTTACTCAACCCATCTACTATCTTTCAAGGCATCTTCTACTTTTTTGGGTTCCATTTAGGATAAAAAGCATGAGTACAAGCAGACATCCCACTTATGAGTTTGTCCCCTTGTTCTCACACCTTCAAAGACATCTCTAATGATGTTTTCAACTGGATGAGTGTTGTGAATCCTAAGCTTGGGAATCACATCCAGTTGCAAAGATAGATCTGGATTGGACTCATTCAATGTGGATTGATTGAATGAATGAGAAACAACATCATCATTAGTTGGCTGTGAAGCAGCATTAACAGTTGCCTATTCCTTCAAAATACTACTTCTATCAGCTTGGTGTTGTGTAGTGTCACCGGATGAGTTTTGAGGCTCACTAGGTTGACCAATGGTTGAAGCTCCATTATCTCTTAAGATAGTCATACTATCAGATATGCCAATAGTAGGAGCCTGGTTTGCAGCAACTCTTGGAGAACTTGAAAGAGGTCTGGGTAACTCTAACCGCTGTTCATCATCACGACCAATCTGAGTACCTCTTCCAGCTGAAACATTCTCACAAGAAGGTTTAGAATAGTTTGGAAACAATTCTAAATAAAAAAATATGATCAGGTCCATTCCCCCTAACACACGGAGTGTGCTCATTAGCAACAATGTTGGATGATTTCCCAAATTAATGATATTTAATATTATATACTCTATAAGCAATAGAGTTTGAGGAATATCCAACAAAGATAAGATCATCCGGGAGGATCAGGTTTTGTCACTTAAACACTTAGTTTTTCTCTCAATACTCACTTGTAACACACTCAGATCACATGAAGTAGAATCTCTTCTAAGAGTTGATAGTAATATACTAAGTAGCAAAGAACACAAAGAAATAATTTTCAAGGCACTTGTATATATTACTTCTCAACTCAAAGTATTACAAGACTCTTACAAGCATACAACAAGAGTTACAATGAGAAACTATATATATTAGATCCTACAGCAGGATATACTTTAATACCAGCTGGAGACCTTTAACTAAAACATATACTACAATGCTAAAGTTAAGGTATCTTAGATAAAGTATTATCTAAGATATGGTAGTCATGACATGTCCATGACTTACCTTTTGTCACCAACTAATGTTGGCAACTGTACTAACTGATAAAGGTAAACAGTGGAATAAAGTATGGTCAACTACATGGCTTTTGAGAAAACACCATGCAGTATCTCATAGGTCTGCAGCGGAGTGTCAGAGAGACCATACTTATGTCCACTGGTTCATAGTAGTGTCTTCCAAAGGTTAGTTGGCTTCAGAAGAACAAGTTCTTCCGAAGCCACTTATACTTTGGAAGAGGCTACTTCTTCCGAGGCTTGAGGACTTCTTCATTTCTTCATACTTCGGAAGTTGACTTCTTATATTTTATTCTAAGTCTTGAACTTCGGAAGTGAATACTTTGTCTTCGAAAGTTGGAGTTTTCCTTCAGAAGATGATCTTGCACTATGTCTTCAGAAGAACTCCATTTCCTTCGGAAGTTCCACACTTAGCTTCGGAAGTTCTTTATTAGTTGCACCCAAAAATAGTCTAAGTGACTAGGTTTTGGTTGCACCAGCCTTTCTAGATCCAACAAACTCCCCCTAGACTGATGCTACCAAAACCTCACTTATTTCTGCTTCTCAAAACCTTCAGCACCAGGGACAGAAGATGTTTGTTTGTTTCCTTGTTCTTCCCTGAAGTGGTGCTAAGAAGTTTGTACAAGTCATTAGTGGATAGAAGATCCAGTCTATCACTCTGAATGACATGTACCA
Source organism: Flaveria ramosissima (assembly GCA_025215565.1). Taxonomy (NCBI): domain Eukaryota; kingdom Viridiplantae; phylum Streptophyta; class Magnoliopsida; order Asterales; family Asteraceae; genus Flaveria; species Flaveria ramosissima. The sequence continues at coordinate 16,125,751 of CM046031.1, read as the reverse complement.
TTTGTTGTACCCCTTGAAGAGAGTTAGTTGACGGGAGTTATAGTCATACTCCCACGTAACTATGGATTCCAGTTCAGAACCCTCAACCATTTGAAGAAAGGCTTTGCCTTTGGTTGCTGATCCTTTCCTTTTCTCCTCCTCTCTCAGTTTCAACTCTTCTTCAATCTTGGTCCTAGCAGTTAGCTCGGCCAGATGAAGACTGCTCAGGTGATTTCTGATATGAGCAGCTACTTCTGGACAGATCAAGAAATTGATCTCTAGTGAGGGAACATGAGGATCCATCAACATAAGTCAGTTTGACAGACTCCTCCTCACAAGAGATATCGCTCAGGGTTGTACAGTTGATGAGCTTTATCTTGATTTCCTTGAACTTCTCTAAGGAGAGATGTTTGGAAGGCTGAGGGGATGGTTTGGGAGGTTGTTGGATAGGTTGTGGTGTTTGGGTTCTGGAAAGTGTTTTGGGTTGGAGGTTGGGTAGTTTAGGTGGTTGAGGTGAGGAAGTTGGTAAGGTTGATGGTGTAGGTTCAGGGGTGTAAGGCTCAGAGGTTGGTTTAGATAATTCTTCTTGAGAGAAACCTCTGGAGGTTAGGAAAGTTATCCTTTCCCTCCTGAGCTGCTGATCAGCTTCTCTTTCTTTCCTCTCCCTTTCTTCTTCTAAGGCTAACCTTGCTGCCTTTTCTCTTTGCTGTTTTTGCAGCAAAGTTGCCTTTTCCAGCTCAACTAACTCCTCTAATGGTAGCAGGAGTACATCTTCATTCGCAGCTCCTAGACTGACAAGTCTATCAATGTTGTCTACTCTTCTTCTATTATTGACTGCCTCCTGGTTGGCTGCAGCTGCTTCGCTACTAGCAGCTAGCAACTTCCCAGTTGGAAGTCTACCTTTTCTCTTGAGCTTCTCTAACCTTGCTTCCTCCTGAAGCTCTTCCTCAGTCATCTTCCTTTTTTCCTTTGACATCTTCAGAGGTGCTAGACTTTGGGGGTTCTTGGATGGAAGGTTTAGGTTGAGTGGTGGAAATGGGAGCTGGAGTTAATGATGATGTTTGAGCTAGGGGTTGGGTGAGAGAATCCTCCCTATTAACCTCAGATGCAAGTTTTAGGATTGCATCTGTGACTATTAGATCATCGGATAAAAAGAATAGTCCTTTTGCAGCTACAATCTCAGCTTCGGAAGATTGAAGTTGTTCTTCCGAGGCTTTGACTTGTGCTTCGGAAGTATGTAAGAATGCACTCTATGTCCCATCTATTTGAGTTGCTGGGCCATCAGTCCTTGTTTCCCCTTCGAAATTAATCTTAGGTTCCACTTGGACATTAGGTTGACCAACTCCCTCGACAGTAGTAGAAGGTGCATTCAACCTTCGAAGCTCTTGAGCTCCAAAGTAGATCATAGACAAGTCAGGAATTGGCTGTTCAATAAAAGATTCCATCAGGAACTTGTTGAAGAACCTGTTGAGATCTTGGAGCATCCTTTGGTCCACTTTAATTACAAGTGGAGGAGGCTCAGTAAAAACTGAAGCTTGTTGAATGGGGTATCTTGAACTTAAGGAAGTGAGAGCTTGAATCTGTGGTTCCTCTTGTCTTTGTCTTTGTCCCTGAACACTCTCCCCTTTTTTGGTAGCATCATCTTGAGAGCTTGATGAGATAGAGGAAGAGGTCAATGAGACCTGAATTGGTACATGCCTAACAGACCTCTCAATCTGTTTTCAGCTAGTTTGGCCTTGAGAGTTTCAATCTCAAGTTGCTGAGTGGTAGACCTATCCTCTAAAGTCCTAACCTTAGATTCAAGGTTTGAGACTTTAGAAAGTAGGTCTTCAATGGTGAGTTGCAGTCTTCCCTCATCTTCTTTTGAAGAATTATGGGGAGATGTGGTAACATACCTAGTATGTTCATCCTCACCACCAGATGTGGTTTCTTGGCACCCTGTTTCCCTTGCTCAATGATGTCTCTTTTAGAGTCATCAAAGGGCATGGTTGCCGTAGATTCAGTCTCAATGATGCTACCACTGTCCTGAAGGTCCATTGAGGCTCATTCAGTAGTGGTAGCCGAATCTACATGAGTCCCCTCTACATTAGTGGGACTCACCTCAATAAAGGCTTGCTGATGGGGGCTAGAGATAAGAGGTCTCTCTAGGCTCTGTTGATCCTTAAGAGGGTGTTGTGGATCAACTTCATTGCCCTGAAGAGACATAATCTCTTCATCAGTTCCTATTAATAGGTCAGTAAATGATATAGAGGTTAAGCCTAATGACCCGGGACCTTGGTCAATGTCTAATGGCATTAAGCCTATGGTGGGACTGTCCCTTTTTGGCTGCTTAGGGGAGTATAATGACTCACCCTGAGGGTTTACAGCTTGGGTTTTGGGCTCATGGGTTTGAGAATGAGGAGACTTAATACCCAATTAAGGTCAATTGTGAAGGATAGTGAGACCTCAGACTGAGTGGGAGCCCATTGTTCCATTCTAGTCTTTTTGGATTAAACAGGAGGAGCTTGTTCAATCAGAGAAGATTGAACAAGGGTTCATTTGGGGCGTCTTTTGTATGTGATAGTGATGGGGTGAGAAGGTAAATTTGGCAATGTGAGGGTAGTTGCTGGTGTGGGTTCATCACCTGTGGGGTTAACAGGGATGTCACCAGGAGCCATTGGCTCAGTCATACCTGGAAAAAGTGCAGTATATCTTCCGGTGAAATTGGTGGACACTCTCTTCAAAGTCTTGAAGATGGTCGGCCTTATTTGAGGGAAAGTTAGAGCAGCTATACAGACAAGCTGACTCTGGTCCAACTCACAATTGATTATATGCTGAAGGAACCTGGGATACATGAAGAATGTGTTTCGATGGAGGTTCCCCATAAGATTAGTCAGCACAAACCTTGAGTAATTAAAGCGGAGGCTTCTCACCAATCCATGAACTAGAACCCTAGTTCATATGGGATTTTATCCCATCCCTCATATTTGTTTGACAAGCAATGGAGAACAATATGCAGCAGGAACTTCCAGTTGTAAGAGAAGTTAAACTTGTAGACGGTAGACCTGCTTACATCTCCACCATATCCCATTTGGATATAGGTGTTGTCCAAATCTATCTTGGGGAAATATATAGGAGCGCCCTCATCATGAAGCTCGAGATGCTCCCTGATGAGTTGTGCGGAAATGACCAACTCCTGGCTACAAATGCTCGACCTTATTACCCGAACCCAATTTAGGGTTTCACTCTGACCATTGGCCCAAAATTCAGCCATGTGATTTGAGTAAACGGTAGGGTTAACAGTCAAAGCGCTGTAATAAGACGATTGGGTAAGAAAAGAAATGATATCAGAGAAGTCAGCATCCCTTGAAGAATCCAGGAGTGCGACTTGGTTGTGCTGAAGGTTAAGTGCCATTTGATAAAGGTGCAGGAAGATGAGTTCGGAATTAGGTGAATTGGAGACGAAGAAAGCTTTTAGGGCAGTAAATTTGGTAAAATGATGAAAGTGATTAGTCGGGGTTATTTATATGGGTGAAATGGCGGTTTAGGGGGTTTGGATAAGGTGATGGGATGTTTCAGTGGATGATGTGACAGGGGCGGTAAGGTTTAGTCCATTTAAATAATCCGACATCATTAACAAAATCTTTACTTTTTACAGAGTGGGGCCCAAAAGATTTCCGTTACACAGTAAAGGCATTCCTCTGAGCATTAAGAATTCCGAAGGTAATCTTCTTCCGAAGGCATTTTTACTTCCGAAGGTAAAGCTCTTACTTCCGAGAGTAAAAAATTGCTTTCCGAATGGAGAGGTTTATAAGCTTCGGAAGTAGATCTGATATGGAATCAATCGCTTCTTCCGAGACTAAAAACTCTTCTGAGAAGAAAATTATCCTGGGAGGAATTTGCTTCGGAAGAATTTATACTTAGTGAAAATTTCAGAGAAGGACCTTTTGTAACAGGGCTTAGATTGTTTTGACACAAGACTTTACACATTAAAAAGGTTTTTCAAATGAGATAGACTAATCAATATTTATCATCCCAATAGCTGTAATGAGATACTTGAATCTTTGTTCATCAAAAGCTTTGGTGAACAAGTCAGCATATTGTTCATTTGAGTCAAATTTGATTAGCTTAATTAGATTTTTTTCATGAATATCTCTAATGAAATGGTACCTAGTATCAATGTGCTTTGTCTTGGAGTGCTTCACTGGATTTTCAGTAATTGAGATAGCACTATTATTGTTAATGTGGATAGGAGTGCTCATGAAGTTGAATCCGTAGTCTATCATCTGGTTATGAATCCACAGCAGCTGAGCACAACAACTAGCAGCAGCAATATATTCAGCTTCAATAGTTGATGTTGAGACACAGGATTGCTTTTTGCATTGCCATGAGATAATCCTTCCACCAAGAAATTGACATCCTTCTGATGTTGATTTCTTGTTGATGTTGCAGCCACTATAGTCACTGTCAGAGTAGCCATAGAGATTGAAATGGTTGTTCCTTGGATACCAGAGACCTAATTTAGGTGCTCTTTTGAGGTATCTGAGGATTCTCTTGGCAGCAACTAGATGAGACACCTTTGGAGCAGCCTGATATCTTGGACAAATGCAAATTGCAAACATGATATCAGGTCTACTTGCTGTGAAATACATCATAGAACCAATAATTGCCCTATAGTGATGTTGATCAGTATCCTCCCCCTTAGAGTCGGGACAAATATTATGGTTTCTGGGTGTAGGTGTTTTTGCTGGCTTATAATCTTTCATGTCAAATCTTCTAAGATGTCATTGACATAATTAGATTGATTGATGAAAAACCCTTCCTTTATTTACTTCACCTGAATTCCAAGGGAAAAGTCCATTTTTCCCATGGAACTCATCTCATACTTCTTCTTCATAATGCTCTCAAAGTCTTACACATTTGGTCATTTGAGGAACCAAATATGATGTCATCAACGTAGACTTGAATGAGCAAGATGTCCTTTCCAGACTTCCTTATGAAAAGAGTCTTATCAATGGTACCTCTAGTGTAACCATTCTTCAGGAGAAACTGAAACAATGTCTCATCCACAGCCTAGGTGCTTGGTGTAGCCCATATAGAGCTTTATCCAATTTGCACATATAGTTAGGGTGCTATGGGTCTTCAAATCCTAGAGGCTGGCACACATAGACTTCCCTATCTATATCCCCATATAGAAAGGCACACTTGACATCAAGCTGGTAGACAGTGAAATTCTTGGATGCAACATAAGCAAGGAAGATCCAAACTGCCTCAAGTCTTGCAATAGGTGCAAAGACATCAGTATAATCGATTCCCTCCTCTTGAGTGTATCCTTGAACCACCAGTCTTGCCTTGTTCTTGATGATCAAGCCTCTATCATCTCTCTTGTTTCTGAAAACCCATTTTATGCCGATAGGTACTTGACCAGATGGTAGCGGACATAGGTTCCAAACCTTTTGTCTCTTGAATTGAAGTAGCTCCTCTTGTATTGATTCAACCCAACTACTATCTTTCAAGGCATCTTCTACCTTCTTGTGTTCCATCTGGGATAAAAAGCATGAGTACAAGCAGACATTCCCATTGTTAGTTTGTCCTCTTGTTCTCACACCTTCAGAGACATCCCCTATGATGTTTTCAGCTGGATGAGTGTTGTGAATCCTAAGTCTAGGAATTACCTCCAATTGCAAAGATAGATCCAAACTGGACATATTTTGCTTAGGAGCTTGAACACTTGGTCCAGCTGCTGTTTCAAACTCATTCAATGAGGATGATTGAATGAATGAGAAACATCATCATCATTTGTTGCCTGTGAAGCAGCATTAACAGTTGCCTATTCCTTCAAGATGTTACTTCTATTAGCTTGGTGTTATGTAGTGTCACCTGATGAGGTTTGAGGATCAACAGGTGAATCACTGGTTGAAGCTCCACTATCCCTTGAGATAGTCATACTGTCAGATCTGCCAATAGTGGGAGCTTGATTTGTTGCAGCTCTTGGAGAACTTGGAATAGGCCTGGGTAGCTCAAACAGTTGGTCTTCATCAGAATCACTTTGAACACCTGTTCCAGCTGAAACATTCTCACAAGATGGTTTAGAATAGTTTGAAAACAATTCTAAATCAAAGATATGATCAGGGCCATTCCCCCTAACACAAGAAGTGTGCTCATTAACTACAATGTTGAAAGATTCCTCAAATTGTTGATTTTTGATATTATAAACTCTATAAGCTTTAGAGTTAGAGGAATATCTAACAAAGATAGCATTATCTGAATTTTCAGCAAATTTTGCCAAATTGTGTTTTGTGTTAAGTATGGTACACCTGCTGCTAAAGGACCTTAAAAAGCCAATGAACCGTGGCCTCTTGTTCCATAGCTCATAAGGGCTTTTTCTATGTGGCTTAACTACAAGAACCCTGTTCTGCACATAGCATGCAGTACTGACTGCCTCTGCCCAGAATGTTAGAGGCAGCTTTGAATCATCTAACATGGTCCGAGCAGCCTCAATAAGTGTCATGTTCCTCCTCTCAGCAACATCATTTTGTTGAGGAGTTCTAGGAGCACTATATTGTCTGGCAATCCATTTTGAGTTACAGAATGAGTCAAGAACGTGGTTCTTAAACTCAGTCCCTTGATCACTTCTAATTATTTTAACCTTGTGATCAATTTGATTTTCTATTTTAAGAATAAAAGATTTTAAAGTTTTAGCAGTTTCATCTTTAGTTCTTAAAAAGAATACACATGTAAATCTTGTAAAATCATTAACAATCACAAGGCAATATGATTTCCTTTCAATGCTCATTATACTTGTGGTACCGAATAGATCCATGTGCAATAAGTGCAATGGAGTTGTGATAGAGTTAACAACTTTAGATTTATGAGATGCCCTGTGTTGCTTTCCTTTCAGACAACAACACAGTTATCTTTGTAGAAAAATTCCTTTTTAGGCAATCCATGTACCAAGTTTTTTTAGCCAATTTATTCATTGTCTTAAAACTTACATGACACATTCGTTTATGCCATAGTGTTGACTCATCACCATCAGCTTTGGAAAGAAAGCATGACACTTCACCCATTGGGGAAGCATTGTTCATATCAAGCTTGTAGATATCCCCTTTCCTGGGAGATCTAAGAAGCACCAATTCCTGAGGAATTGTCATACCGGGTTTGAGGATAATGCACTCATGTTCTGTGAAGAGCATTTGATGCTTTTGATCACAAAACTGAGAAACACTTAACAGGTTGTGTTCAAGCTGTTTGACAAAGTGAACTTTGTCAACTTTTAATTTTCCATTGGATATACTTCCTCTGCAAGAAATATATCCTCCGGCCTCACCTCCAAATTGGACACGACCTCCATCAAAATGATGGAATTGTTGAAGGAGAGATCTATTCCCTGTAATGTGCCTGGAGCATCCACTATCCACAATCCAAACATTGTTATTCTTGTCATATGGATGTCCCTACACACAAGATGAGATGATTAGTTTTGATTGGAAACCCAAGCCTTGTTGGTCTTGGGTTCTTCCAATGATAGTGACATAATTGAACCAAAATTTATGCATGGGGGTTCAATGGATGTCTTTGAAGAAGAGGTTTGGGCTGTAGCATCTTCCTTGATCTTCCATTCTATCCCTTGGTTGATCATAGAGGATGAGCTTGTTGAAGCTTTTGCAGCATGGCATTCTTTCGAAGCTTCTTTCTTTTCGGAAGAAGCCTTCACCACCTTTTCTTCCGAAGTAGTCTTCTTATGGGATGGTTTCAAGGGGACTCTTTTGTTCTTTTGAGTCTTGACAGCTTTAGCTTCCGAAGCCATTTTCCCTTCGGAAGAAGGACTTTATTCCGAAAGCAACCTTGCTTCGGAAACTAGCTTTCGCTTTTTCATCACTTGAACCATTTGATAGGGTCCAAATGAGAAATCTTCCCGGAATCATTCTCTTTTAACATTATTTGCATAATATGTGCTAGCAGGATTGTAGTAACAATCTTTGGCCATGTGGTTTTGCAGACCACACATTATGCATGCAATGTTAATCTTCTAGGAACTTGAGGATTGCTGTTTCTTGTTCTTTTTCTCTTCATCAGCAACCTTTTCCTTTAACTTCTAATCCTTTGGTAGGACAGTAATGCTGGTACTACACCCCTTTCCTGAATAAGAGTTACCTACCACCTGGAATCCAGCTGAGATGAATACACCCTTTTGTTTTGGGTCTATCTTAAGCTTTGACTCAGCCATTTTCTTGGCAGTTTTTCTGGCTGCCTTAGCTCTACTTCTTCTGGCTTTGGTGGTCAGGGGTTGATCATCACTGGTAGGAGTGGGTAAAATTACCTGGTTCTTCCCTGTGATGGTTTCCATGGTTGCATCATTCTTTGACTCATGAGAAGGTGGGTCAGCATATGGAACCTCTTGCTCTTCAGTACCACACCTTGGTTGTCTTATAGACTCATAAGAATATGGTGGAGCAATTTCATTGGTTCCCAACCCACCTTTGTTTTGGTAACAAAGTTTTGAGTGAGAGGATGATGCAAGAATGGCTTGGAAGTTTTGCTTAGAAATAGCATAGCATACTTCCTGGCTTGAGCCTCAGCTGTGACAAGCTGGGCTTGAGCCTCACACAATTTGGATATCAAATCCTTTATTTGAGGCTTATAGTTTGTGTGTTCATGTTTTAATAAGGACACATTGTTCTCTAACTCCTCAATTTTTCTTTGATAGTTAGATTCAGCCCTTTTTAAAATCAGATTTTAAAATGCATGCTGGACCCGTGTAGAGTCTTAGAATGCATGCTGGACCCGTGTAGTGCTCCTAATGGCAAGCGAAGTTAACGACCTGAGAATAGCATACTAAAATGTCAACACAATGGTTGATGAGTTCAAGAGTTTGCGTTTATCATAAATATTAACAATTGTATAACATAAGAGGTGTATTGAAATAGATAGCTAGTCTATATTCACATGTATTAACAATAGTTATTTCGCAATCGAAGCTGACTGTGTTGCGTTTGTTGCCTCCCGTCACGACTTACCAGGTCGTGATGAATGTTTGTGTATAGGACAATATTGCGCCCGCTTGACCTCCATTCTCACGGGTGTGGCTCGTCAAACCCAGTAGTACTACCCAAGATTCCTCGCTAGTTAACATTATTAACGATCCGAAAGTGTGAGGACTTTCCATGGTATTAAGCACTATGTTAAAACATACACAACTTATAATAATAATAAAATAGCATTTGGGCACGAGTGTGATACCTCCCCCAAAAGAAGGTTTATAAAATAAAGGGGCCTGAACTCACCTGGTGCGTAATGATAGTGAATAAATAGACTGGTGATAGGTGCAAAGACAACCCTTCAAAGGTTACCTAGAACACACAGGTACATAAGTACGTGTACAAAGAGAAACTTAATAATCCTAGGTTAACCTAGTTGACCCGTTTGACCCGTTGGTGATATATTAGTTGAAATATTGTTTAATCATATATGATAACTTAACATACAAGAGTATCATGCAATTTACCCATGTGTATCACATTATCAACCTAGGTTCTACCTAAGTCATCATGCCACATTAGATCATCATACACTTATGCAAATCTCAAACAATCAACATGCTTAACATATATATAAATACATCACAACAAATAATTCATACGCGAAGACTAATCATGCATCACATGCCATGTGAAGCCACTCACGACTTCACATCCTAAACCCTGCCAATCCTACTAAGTAGGGGCCTCATATTCGGACGCGTGTAAGACAATGATAATCACATTCATTCATTTAGTTCATTCCAACAAACATACAAAGTGACCATCAATTCCAATCCTAAACATGATCTCCTAATCACTAACCATAATTCATAATCATGTACGGTCATCAAAACCTAAACTCCTTGCAAGATCAACCAAGCATCACAACTTAATTACACATTCTATCACAACAAACATCATCCACAATCATTCTAACATGATCTTAACATCACAAGCATGCCCAATTCATCACATCCAAAGTTCTACAAAAATAAAGTTTCCCTTTTGGGCAAGAAACACCCAAAAATGATCTAGCATCCAATTCCATCATAATTTCAACAATTTTATACCTAATCAAGTTCATAGCATTCATTCTAACATGTTAATCACCACCAAAACACCCAAATTTCCAAACACCATTCACAAAAGTTTCTACTTTTAGTAAGTCATGATTAACATCTCAAATTCATGGATTTTCTTGCACAATTCAATCAAACTAACATCTAAGAATTGCATCTAATATCTTAACATCATCAAATCATGAATTCCAAGAACAAAAAGTTTCCTCTTATGGCATAATCAACATCATCCAAGATTCATACAACCTAACTAACATCATATTAACATCTAACAATCATCAATTTCATGTTTTCATCAACAATTTCAAAATTAGGGTTCATCTATATCAAAAACTATGAAAAACCAATTAAAACTAACCTTTAGATGTGCTTAGATGATGATTACCACTTGCAATCAACTTGTAATACCTGAAATCAAGCAAAACCGAATTGTTCTTGTTGTTGCTTGATCAAAATCGAATGGTGAAGGTGTGTGGGTGGGTTTTCGGCCGCAATAGGGGTTTGGGGGTTTAGGGTTGGCTTAATTTTGGTAATATTTGGTTAAAAGGTATTTACAAAATAACCCCTTTAATTTATTTTATAAAAACTATATTTCTAATACTTTTTAAATAATCTAGACTACAATTTATAAGTATTATTAACCAACAATAATAATCCTAAACATTTACAACAAGTCACATAACACATAAAATATATATAACACGTTGTCACGTTATCGCGTAAAATTCACAAAATAAATATTTAAAATTCTATAAATTCATGAACCACATAAACACAACTAATAATCAACATTATTAATTAGATTATTATTATTTATCATAGATTAGTATTATTAAGTCACCAACTTTCAACGACAACTAGTGTGTGCCCATGACACGTGTATGCAAGACCTAGCAGAACTAACGGAGTTTGGTAAAGGAAAATTACCGGATGTCACATTATCCTCATGTTGAAAGAATTTTCATCCCGAAAATTGCGTTGCATGGTTGTGCTACATCCATGGTTTACTGCATTGACATAACGAAATCGAGTCACATCATCCCCATGTTGAAATAAATTTCGTCCCGAAATTTAATCAGTACCTTCCCCGACTGTTGTTGTCGTTTCGAACAGATGAGGATACATGAGCTTCATCTGATCCTCGCGTTCCCATGTGAATTCCGGTCCATGTTTTGAGTTCCAACAAACTTTGACTATAGGTATCTTACTTTGTTTAAGAGTCTTGAACTCACGATCCATCACTTCAACCGGTTCCTCAACAAATCTTAGTTGGTCATCTACTTGTACTTCCTCGAGTGGTACGACTAGTGTCCGTCAAATAGACACTTCTTCAGATTCAAAACGTGAAATACATTGTGAACGCCACTCAATGAATCAGGTAAGTCCAATCGATACGCCACCGGACCTATTCTTTCTAGAATCTCAAATGGTCCAACGTATCTTGGATTAACCTTGCCTCTTTTGCCAAACCGAATCACACCTTTCCACGATGAGACATTTAGAAACACTTCGTCACCGATTTGAAACTCCAAAGGTTTCCGTCGTTTGTCTGCGTAACTCTTCTGTCTGTCTCGTGCTGCTTCCATGCGATTTCGTATCTGCACTATCTTCTTAGTGGTCTCATGTATCAACTCAGGACCAGTTAACTGACTATCACCAAATTCTGCCCAACAAACTGGTGATCTACACTTTCGCCCATATAATGCTTCAAATGATAACTATTGTTATACGAAAACTTAACCAACGGTAAATGAACTTCCCAATTATTCCCGAAATCAATCACACAAGCTCGTAACATATCTTCCAAAGTTTGAATAGTACGTTCACTTTGCCCATCGGTCTGCGGATGATAGGCAGTGCTCATATCCAGACGTGTACCCAATGATTTCTGTAATGATTGCCAGAAATGAGACGTAAAACGAGCATCCCAATCAGAAATAATGAAGATCGGCACACCATGTCTCAAAACTACCTACTTCAAATAAATTTGAGTTAACTTGTCCATCTTTTCAGTCTCCTTGATTGCCAAGAAGTGAGCGGACTTAGTGAGTCGATCCACGATCACCCATATCGTGTCACAACCACTAGGAGTTCTGGGCTACTTGGTAATAAAGTCCATGGAAATCTATTCCCACTTCTACAAGGGGATCTCAGGTTGTTGCAATAACCCAGATGGTTTCTGGTATTCCACTTTAACCTTAGATCAGGTCAGACACTTGATCACGTATGTAGCTACGTCAGCCTTCATATTAGGCCACCAATAATGCTCGTTTAGATCATGATACATTTTGTCAGAGCCAGCGTGTATGGAATATTTAGACTTGTGTGCTTCACTCATAACCAAGTCTCTTAGATTTCCATACAAAGGCACCCATAGTCTATCCATGAAATACCGAATTCCATCAGGTTTGACTTCCAACTGTTTATCCATCCCGTGTAAAGATTCAGATCCAACATTCTCACCTTTCAAGGCTTATGTCTTGGCTTCCTTGACCTGTTCAGGCAATGAGTGCTAATCATAATTTGTAGAGCACGCACCCATCGGGGCTTTGCGGTTTCCTTTCTACTCAAGGCATCGGCGACTACATTCACCTTTCCCGGGTGGTATTTAATAGCACAATCATAGTTTTTCAACAATTCCACCCAGCGTCGTTGCCTCATGTTGAGCTCTTTCTGCTCAAAGATATGCTGAAGACTCTTGTGATCGGTGTAAATAGTGCACTTGGTACCATACAACTAATGTCTCCAGATCTTTAAGGAAAATACCACCGCTCCTAACTCCAAGTTATGAGTAGTGTAGTTCTTTTCATGTACCTTCAGTTGTCGCGAGGCATAAGCTATTACTTTGTCACGTTGCATCAGGACACAACCTAGTCCTTGGATAGAAGCATCACAATAAACTAAAAATCATCACTTCCTCCAGGTAATGCTAGTATCGGTGTGCTACAGAGTTTCTTCTTCGGCAACTGAAAAGCAGTTTCTTGACTCTCACCCTATTTATAAGTTGTTCCTTTATGGGTCAAATCTGTGAGAGGTTGTGCAATTTTTGAAAATCCCTCAATGAAACGCCGATAATACCCTGGCAGTCCAAGAAATTGTCTTATCTCACTAGGCGTCTTGGGTACCGACCAGTTCTTTATAGCCTCAATCTTTACAAGATCCACATGTATTCCCTTCTTGTTAACAATGTGACCCAAGAATTGCACCTCACGAATCCAGAAATCACACTTAGAAAATTTTGCGTACAACTGTTTCTTTCTAAGTAATTCCATAATTAAACGTAAGCCCTCCTCATGTTCCTCCTTGGTCCTAGAATAAATCAATATGTCATCGATAAACACGATAACAAACTAATCGATGCAGGGTTTGCACACGCGATTCATGAGATCCATGAGATCCATGAACGTGGTTTTAGAAATATATTCTTCTCGAACTCTCAGTTGATGATAACCAGATCTCAAATCGATCTTCGAATAATAGCTTGATCCCTGAAGCTGATCAAACAAGTCGTCAATACGAGGTAACGGTTATCGGTTCTTGACTGTGACTTTGTTCAACTCCCTGTATTCGATGCACATTCGGAATGTGTTATCTTTCTTCTTAACAAAAAGAGCAGGTGCTCCCCACGGTGATGAACTCGGTCGAATAAGCCCTTTATCCAATAGTTCCTGAAGTTGTGTAGATACTTCCTGCAGTTCATTCAGTGCCAATCGGTAAGGTGCTCGCGCAATCGGAGCAGCTCCGGGAGTCAAATCGATCTGAAACTCAACTTGACGGTGAGGTGGTAGTCCAGGCAGATCCTCTGGAAACACCTCTGGAAAGTCACGAACCACCAGAATATCCTCTACTTTGTTTTCCTCTGGTTGCTTGTCGGAGACGAGGGCTAATATGGCTAAGTGACCCTTACGTAGCCACTTCTGAGCCTTCATGAATGAGATGATGCCTATCACAGTACCACTCTTCTCGCCCTTAACTGAAAGAGTTTCCCCGTTTATTAAAGGAATACGAATGACTTTCTCACGACAAATCACTTCTGCTTGTTTCTCGGACAGCCAGTCCATGCTTATGACCACATCGAAACTTCCAAGAGTAACAGGCATGAGGTCAATGTCGAAGGTATGACCAGCAAGGTCTATCTTGCAATTCTTAAGGATGTGCGTAACGGAGATTTGCTTACCATCAGCCAACTCTACAACATACTTAGATTCCAATACAGAAGGCATATCACTTAAAAGGCTACAGAATTTAGTAGAGATAAAACTTGTAAGGATTCCTATAAGTCTGATGCAGCCAAAACATCCAAAGTCTATCTGCATGCATGCACTGAAGAACAGAAGTATAAATGCTTCGGAAGTTTTACACCTTGCACTAGAAATATTCTAAGTGTAAAATCTTCCGAAGCCAAGACCAATATCTTCCGAAGCCAAAAGTGAAGTCTTCCGATGCTTCAAAGACAAAGTCTTCCGAAGCCAAAGAGTGAAGACAGATTTCTTCCGAAGACTTTTAGAGACATGCCTTTATCTGATGTACTTTACCATAAAGCTGGACCACCTTTCCGCTGCAACTCTGTAAAGTCACCAACTTACATGAGTTGGTGAAAAGGTCCATGCTTTTGGTAACTGAACATTAAGGTCTTGATTCTGTGCTTTCTAATTTATGTACTTTTATCCTTTTTGTAATATATTAGGATGTGAGCTATGGCATGTCATAGTCACTAGTCAAAAGGCAAATCTGCCTTTTGACTCTACATTTGATTTTGTTTGTGTCTAGTCATATGTATCCAGCTGGCCTTCAAAGTATGGCTGGCTATAGGATGTAGTATATGTATCTCAAGTACTTGTAACTTTCCTTTATGCTTTGTAACATTTGTAATAGAACTTGAGAAGAAATATACAACATTCTTGAAAACCAATTACTTGCGTTGTTTGCTATCTTGTTCTGTCTCATTCTTACTTGTGTTCTTAGCATCTTTTCTCTAAAGTTAACCAGTTCCCTATTTGATTTGTTAAGTGTTCTAAGTAACTCTCCTCATTGTGTTGTTGTGTTGTAAGTGCATACCCTTCTACGGTCTTGCATTTGGTATCAGAGCTTTTCAGGATCTTGATAGAAGATCTCACCATCTTAAGATCCCTCACACACACAAAATACTTAACAACTCAAATGGCAGCTATAACCAAAGCTGATATGGAAACTGGAACTATGACAAAGTCTCCACTGATCACTCCTGAAGACTTTGATACTTGGTGTCAAAGAATGGAAGGTTTCATCAAGTCTCAAGACTCCAGGATGTGGGACTCTGTTGTTGAAGGACCTTACATACCAAGCACCACTTCTGACACTGGTGACGGTATGATTCCAAAGGCTATGGCTGATTACTCTGAAGAAGACATGAAGAGGATAGAGATTGATCAGAAAGCCATGACAGCTCTTTAAACTGTCTTCC
Organism: Flaveria ramosissima; assembly: GCA_025215565.1. Taxonomy (NCBI): domain Eukaryota; kingdom Viridiplantae; phylum Streptophyta; class Magnoliopsida; order Asterales; family Asteraceae; genus Flaveria; species Flaveria ramosissima. Next base: position 16,110,248 of record CM046031.1, on the reverse strand, counting down.
AAACTCCATCTACAAAGGCTTCAAGAAGTGCAAAACTGCCAAGCAACTATGGGAAGCACTGAAGATGATGTATGAGGGGTCTACTGAAGCAAAGGAGAACAATAAGGATCTCCTGAAGCAGCAGTTTGAAAACTTCACCTTCAAGGTAGGTGAAACCATGAATCAACAATACTTCAGGTATGTTGAGATTGTGGATACTCTAATGGATGTTGGAGTAACTCTTGAGAACAGGGAAATTGTAAGGAAGTTTATGTCCTCTCTTCCTAGACAATGGACACATTATTGTGTTGTTATCAAGAGGACTTAGAACCTTAAGACTCTTACTCTCACAGAGTTGTATGGTATTCTCATTTGCTACCAGATGGAGATGAACATGCAAAACTCATCAGGTAACTCCAGCAATCAATTGAGTTTAGCCCTTCATGTGGTTGAAAGGGAAAGCATTGAACCACAACATCATCTTATATGCTACCTTGACAACTCACAAAAGGGTCCTTTCATCACCTTCCCATTGACTCCAAGGCAAAGCTATACTCAAGGAAGTCCTTTCCAAGAGATAAGTTCTTTTCATGCTTTTGTCTCTGCTGATGAAACCTCAGGCAATTTTCTCTTCACCCTTGAAGACCTGGACTGTATCCATCCAGATGATCTTGAGTACATGGAGATAGTGTCACACCCCGGGCCCAGATAGGGTGGGACGTCACAGACTAGCAACAACATATGGCAGCGGAAACAAACCATTATAAGAGCTCAAAGGAGAGAATATCACATGGCATTAAAGTTTTAAAAAGGTAACGGGACTAGATACACATCAAGCCCCAATTAAGTTTTACAATCAACCATAAAAATGAAATTGTACTTGCTTAACACAAAATATAGATTGTTCAAATGATTCATCAAGGAAATAAGCCAATGCCATGTCACGGGGATAAGTCTAGGTCTTCAAACAGCTAGGATCTCTTCAAACATTACCTGAAACATGCTCAAAAGAAAATTGTGTCAACTATAAAGTTGGTGAATTCAAGTGCTTAAAGTTAAAAAACAAAAGGACTTAATAAATCCTTCTTTGATTAAAAGAAAAATAATCATTGTTTATCATCGTGGGAGAAATAAAATCATAATCAACCCTGCACTCAGTCCCGGTTAGCCTCTTCTAAAGTTGTGTTTTACCGGATATTCCCGAAGGAAGAAACTGAGCCCCATACCAGTGAACCCTACCTGCCCGGATGGTTCACCATAGAATCTTAACAAAACTTGTTACATGCCACAACGATCCCTCAGGATCTCAGTAGGGTAACCTTCCTGGAACGGAAGCCACTGTGTGTGGGGGATTCCCCAAATAGATCTATCCATATAAATCAAGCGGTTCACGAAAGAATTAATGATCATGATATAAGATTTAGCAGGTAACCACAATCCCACATAGTATCATCAAATAAATCACAATCATAGTTCATAAAAGTAGAGCATGTTCCATCCCAAAACAGTAGTAAAAAGGGGGATCACTAGAACTCACCTTAGGTTTCCAAATCAAAGTTTCCTGATGTGCCGGGAAGTGTCACAAGTCTAGCACCCTAACAAGTACATATTAAGCAATAAGCTACTGCCCTAAAGTCATATCAAGTGCAACAATGGTGTCAAGAGTTTAGTTATAGTGTACGGCTTTGGTCTAGTGAAGGTTTGTATGAAAAGTTTCCTTTTATGGCAAGTCAAAGAGTCTTCATGAAAGTTAGGGATTTTCACTTTATTAGATTAGGTATATTAAAAGATTTTATTGTTCAAGTGTTTATTAGCTTCCTGGAAGTCGGTTAAAAGGTTTGGAAAAATTTTACAGTTTAGCCCCTCAAGTTTCAAAATTGACAGTTACTACCCTTAAGTTTAGTTTCTTGCCTTTTATGTCATTTATGCCCAAAATCAGATTGTTAGAGTCATATTATGATTATTATGGAGTAAGTGATTCAAAACTTTGGTCTATGGGTTCGATTTGGAAAACTGCGCGTTTAACGCTCCCGGTCGCGGTAAAAGCCGGATAATTTTAATAGTAATTTGGAGTTTTCAAATATTTAAATTTTGGACCAGTAGGTATTTTCTAAGAGACTTCTTTATAAATTTCTAAGTCCTTAAATTGGGTAAATTGGCCTTTTATTGTTAAAATCTTGTTTTTACGTTTGACCCGTTAATACGCGGTTTTGACCGGGTTTGACCATTTAAGGCTCATTTGATGAGTTTTTAAATCTTTAAGGTCCTTTATCACTTATCTTACTGAAATCATATGATTTTCATAAATCTTAGTTTTGAACTCTATTTTTATAGATTTCTTTCAAAAACTATGTTCGGTTTGTACCCGTTTTTAGTTAAAATGCCATTATTTGAGTCTTTGACCACTTAACTTATCCATTGACTCCAGAATACTTTGTTTATCATTTTTGAGCCTGGAATACTTTTTAAGAATGTTAAATTCATAGTCTTACTATTTTTAAGTCATTTTACCATGTTTTCGGGTCCCGAAAGTGACTAAAAGAGGGTAAATCACATCATGTCCTTTATTCCAGAGATTAAACATTGCTAACACTTCAAATATTCACTAAACCTACTGAAATTTCAGTCCCAACATGTTGCCTAGTAGATCTATACATTCATATGCTTCAAATATGTAGAAAATGTCATAACCGACAATTACACTAGTGTAAATCATCATAGCTTGAGTTTAAATGTTACCAACACTTCATTTAACTTCGTAAGCAGATTATTAAGGTGTCATTAAGTCGTTCATGAGTAGGTTATAGGTCTTGTTTAAAAGGATTTTTCAAACAAATGCTCAAGAGGGTGTTGTTACATGTAGAAAGGGGGTTTCAAGGTGAAATCCATGTATCAACCATGGGTTTGAGTATGTAGCCACTTGGAACTTTTATAAACAGGTTCTTTGGAGTCCACTAAGTCATAAAAATGCAGGTTACAAGTTTGGTTTACAAGAGTTTAAGCTTTCACAAGTTAGATGATGTCAAAACACTCAAAATGAGGGTTTTCATGGTGGAAATCGGTTTCCACCTCAAGAATGGCTAACAAAACATGAAGTTTACCTTCAAGAACGTTGGTAACTCCTTAAGAATGAGATGGTGGTGAGATGTTTCTGCTACAGCAAAGAAATACACGGTTCTTAGATGTCAAATGAAGAAAACAAGAGAAATGTCACAAAACCGACATCTTGAGCTTACACTCGAAATAACTCACGGTTTGGAGGGTGTTGATGGCCGTGAATGGCTTGAAACTCCTTGGACTTGAATGGAGAAACTCGAACTAAGGCTGGAAAGGTGGAACAAACACGGTTGTGTGACCAAATCCTGCAAACAAGGCTGCTCCTTTGCAGTTCTTGCTCTTGGCCAAATGGATCTTTGTGTGGTCTTCGAATTTCCTTCACAAGACTAGAGAGAATAGTTGGGAGTGTGTTGTGAGGAGTGTGAGTGTTGAATCAGCTGGTGACTTCGAATAAAGGGAGAGAGAGGGAGAGAGATGGAGGGAAATGCATGGATTGTGAGTGGGTGAGAAGGGTGGTGTGAAGAAGAGAGGAGAGTGGTGAGGGAGGGGGCGGCCGATTTGGAGTGTAGTGGGGAGGGTTTTAAATTAATTTTAATTGTAAATTAATATTGTGTAGTGTAATTTTGTAGTATTGGGTATTATGTATTATTTAGTGGAAAGGTGATTTGAGGTGTCTAATGCATACCCATGCATGCATGGCCGAATTAATGCAAGTGTGAGTGTGGATGCTCACATTTTAATTGTCTTCTCTTGAGTTAAATTTTGTAAGGGTGACTAGTTGACATTCCCGGAACAATAATTTTTAAAAAGGTAGAAACCTAAATTGGTTAAAAAAATCAAAAGTAAAAATCACATGAAATTATAATTTACGTCAAATAGCAAGAATTGATTCCAATTTCATAGTAGGGTTGTATAGTTTCAATTATTAGCACTCATAGCATGGATAATGATGCAAGTAATCTAGGGTTAGGGTAACAACCTGGAGGTCGGTTGTCACAGATAGTCCAGCAGATGGCTCTTCTCACTCACAGAGCCAAGAAGTTCTACAAGAGGACAGAGAAGAAGTTTCCAAGCAATGCAGCCAGTGGAAAGTTTGGGCTGGATAAAAGCAAAGTAAAGTGTTACAACTGTAACCAGATGGGACACTTTGCAAGAGAGTGTAAGGCACCAAGGACAAATGGTGGCCAAGCACAAACCAGACCAAACTACACTAAAATGTTCCCCAGAATGAGAAGCCAAAGTAGCAAGCTGCAAGTGCTGTTGAAGAAGGAGGCTTTGATTGGAGCTTTCAGGTAGAAGATGCATCTCCAAACCAAGCACTTATGGTAGACCATGATGAAGACAAGGTATTGGAACATCTTTGCACTCCTGAATGCATTGTTAAAGTAAATAGATACATGTGCAGGACCGGTTAAGGGCTTAAACAATTACAACACAACAACACAAAGAGGAGATTAACTAAACTTGATCAAATAGTAAACTGGATTAACCAATATATTGATACAAAGAACACAAGTAAAGATAAAGAGACAGAACAAGAGATTTGGGTTTCAAGGAGGCAGTATATTGCTTTCTTAAGTTCTTTTACAAGTGTTACAAAGCATAAAGAAAGATACTAGAACTTGGAATACTTATACTACAACCTACAGGCGGCTATACTTTGAAAGCCAGCTGGATACAATTGACTAGACACAAACAAAATCAATTGTAGAATCAAAAGGCATATCTGCCTTTTGACCTTGTGATTATGACATGCCATATCTCACATCCTTATCTATTACAAAAAGGATAAAGTACATAAAGTAGAAAGTTACAGAATCAAGACCTCAATGTAGAGTTACCAAAAGCATGGACCTTTTCACAACCTCATGTAAGTTGGTGACTTTACAGAGATGCAGCGAAAAGGTGTCCAGCTTTATGGAACAGTACATCAGATAAAGCATGTAACTAAAAGTCTTCGGAAGAAATCTGTCTTCATAGAATGAAGCTTCGGAAGACTTTGTCTCTGAGGCTTCGGAAGACTTCATGTTTGGCTTCGGAAGATGTTGGTCTTGGCTTCGGAAGATTTTACACTTAGAATATTTTCTAGTGTAAGGTGTAAAACTTCCGAAGCATTTCTTCTTTAGTACTTAGTGCATTTCTTTGCAGAGAGACATTGGATGTTTTGGTTTGCATCAGACTTAAAGAATCCTTACAAACTCCCCCTAGGCTGATGCTACCAAAACATTTAGAAGATCTTCAGATGTTAGTAGTCTTCAGCACAATCATGACCATACCTTTCTTCATTAGATGGTCAGGATCATTCAGACCTTCATAGTATCTTCTGATCTCAAAGAGATCATGCAGAGGTAAGTTGATTATGTCTTGCCAAGTATAGACATTCTCAACACCTTGATCTCTGATTACATGCCATCTTTCTGGATTGGTAGAGTAAGTCCAGGATAAGATGGGTGTCTCAGCTGTCAGAGGAGCCACTTGCATTGGAGTTGATTGGGCTGCCTCATCATGCACTTCCTCAAGTTGATCTGACTCAGCCTGAGGTGTAGAGGTAGATGATTTAGGCTTCTTCTTCTTAGACTTTGGTTTAGAAGCCATTCTTTTCTTCCTCTTAGATGACTTTAACTGAGAAGACTGGTCTGCAACACCTTGTTGATCATCTTTGTCTTTCTCAGTTGGGTGTTCCTCCCTCACAGGTTCAGAAGGAGAGGGAGTTTGACCCTGCTTTGGATCAGAAGATGAAGATTGCTGAGGCTCAGCAGGAGGTCCGGGTTGAGGTGTCTCAGGTTGTTCAAACTTAACCTCCACTTCAGGTGGGACTTGACTTGGAAGAGAGTGTAAGTCAATCAGTTCACCACTCTTAATCTTCTGCTTGATTACCCTTATATGCTCATCCATTGTGGATAGAGACATAGGGCCAAGTCTCCTTCCGGAGAATCCATATAGCTTCAAGAAGCTCATCATCCTTTGTCTATCAGCAGACTTCTTCATACTCTTTTGGATGATGGCCCTTGACTTTGCAGCTTCTTCCCTTAGCTTCCTCTTAGTTGTCTTTCTCTCTTTGACTAACTCAAGTTCAAGTTGTTTTAAGTACTCAAACTCAATAAAGTCATAGGACAAGGGAAGTAGTGCATCTGCCTGATAGAAACCTGTGGCACTCAGGTAGTTGATCATTTTGATCCTATCTTCTTCTTTGTCTACCTGAGGTTCTTGTGGAGCCACATCTTCTTGTACAGGGCTTTCTTGAACTGGGGAGAGAGTGGGAGCATGCTTGTAGAGTCTTTTCTGTCTCTTCTCTTCTTTGAATTGGAGAAGTAGCCTTGCATCCTCTTTTTCTTTCATCTCTCTTGGCACTTCCATGTCAACCAGTTCATTCAGTTCTTCTAAGGGGAGAGAGATGATTTCATCAATGTCATAGTTCCTGGTCTGTAAATAAGTAATCCTGACTGCCCTCAACTCATCATTTTGAGTATTTGGTCTGGGGGCAGCCCTGATTGCAGCTTGCATAAAGCTTGAAGACCTAGAGGAACTTTCTCCCCTTAGCTTCCTTTTCCTCTCTCTCTCTCTCTTCCTCCTCAATTTCCTCAAGAGTCATAATCCTTTTCCCTTTGTCACCCACAGATTTTTGTGACTCAGGGTGGATAGAGGCTTGGCCTTCATTGCTTGGTGTAGCATCCATGCTCTGGCCAGAGAGAGGCTGAGAAACACCTTCACCAGCAGGTGTCTCAGAAGGAGTGTGATCTCTGCAGCAGTTGGTGATGATGAGACAGGGGTCTCAGGTTCTGCCACTGGGCCTTCAGTCAAGGTTTCCCCTATAAAACTAATCTTAGGGTCCACCTCAACATCTAGTTGACCGATGACATTGCCTGATTGCCTAAAGTCTCCTTCTTAAAGTAAACTCTGCAAGGATCCTGTCTTGGATTCTTTGAGCCAATCTATCAGCCTGTCTTGAGTTGCTTGGATTGACAAGTGGCATATTGACTAGATCCAACCTTTCATAGAAGTTCAAGCTTTGAAAATCAAATACTTCTTGTTGCCCTTGAACTCTGTGAAGAATAAGGGCTCTTCTGTCAGCATCATACCTCCACCTTATAATGTAGTTTGAAGTTCCTTGAGGTGGAGATGACACAACCCTTGGTATACCTTCCTCAAAGAGACTCCTGATGATAGAGTCTATAGAGTCCACATTAATGTGAACTTGAGGAAGTTGCTGAGAATGCATAATTGCAAGTGAGGATGGTGAGTCCTCTATGTCCATTCTCTGTGAAGAACTCCCAGGTTCTGTGGCTGCAATAACTTTCTCCCCCTTTTTGGTAGCATCACCCACTTGCATAGGTGAGCTGGAGGATAAATCAATCACATCCACAGGTTCTTGTGTTCCTGGTTGAGCTCTCCTTAAAGGTCTCCCAGCTAGTTTTTCCTTAAGATATGAAATCTGAAGTTGCTGATCATTGACCCTGTTTTGTAAGGTAGTCACCTGAGATTCAAGGTGACTGACCTTAGAGACTAAATAGGAGCATGTTTTTGACAGTTTTTGCACCTTTAGTCTCAAATTCCCCTCTTCTTCATCAGAAGAATCATTGGGGATGAGATGATTGGACCAAAGTCCTCTCTCTCACCACCAGCTTGAGGTTCTTGGCTGCTGGTTTTCCTCTGCTCACTAGCAATCTCAGTTGAGATGTCAGTGGGCTGAGTTGCCATGGTTGAGGTCTTAATGATGTAATCACTTGCAGAAGTGAGAGCCTCTTCCATATGGACATCCTGAACATGTTCAGAAGTGTCCACCTCAGTAACAGGTGACTGATGTGGGCTAGACTGAGGAGAATCAGAGGTACTCATCTCTCTTTGAGTAGGGGAGGAGAAGAGAGACTCATGGTACTCACTGAATCCTAAGTCTTCATCAGTATAGAAGGATAGGTTGGGAATGGGTTGATTTAGATCTAAAGGCTGGGGATGGTAACTGTCCCCTGAAGGTTGTTCACTTGAGTGTTGAGACTCAGAGTGAAGGCTTAAGGCTGTTGGGCTTGTGAGCTCATCAGGGTGAGCATGAGGAACCTCAGCCCTGATAGTTGAAGAAATGGGAGTGGTTTGCTCCTCAAGGGAAGTGGGAGCTCTAGTGTCCACTTCCTCCTGTAAAGGTGAGTATATGGGGACCTGCACAGACTCAATAGCTTGAGCAGGGGTTGTTTGGATTTTCTTTGGTAGGTGAGGGTTATTTGTGGTCTTTTTAGTGGTAAGGAAGAAGAAGGTGTGGGTTCAACACTAGCTTGTGTTGCTAGGTTGTCACCTTGAGCAATGAGCTCTAACATTTTGGGGACTAGGGCTGTTTCTACCCCTGAGAAGCCTACAGTTGGCTTCTTCATGATTTTAAAGATGCGGGCTTCATCTGTCCCAATTTAAGAATATTACTTGTTTCCCTCAACTGTGAGCCCAGTTCACAGTTGAGAATGTGCTGAACATATCTAGGAAACATGT